>JAOUZG010019355.1:612279-644762 GCA_026289955.1 Argiope argentata | reverse complement strand
ACACTGAAGTGACAAAAGTCATGGGATAGCAGTATGCAAATATACAGATGGCAGTAGTATCGCAGCGAAAATGTATAAATGCGCAGTTCGTTTTCCGGAGCTTTCATTTGTGTTCAAGTTAATCATGTGAACAGGTTTTTCGTGATTTATGGCGGCACGACGTGAATTAACAGACTTTCAACGTGGAATGTTAGTTAGAGCTAGACGCATGGGTCATTCCATTGCGGATATCGTTAGTGAATTCAACATTCCGAGATCCACAGTATCAAGAGTGTGCCGAGAGTATGAAATTTCAGGCATTTTTACATGGCATGGACTCGGTCCTCTGGTGCAACTGAACCGATCATTGACTGGAAATGGTTATGTTCAGCTGCTTGCTGATCACTTGCAGCCATTCATGGACTTCACGTACCCACACAACGATGGGATTTTTATGGATGACAATGCGCCATGTCACCGGGCCAGAACTGTTCGCGATTGGTTTGAAGAACATTCCGGACTATTCCAGCTCATGATCTGGCCACCTAGATCGCCCGATATGAATCCCATCGAGCATTTATGGGACGAAAGGTCCGCTCGTTCCCAAACTCCTGCACCATCCACACTTTCACAATTATGGACGTCTATACAGACAGCTTGGCTCAATATTCCTGCAGAGGACTTCCAACGACTTGTGGACTCCATGACACGTCGAGTTGTTGCACTTCGCCGGACAAAAGGAGGACCGACACGATATTAACAGTCGTCCCATGACTTTTATCACTTCAATGTATATATTTACCTCAATGAGAATTTTAAAATTTCCTGGTATTGGAATCGTATTATGGTAATAGAATACATATATTCGATCCTATATCATGTTAAGTAACATGCAGTTATGAATTTAGATCGCAGGTTCGGATATGTTCATTATTATTAACTAACCGAAAAGAAGGCGAAATTGATAAGATTTCTGGATAAACCTGCGGGGAGACGGGTCTCTGTTGAACGCGGGGATATATGCCGCGAATAACAGCTACAAAATGTAGATTTAGTGAACTTAGTATTTAAGACATTGAACGAATATGCATTTTAAATGATTTTTTTGCCGGTCGAACGAAATAAAAATTCGACAGTTATGCCACAATATAATACAATATCACATTCAATAGATTTAATCCATAGTTTATAGTGTTTAAATGTATGTGAAAAAGCAGACCGACAGACGATTAATCTTTTGACAGACATATTTCAAAATTTTATATGAATCTGTATTTATATGAGTACTAATTTTTTTCTACCCAGATTTTTATATTTTGAAGCTATCGAGTTACTTGTACTCGAAGGCAGACACTTCTTTTAAAAGCATTGCTTTCAACATTTAATAGAAATCTACAAATTTAGTCGTATAACCACATACCGTTTTTCATCCATCTAGGCCAAAGATCTTTTGAGTTCATAGATCATAGATAGGCCATCAGATGGATTGATACATAGATATATGTAATGCTAAAAATGTGTGTGTGTTTCGAATTCAGAAGATCTGATACATGGAGATTCATAAAAATTTCGCTATTTAAATTTCGGAGAAAGATTATATTTAACAACTCCATTAGTCTGATTTTAAATATGTATATCAGAAATGACATCAAACTTTTGTTAGTTGGGAAGTTTAATATTTCCAATAAAATTTTCTAGTTTAGTTATCTTTGCGTTTAATTATCTTACTAGGGCTATTTTGAGACTGCCCTCGTAATTTTGAACCGCTGTCAGATGACGAAGGATGACACCTGAGACGGCATACCCCTCACCACATCATACCACATCACCAGAAGGACGTTTGACGGATTTAAAGTGCAACAGACCCCTTTGCAAGACGGTTCTTCGGTGAAATCGGGTCCCGAGCCGAGACCTTACCACCAGGCCAAAGCGGCCCTTCCAATTAAATAAACTCTTATTAGTTGGACTTGGTGAAAAACTCTGAGAGTTCAGTTAAACAAGTGTTATTACCTGCATTTTATGTACAAAGAAATGATACTGTCCTAACAACGGTTATACCAAAGCTTAGATAAGTCAGACAACGGTTATGGCAAGATTTACGAATCATAAAAGTAAATGGAATGTATGTTTAATTATGATTCTTATCTCGTTCTCTAAAAACTTTTCCACCCAAAGTTTTGACATAACTGTATTTTCTGTACAGCTGAAATACCTTTTGCGATCATTTGACTTTTATGCTGCGTCAGTGGAAAGTAGGCGCATTCGTATTTATACGGGAATGAAACGGAGATAATCTACTTCGAACTTGTTAGTTCTTTCAAGAAAGCAATATGAAATCTCTTTTTGCATTTTGCCTTGTCATTTTGTTTGGTGCCGTCTGCTCTTTCGAGTTCACCAAGCCTGGTAAGTTTGTGTTATACTATACATACTATACATTAATCAAGCGCATCGTGACTAATGAAACTATACATTAATCAAGTGCACTATAGCTAATGATACCATGCATTAATCAATTGTACTAAGATTAATGATACTATACATTAGTCATAATGAAGTGCATTATGACTAATGTAACTATAAATTAAGGAAGTGTACTATGACTAATGATACTATATACTAATCAATAGCACTAAGACTAATGATGCTTTACTTTAACCAAGTGCAATCAAAAAATGTTGCTATGAATGTTGATGATGGCATAAATAATGATGATGATGATCTCTATTGGATGAAAAAATTACATCCTGTTTTATGAATTAGATTCCTAATTCCTAATTTTTCACTTATACGAAGTTACAAATAAAAAGTACTACAATCCTCCAAAAAAATTTAGCTGATTATTTTGTCTAATTTCCACATTCCAGATATACCTCTGACTCAATTGATTTTCGATTTATGAAAAAAAATCGATTCTTTAATATCAGTATTTGAAAAATATCGATATCATGAACTTGAATCACGGTTTACGTTAAATCACGATATAATATATCGATATTCACAAGTAATTTGCTTTTTCGATATTGTTTTGGTTTCTGGTTAGTTTTTTTTTATTACTCGTGATCGTTTTTTACTTTTTTGTTAGTATTTTTGTTAATATTTCTATATTATTTCTTCTTAAATAGAAAGTGCTCACTAAAAGAGGTTTTCAAATTTGTTTCCAATTTTTTTAATAAAAACTTTAATGTTCTTTTTAAAGTATTTTTTAATATATTTGACGACTTGATATATCGATGTTTTAGTTAGTAGGTTCTTTTTTAATCTCATTGCTACAATATTACAGACACTTTATACGCAAACATTATCGTTAATATAATAAAAAATATAATACATTTATATTTCCGATCTCTAAATTTCAGCCCATTCAGATATTTTGGTTTAGTTTGATGGAATTTTTTTAAGCGTAAGAACCATTTTTGATTAAACTGTGCCAAACATATGGCGAGAATTAATCTTATTTGAAGGTTTGTTTCTAAATTGCGCCAGTTTTTAGAACCTGTCTGCTTCAATCTGTAAAATCTGCTAAAAGTAGTAGCAGGGCAAAGCCAAATCTAAGAGTTATTTTACGAATCATATCAAAAAGTAAAAGCCAATATTTTTTAAAAAGGTAAAAGGATGGAGGAATTAATGAAGAATACTTTTTAAAATGATATGGGGAGAAAGAAAGCATAGGATGCGCTCGTTACTAAATTGTGGACATTCTATTAAAATGTGGAGGATCGTCATTCCAATGTACCTCCAATGTCCAATGTACCTACGCACTCCAATGTACCTGGCATACTGTACATTAGAGTGCGAGTTCTTCCAACAATAAATATTTACTATGTGTGAGCCGTGTGTGACCAATTCTTTACTGGATAAGAACTTTATGAAGTTGTCTACTTGGTAAACAAGGCCAACAGTCGATTAGGTGTTTTATTGTTTTAAATGCTGACTTCCTGGCAAAGGGGTAACGTGTCTTCTCCGTGATTTGCGCATCCCGAGTTCTGGCATGGTTGTTCTTCATCTGTTCTATCTGTGAGATGTGTGAATGTGCACCATTATTAAAAGGGGCTGTGCAAACGAATGTGAAGTGTGAATAGCTGAAATATACTCTTGGCCCTAGTTGGTGCTGTTTAAAACGAGACGCAACCTTGGCTTAAAACAGCTGACTGTGTCAGCGATCTTGTTCATGGCAAGTACCCTTAGAAACAACAACAACATTTTTTTAAAGTTGTTTGCCTCTTTAAGATTTCATTGGGTTTGCCATTTTAAATCCAGCCTGGGTTTAATGGGGTTTTAAATATCTTTTAATAAAATTTAATATACTGATAGCAGATTTTGTTAAAATTCTTGGATAATCAATATAAAAACAATTACGCTATAACGAATGAAATTTCTATATAAGAATTTTAACTATTCTGGATAATTATTTTCTGTACTTTAATGAATTTTCAAAAATTATTTTAAGTATATCTCACAAAAACAATAATCATTATGTCAATTATTGGATTTGTAATCACAAGCATTGTAGCTAAATTAAATACATCGGGTTTTTTTGCTATCGCTGCTATAATTAAGAGTAAAATAAAAATAAAAAACCTAGGTGAGTTAAATTAAAATATTATTATGCTGTGGTATTCCATATCAGAAATAAAATTAAGAAATTCAACGGTTTTCATAAAGTCTCTAATTATGAATTATGATATACATATATATTAAATTAAAGTATGTGTAGTAAAAATATTTTATTTTTTGAAATCAGTGTTTATTATTGATTTGAAATATATGAACACTATCAGGAGATATTGAACACATCTTACAAACATTGAAAAAAGTTGTAATTTTGTAATAAAAGCTTTTTTGTTTCTGGCAATAAGTATTAAATAGCAAGCGGCACTGAAAGAATATTTGGATACGATGTAATAGATTTTTTGAATAAGAAAAAAATATATATGTAATAAAATAACTTTCCCTCTTTTTTACGAAATGATCACATTTAATAAAGGCAATTCCTTATTGCTAGTATAATTTAGCAAATGAACAATTGAATGGGTTTCTTTTTAACTGTTAACGTAGTATATTGTTGCTGTTGTTGCTAATCCCCTGGGCTTAGACATCCAAACCAAGTCCAAGAGACCATGTCGCACTGAAAGGGAAATATGCACTCCCATTCTCATCCATCAATTGCCGCACAGAGACACCGATACAATCGAGGATGTGAGAAGGGGATAGCCGAACAGTGACAATGTGCATAACTTTTCCTTTTTCCACTGAAAGCCAAACTTATAATATGACCATCCTTAGTATAGACAAGGCAGTCTGGGTGAGTCTCGCGCAAGTACTGTGCACGGAGAGTTCTGGGCGCTCAACGGCATACCAGCAATGTTTAGGTGGAATCCTCCAAGCCGTATTTATCTTATCCGAAAACAGGGGATAAACCTCTGAAACTCTTAGATCGGTGGAAGAAACTGTAGGAAGGAAAGTACCTTCTACAGTCATCCGATCCTCAAGATCATTTCCATGGATGCCGACATGTGAAGGAATCCACCGAATACTCAGAGAGCTGACCTTGGCTAAAGCAGCCAGTTCAGCCAGAACATCTTGCCCCAATTTATCCAAGATGGACGGGCCAGTCTCTCAGGTATTGAATGGGACTGTTTCTATCAGTCAAAATCTATGCATCGGCCATGCCAGAGTCCAAGGAAAGGCCCAGGGTTTCATTAATGCCGCTAAGATCTGAGCGGAAAACATAGCTAAAACCTGAATTTCTAAAAAAAAATCTAAAAGTCTCGTTATGAATTTTCATAAAAATCCACTACCAGTTCTTCCCGATTCACATTTGCTTTCGTCGGTGTAGATAGTCAAAGCCTGGGAAAGGATATTATTAAAGCAGTATGATTGTCATATCAATATCCAAACTTGTCAAAGAATCCAGTATGTTCTAAAAAAACCCTGCGATTAAGCTTACTAGACATTTTGAGAATACACCGAAATAGTGTTATTTTTGAGTGTTTTAAATTCGTCTGTGAGATGTGTAAATAAATAAATAAGACTGATTATTTTGTTAGTTAAAAAAATATCACATTGGATCTTCAAAAATAAAAAACTCATTGCAGTGTTGGTACACGAAAACTCAAATAGCTTTTACGCGTCAAATGGTCGTTTATGGACATTTTGATACTTCCTTGTGGTCCTAAATAAGCTCTTGGTTTTCTTTTCTGATGGAAACGGTACAAATTGAGTGGATGGAAACAATAATTCCCTCATTGAAATAATATCTTTTCCTGTTCTAATAAATAAAGGAATCTCGTTTCTTTCTGTTTCAGACTGCCACGGAAACACCACTGCCGGAGGGTACAACAGCTGCAGACTGAGATGCGACAACTTGAAGAATCCACCGCGATTCTGTCCCCAATTCTTATTGGAGGGGGGCACCTGTAAACAGGGATACATTCCGGTTGATAGAAGCTACAATCCTTTGAAGTGTGTAAAGAAAGAAGATTGTCCAAAATAATAATAATAAAAAAATCTTGTAAAATTTTGTTGGATGTCCTTTCCCGATGTTTAGAAATTATATTGCTACTTCTTTAACACGTTACGTACCCATTCTCACATGCCTATAACTCTGATTACTATACGATATATGTGAATAAAAGTGGTTAAACTTGGAGCATTCTTTTTTTTAAACTTCTTTTAAATATTTATGAGCAGAAAATAGATGTGATTAGAAATATAATTTAGAAAGACGAGGTTATTTCTGCTTTAGAAAATAGAAAATATTGGAATAAAATAATTCAAAATGCAATTTGAAGGGATGGAATTTTACAATGGAAAACAGGACTAATGTGAATAAAATAATTCAAAATACAATTTAAAAGAATGGAATTCTACAATGGAAAATGGAAATAATTTGAATAAAATAATTTGAAATATAGTTTGAAAGGATAGAGTACTACAATGGAAAATAGAATTAATTTGAGTAAAATAATTTGAAATGCAATTTAAAGGGATGCAGCTCTACAATAGAAAACAGAAATAATTTGATTATGATAATTTTAAACATAATTTTAAAGGATGGATGTTTTTCTATAATAGAAGATAGAAATAATTTTAATAAAATGATTTGAAACACAATTTGAAAAAAAAGTGTTTCTACGATGAAAAATATAAAACATTTGAAATGCAATTTAAAAGAATGGAATTAACTCTACAATATACGAATTCTAGAAAATAAGGCATCAAAATTATTTTTGAATGAAACTTTGGCATAATTGTTTCGCACGTATAGACAAAAAGAGTTACATACATTGGTTTAATATATTTTGTAAAATATCGAAACAAGTAGAAATGAAAAATAAAAAAATTTTCCAGAGAAAAATTTAAAAAAACAACAACAACCTCTTATTTTCGAAATTTAATATGTTCCAAATTCTTTTAAAACTAGATCTGGCATATCACCTTCTGCGAAATGTGATTACATCAAATATAAAATTTAATGATTAAATTATAAAAAAAGATATTTCTATTTTACTCTATATATGTATTTAATACAAAAATTCCATAATGAAGCCACAATTTAGATTTATGTAACGAAATAAAGTTTTTATTCTTATTTTTTTATCATTTGAAAAACTACTTATTCAGTTGATATACAAAATGTTTTTTTAATTTATAGTAATATAATTGTTTTTTTATTGTATGGCAATATTATTTATATAGAAAAATTATTCATATTTCCATAATATAAAATTATATTTGACTTTTCAAATAAAAAAATATAAATTTATATTCGATTTAAATAAAGAATTTCATACAAATATATTTATTCATCAAAGAATTTTATAGTATTTAATGACGATAAATTCATCAATATATTTGCCTTGATTAATGTTTTCTGAAATATCTCATTTTATCTATAAAAAACACAAAACATTCAAATTTTATTGTCCTGATAACAATCTTATTCTTTTGTAATGATAAATCCTTGTCGCACTCTTGTTATCAGTTTTACATATATTTTTACTTTTAAAACACGGAAGATAAAATCACAAAACTAAGTTCCACGAAGGAATAAAAAAAATAATTGATTATTAGAAAAATACTTATATTGTATAATGAAGTATAATGCTTAGAACATTTTTCAAAAACTAAGCACCCTTGTTAAAGTGGAGTATGAGTGGTTTTGTATGCTCTCGTCAATGATGAAGTGAGTAAAATTGGAGGAAATTATGGTGGTAGTGTTATAATGACGAATAATCAGATTTTATCCCGTTATCCAGCTTGATTATAAAGATGCATTTTTCTAAAACTTGAATGTTGTTTTATGATCTAAAAACAAAATTCAAGATATGAAAACAGCTTTTTATTTTAATATCAATAAGATAGAACTATATATATATATATATATCAGCTTCAAAAACACACAGAGGACAAAAATGAAACCCGAGATAATGACATTTAAAATCGGAAATGAATGTTTTTTATTATTTTAGCGTGAAATTCTCTATAATTAATATTTGAAGTATTTATATCATCAAAATATCTATATAAAAATAGTTATACTAATTGGAATAATTGATTTAATATTAAAGTAATAAAATAATTAAATTTAATTAATTATAGTTTCAGGCAAATTAAAATAAAACATCAATTGTTTAGAAGGTACTTAAATGAGCTAAAGTCATAGAGCTGATATATAAATAGAGGGAGCCAGTCGTACCTTTTTATCGAAACAAGTGTACGCAACATGAGCCACGTGGTTTAGGGATAATATGAGAGTAAGAATATCTTTTTTGGCGACATATCCCAAATCCTGGCAAATTCAAAACCTGTTGCGCAATCTTTTGCTTCCAGGTAGTCGATTTTCATTTCCTGAAAAGTTTCTTTTTCTTTTCATGTTTTGAAATTATTCTACTAAGCAAAAACAAGTAAACGGGTTTCGAAAATAATTTTTCGTTTTCATAACATCAATATCTGAGTTTGTTGACTTAAATTATGCTTAGTTTTTTGCTTTTTTTGCATTAATTAAAAGCTATATTTTCTTTTTTTAGTAAACATTTTTTTTCTTTTATTTATCTAAAAACATCTTTAATTTTACATAACATGATCAAATACTTAATCATTATTTCAAACAGATAAAAACTTTTATAAAAACAGATAATGTAAAAGTGACCTAAGACTTTCTTTTTTAAAAAAATAATTTTTGAAAAAGGCATTCGTATTTTTAATTCTTTTTCTTCCTAAAAATTAAATTTCATTCCAAGAATTAAGAGAATAAATATTTATTTTTTTGCATAAAAAATGAAAATTATATTAATTAAAACTGTTAAATGAATTCTAAATAATTTAGAAAGAAAACAAAAGGAACCTAGAAAGTATCTAGTATCTCGAGAAAACTTTACCATTGCTCTAACAACTATACTAGCCCAGCACTCGCTCACAGTAATACATAAGTAAATAAGCTTTATTCAAATTTTCAAAATTGGTTATTGTCTTTATATTTTATGAATATTTTAAATGTATGCTACCGTTATACAAAATATCTTCCCGAACTCAATTTTTAAGTTCGTGCCTTTCCCTCCTTTGATATCAGATTTAAATATTTCACATCTGAATAATAATTTTGCCGGTAACTTTGTTCCTAACTACTATAAAAAAAGTCCTTTTTTAAATCATAAATGTGTTGACTTTAATACAAAATAATAAATAAATTCGAAATATTTATGATAACGGGGATTTTAGGGTATGTGCATACCGCAAATGATTAATAAAGGTTGACATTCAGATGAATGAGTTTATCTGTAAAGATAGCATTTCTTTCTTTGATAGTTTGTCATCTTCAGAATATTCGCTAGTCGCTTTTTAGGTCTTAATTAAAATTGATAAAAATATGCAATTATGACTACGACATTTATGAAATTTTACTATATAGCATTTTCAATAAGACATTCGTTTTAGTTTCATTCTTTCATCTCCCATTGAAATATAATGGGGAATGGATAATGCAGTTATAATGATTACAAATTCTATACCTAAAGCATGTAGTTTTATCTTGTCCTACACCAGTGGTCGTCAAACTTATTAGCCAAAGAGCCAAATATGAACACTACTACAATTTTTAAAAAAATGGGAGTCAAATCTGCTTTTAGTAAACTTTTATTACACTAAATAAGTAATGCACTAAATAAAACTTAATTTCATACTTAATAATTATTTATTAATGTGAACAATGTGCCAAAGAGCCACATGCGGTGTTGGAGCCGCACTTTGCCGACCACTGTTCTACACTGAAATAGGTTAGCACTCCCTTTATTCGTATCTCAGTTCTATGACTAAAGTGTAAATACATTTTTAAAAGCATTTTCTAAAGAATAAATAAAACACTATGATTAGTTCAATGGAAATTGACAGCTCAAAAAAAAATTAAATGAAATTTGGTTTGTCTACTTCGAAAATTTTTGAGGTTATAATAAATGGAAATTTTTGTTCGCTTCATTTTGATATGTTTTATGGCCATCTTTAGTTCAAAACATAGAGAACTTTTAGAAAATAGAATCAACGTTAGCTTCAAATGTTTTAAAAATATTTATTCGTTAAAATTTTTTTTACCTTGCATATTGTAGTTCATTACAAGATTGCTTAAGGTTTTTTTTATATATCATTTTAAAAAATTCGTCTTCAAACCAAATCTAATACTTTAATTCAAACAATAACAAATCATCATTAATTTTCAATGCCGTCTTTTTTCTGTATTGTGTATATTTTTGTGTCTTTTATTGAACCTTCTCACCCGTTTTTTGTATCATCGAATCACTCATCGCGTTTTGTTTGCAAATTTCACAAATTACAATGTGCAAATTACAATGGATTACATTTTTTTCGTGTTATTATATTAAAAAAAGCAATGGTATGCCATTATGCAACTTGTATGTCACAAGTTTTAAATTATAACTAGTAATACATAAAAAATATAGTCAATTCCTACTGAGGTTAACAAAGAAATTTTTTAGTTAATTTTTATTAAATAATTAAGTTAATGTAAATAATTTATCAAAAAATGATTGATTTTCGCAAGAATTGAAATTACATTCTTCACCTTCACTCGAAAAATACTGAAATTCTCGTATTTTACAGATCGAACTTACTGCCTGTTGTTTTAAGTTTTTTCTACAAACTGCTTAAAGTATTGAAAGTATTGAAAATTAGTTAAATTGAATTAATGAATTAATATTTGAAAAAAACTGTATTAGCTTAGAGTGTCATCCACTACGTAAAAATGTATTTGAACTTGAGTGGATAAATAAAAAATATTTCAGTAACGATTGAAAATTTGAACAAGATATATAAATATATATAAGATTAGTGTGAAATTACAGAAGAAATTGAAAAAAAAAACACATTTTGAAGGTTCTACATGCAACTGATGGAATACTTAACAGTCTAAAAAGGATTTTTGTTGTTTGCCAATGAGTCAGCGAAGTGGACGCACATGCGTGATACCATGAGCTTAGAACTTTCTCGGCAAAAAGTAAATATAGAATTTATCTTTAGATTAGCTTCCGTAGAAATAGAAACATTCAAAAAGGGAAGAATCTTTAATCATCATAACGACCAATTTGGTTTGTAGTCAGTCTTCATGAGCTAAAACATGTACAACATAGGATAAATAATAACTTAAAAAAAAATTAAAAAGAAAAGAGAAAAAATCCACACAGTTGCGTAAGGACAGCTGCATGTCAGAAAAATGTTTACCTTCTGACCTTTCAGAATCCGAAACAAAAGAATGGTTAGGTTCCTTAGGGAATTTTTTTATTATTTTTTCTCCCTGATTAATAAATTCCCTACTGTTCTCTAATGGTGGATATATTTTCCCCCCTCATTCCTGTACTATGGACATTCATCCATTTTTCTCACCAAGAGTTAAATATAACATTCTGGACGTCTGCATTTTTCGTCACATATTTCTATATACAGTGATTTCACTCTTTAGTTATTGCATTTAATGTTTTTTTGGCAACCCTGTAAACAAATCAACGATTTAATCATATAAATATTGTTTTCTTAACGGTTCACTAGCTGTGATTTGATATTTGATTTGAGTTCTTGTAATTATTGACCTTTTACTTTACTTTTAAGTACTTTTTCATTTCTTTAAAAATGGATATCTATCTTATTTATCTATATGTCTATTTGTTAGTCTACCTAACTTCCTATCTATCTATCTACATATATGTGCTTTCGACGATTAAAATTATAAATAAAATGTCAAAATGTTACATCATTTTGAGAAGTGTCTCAGAGGAGTCGTCTGAGTCCTAACTACAAAAAAAAGCGATTATTTTGATTCGTAAGGCAGAGATTTTAACCCTTAGTGGTCGTATGTCTACTCTCATCCTCCATTCAAGAAGGTGCATCATTTTGACATTTTATTTATTCCTTTTTTTAAAATTTTAATTGTTAAAAACATCTACAAAATGTTAAAATGATGCAGATTTATTTTTCAGGGAAACTCAACTTAAAGCAGTAGCATATATTTATTTTTTGGTGTAATAAACATATCCATGAATTAGGCGAATAATTATGCATCGAATTACTTTTACAAAGGATTAATACACGAAGGTGAGAGGTAAAAACTTTGAAGACCTACTTCTACGATGTTGCTGGCAAATGCATGAGAGAGTTAATTCTTATGACTCGAACAAGGTATTGGATTTTAGCCATTACCCTAATTAATCGAAGAGACAGTTAGAGAAAAAGAGCCCCTCTGCTAGAGTGATTCTGGTTATCTTTCATCACATCTGTTTATGTTTGCATGTCTTTTATTCATAAGATTTCAGGACTGTTAAACGAAGTTTGAAGTTAACGAAGTTTTCCGTTTGATTGCCTGGGCCGACTTCCCGACAACGGCTTGTTGAAAAAGATAAAAATGGCAAACAAGAGCCCCGCCGAACACAACATACCGGTACACAGCCATTGGAAATACTGTCAGATCCTCGAATCCCTTTTTGAAACTACTTCAAGTGACTTTTCCTGATGTATTTCTGACAATTTTTTACAAAAACTTCATTCACTGAGTCTGCATTGCGTTCGAAATGTAACTTAAAATGCATTTTATCCGATTCAGAAATTGAATTATACAGTGGGTACAAAAAGTATTTGCACACATGTATTTTTGTTCACAATTTATAAGAAAATGCATTAAGAAATAAAATTGGCATTTAAAAAATAGAATAAGCTTATTTATTTAAATTAATTACAAAAAATACAATAACATTAATGAAAAATATTTTTTGCAACAATATTAAAATATCTTATGTCAAAAAAAGTATATGCTCACTCAACTCAACTTTAGCAAATTTGCATTTTTATGCAAATTATTTGACAGTCATCCCGCAGTAACGAACATACGTAAGACGGCTATAAAAGGTGGTGTTGTCTAAACGTTATTAGTTGATTGTGGATTTAAAATTTTAATGGCTCCTAAGAAGTCTGAATTTCCAATTTCGTTGCGAGAAAGAATTATTTCTCTACATGGAAATGGCCTAAGTTATCGAGAAATAGGTAAAAAAAGTAAATGTTTACTTCTCTACTGTTCGGTATGGTATAAAAAGTCAAAGAAAAAGTATTCAAAACTTGGATTAACTTCAGCTCTGGACGGCCAAAGAAAGTCCAGAAAGCGACAAACCATAAGAGATTCATCGAAAAATCCATTTGTTGTGCAATTAGATTAGACAATGATGTCGCTTCAACATCTGGAGTTCAAATCCGTGCCCAAATTGTTCGAAATGTCTTGCACCATGCACACATTTATGGGAGATCTCCGAGGGAAAAACCTCTAATAACTGAACGAAATAGAATGAAGAGACTTGAATTCGCTGAGGAATACAGTAAGACCCCGCTCAACGCTGTTTCGGTTTAGCGCTCTTTTATTTCAACCCGGGGATTCCACGAAATCGCTTGCAGCATACGGGGATTCCCCGAAATATTATGCAGCGATAGGTTTCAAATACATATCCGAAAGAGTGCACTTGTATTTCTTGTTTGGTGCGGTATTGTACAGGCATATTTTTATTATTGGAAACATTTGTTGACATTATTGTAAGAAGGTATTAATTTACATATTTAATACTATATTACAGTGTCAAATATTTTGATCTTTAGTTTTTTACTATGGGTGATAATGAAAAAGAAAAGAAAGCAACCAGAAAAAACATTTCACTCAAAACTAAAATGGAAGTCATTAGAAGATTAGATTCTGGTGAACGTCAAACTCTAATTAGTGCTTCGTTGAATTTGCCAACTTCAACAATAAGGACCATCATCAAGAATAAAGAAAAAAATACTGTCATCGGCAACTGCAACTAGTACGTCAAGCTCTGCGACTAGAATTACCCGTTCTAGAAATAATATCATAGAGGAAATGGAAAAACGACTGTCTATATGGATTGACGACGAAATTGACCGCAATATGCCATTAAGCCAATCTATCATAATGGGAAAAGGCAAAGAAGAATTTTTAATTACATTCAGGCTGAGACAATTGAGAAAAGTGAAACTTTCGTTGCTAGTCGAGGCTGGTTTAATAGATTTAAACATCGGAATAACCTTCACAACATAAAGATTACAGGAGAAGCAGCAAGTGGTGATACAAAAGCGGCGGCTGAATTTCCAGCGATATCAATAATAATAATAATAATAATAATAATTGAAGAAGGAAACTATCCTCCAGAATTGGTTTTTAATGTTGATGAAACAGGCTTGTTTTGGAAAAGAATGCCGAAACGAGCATTTCTATCCTGTGAAGAGAAACGGGCACCAGGATTTAAAGCTGCAAAAGATCGCTTAACCCTTCTACTAGGTCAAGCGGAGATTTTAAATTAAATCCATTACTAATTTACCATTCCAAAAACCCAAGAGCGATGAAAGGCATATATAAATTAACTTTACCTGTAATTTGGGAGACTAATAAAAAATCATGGGTGACTGCAAAAATTTTCCAGGATTGGTTGACTGAACATTTCTGCCCGTCTGTTAAACGTTATTTCGAAATTAAAAAAATTGAACAAAAAGCACTTCTGTTAATTGATAATGCTCCAAGCCACCCAACAAATTTATCAGACTTAAGAACATGCATTCCAGTCGAAGTGGTTTTCTTGCCGCCTAACACAACTGCCTTAATTCAACCAATGGACCAAGGCGTTATATCAAATTTTAAGGCTTATTACTTTCGGCGAACCTTTAAGCAAATGTTTGAAAAAACAGACGGAGAAGAGAACCAGTCCATAAGAGAATGTTGGAAAAACTACAACATCGTGGATTCTGTAGAAAACATAGGCCTTTCTTGGAATGAGGTAACAGAAAGATCTTTGAAAGGAGTATGGAAGAATATTGGCCTGATTTAAGTAAGAGAGATGACATTGGACACTCTGTCGATGTGGATGAAATAGTGGAAAAGATAGTGAAATTAACGAAGCAAACCGGTTTTGAAGGGGTAAATGTGGAAGATGTCGAAGAAATAATTCAAGAAACTGCGGCTAGTCTTTCAAATGATGAGCTCAAGGAATTAACTGAACAAGAAGAAAACAAAAATGTTGACAGCAGTGATTCAAAAGAAGAGCAAAAAGAACTTTCGATGGCGTTTGTAAAAAGGAGTATGTCTACCATAACTGAAATAATGGATCAATTCATTGAAAATGATCCGAATTTTGACATGAGCTCAAAAGTAAGGCGTGGTGTTAGAGTTGCTCTATCCGTTTATGAAGAACTTTTAAGAGAACAACGCTAAAGAAAAAGGCAAACAACATTAGATGCTTTTGTCACAAAAAGGCAGAACACTGAAAACGCGGAAGGCTAACTAAATATGACTGACTTAGAATTTTATTTGTTTTTTTTAAGAATATTGGTTTTGTTATTTATGTTTTGTTTTTATTTTTGCAAGAAGTAATTATGTGGTATTAATTTGGGCTTTAAGAAATAAATGTTTGGTTTTATTTTTATTAAAAAAAACATACTTTTTAAATTTAATACCTAACCAATTTCCTAGCCATCTTCCTCTAACCCCAATATTTACATGTAAAGATAGCCTCGTTTAGCGCTGTTTCGCATTACGCTCTACTTTAATGGAACGTATCCCCAGCGTTAAGCGGGGTCCTACTGTATATCAATAAGTCAATTGATTTCTGGAAAAATGTCATATTCTCCGACGAGTTAAAGCAGTAATAGATGCTAAAGGAATGCATACTCAATATCAGTAATTTGAAATTTGCTTATATATTTTATTTCTTTTGTATTCATGCAGGTGTGCAAATACTTTTTTGATACGAAATATTTTAATTCTATTACAAAAAAGCATTGTTATTTATATTGTAATTTTTCTGTTTGTTTTGGGTGATTAAACTTATTATGAATTGGCAAATGCAATTTTTTTTTATTTTTTAATTCTTTTTTTTTATGAGTTGCAAACAAAACTGCAGGTGTGCAAATATTTTTTTACCCACTGTATGATAATTTAAGTATAAGAAGTAATAATTAAAACGAATCCATTCAAATATAAGTAAACAAACTAAACAGCAAAGACACTTATTAAACAGATTGGAAACGAAATAACTGATAAAGATTTATAGAGATTATAATTTGCAAAAAGTATGCTAACACCAGTTAGTGTGTGTTTTGCAAATAGTTTCAAAAATTGGTGACATTGCTATTACTGTTACTATAAGTCAATTAAAATAATCATTAATGTGTATTAATACTTTGAATTTTAAAATATTTTATCTAGACAATCGTGAGTATTAAATTATACATAAGCTATACAATTAAAATAAAATAGTAGTAATATTCCCTCCAAAGGTGGGTTGTTAGAGGGAGTTTGTTGGCGTAATAGTAGTAAAATAAATTCAAATGCAGTAACAATAAGCAAAATTTCCATCAATTAACAATTTTCCCTAAGTACTTTATTTGATATAATATATATTAGATAATCAATTTTATTATATTTCACATACGCATATAATTTAAAATAGCTTTAGTAATAATGTTAATATCTTAAATAAGTATATTGTCTAGACACAGACAATTACATTTTCATTGACCTTTTTCTATACGTAGAGAATTTTTATTCGTATTTCATGACATTTTCTATTGGCACGTGCGATTTTCGAATTCAAGCTGTTTCACCCGAAAGAAGCGTTAAACTTTTTTCTTAGGAGTTAAATGTAATCATATAAATCTGCTTTTACTAGACACATCAAGTCTTATCTGTATATGTAGGTACATTTAAAGCGCAGTTCGTACTCTGTACATTAAATATCAATAAGCTAGTTTGGAATCGAACGGTATAGTTACTCTGTTTAAGCATGATCTATAGGAATGATTAGTGAAATTTTATAGCAGAGTCTCAGATATAAATGGTAAATACCAGCAGTTACAACTGGTTTCGTTCTGATAAAATATACTGAAAAGTAATTTCTAATAGTCAGTAGTCAGAAAATTTTCCTGACATTGTCATTATGAAAACTTCAACTATTTTACTTGTCACTGTTCTTATTTCCTCAGCGATAGCCCATGGTATGTATTTCCTTTTAATTAAAAGTTGACTTATGTGGTTAAAATGAATATATTATTAGATTTTAACACACTTATTTTTCATTGATTTTGGGCAAGTGATTTAAAAGGTGATTTTAGAGAAATTGAGCCATTCAAAGAAATTTAGTGAGTGTTTTCTAATGTCGAAACTCGCAATAGAAATGAGATAATGTGAGATTTGATAATTGTATCTTTAATATTGTTATTAGTTGACCCATTCAGTTGATATGACTTATAACTCATGTATATATAATTATGATTTATCTTTCATCTAAAAATAGTTATTTCTTGTTTCTTCGGAGAAAAGTTTCCATTTAACTTAAGTGTGTCCTTAAGATTCAGAAGAAATAAGAGCCCTTAAGTGGGCTCTTATTTTCTTCTGAATCTTAACTCTTTGCACTCCGATGGTGCCTCTGACTCACCATTCAAGATTGTGCATCATTTTGACGTTTTATTTATTTATTTTTCAAATGTAAATGTTAAAAATGCCAAATTTAATTGTTAAACATAATAGTTAAGATACTAGATCAATTTTTCAAAGACTTTCGATTTGAAAGAATTGTGTATATTTATTTTTCATTACAATAAACAAATCTTTGCATTAGATGAATAATTTTGCATTTAATTATTTGTCGGAGTGCAAAGGGTTAATATATGCCGAAATTTAGCAAATTCCCTTCTAAAACAATATAAGTTCAAAAAATTATCACAAAGTTTCTCAAAAACATCTTAAGCTAGCCGGACGAAATTTGATATACAGTTTGTACACCAAATTTGTAGATATGAAGAAATTTGGAGCAAAAAAAAGCAACTATAAATCCGTCTGTTCGACCGTTCGAATACAAGATAAAATGAAGAGAGCTCGAAAACTATAAATAAGATTAGATACATAGATTTAACATCTACAGCGTAAACACTAACAAACTTGAAACTAAATTCAATAACGAGTTAAACGTCGATCAGTTTGTGCTTTCAGAAGCATGTAAAAGCGATTGTTCTAAAACCTTAAGCACTAAAATTTGATTTGGTATGTGATTTAATAACTACGATTTGATTTGGTATGCGATTTAATGACTACGATTTGATTTGGTATGCGATTTAATGACTACAGTTCCGCATCAAATCTTAAGATGCAAGTGGTGGAGAAGAACGCATATAAAATACAAATTCAATTTTAGAATACTGTTAAGTACCTGTTAAGAATTAATTGTTGAATGTTATTGTTAATAATTAATAATAAATTAGTATTGTTTTGGACCCTTCGTCATCGTATCTATTTATAACCCATCAATGACTTTTTTATTTCTACGGAAAAATACCAAACAAAATTTTCATTTGATTTTACATCCTTTTGCACAAAATGAATAGTATATAGGAATCACAGATGTTTTTGAACTGCTTCTAAAATAAAATAATAATTCTATAACATAATAAAATACAAGAACATCAAAATATCAGAACAATAAAAGTTGTTACTCAGTTTTTACTATTGCTTTTTATTTTCTAGCTGCTGTTATTTTCGTACAAATATAAATTTATACACATTTATTTGCATTTTTTTCTTAATTGGCAATTAAAAGAAATTCTATTTAGAGATTATCCCTGTCCTTGAATTAGGAAAAAGAAAACATTCTATTTTAGTAATTAAAGGGAATAATAAATTGTGTTTAGTTATCACTCAGTTTGAATAATTAAAAGAAGGATCACGGGTTTTTACTGGTTCTCTACCGTTTAGCAAAATTTTAGTATTTATGATTTCTAATAATGCAAGAACACATACTTGTATATAAGTATTCTTGTTATAACAATTATTTGAAAAGAATAATGTTCTTTTTTTAAATAAAAAGACAGGTGATTTGAAAAATAGCTAAGTAATTTTCACCATATAGCCCAGAATAATTAGTGTTTCTGTGATTATTCAATACCTAAATCTTCACTGTTGCTTTTGCATTCTTCCATTTAAAGTATTAAAATTTTTGCATCTTGTTTTGTAAAAATTTACAATTGAAAATACGGAATCAACACAGTTTCAAGCAAATATTAGGGATTTTCTTTCATAATTAAAAGAAATTAAAGCTTTGATAATTATGAAAATAAAGCAAGCTCAAATTTAAACTTTTTATAGGATTATTTAAGAATTTCCGAATGAAGGCACTTTTTTTCTTTTAGATATATCTATTTTATCAACAACATTCGTCTGAAAATATTACAAATTAAAGAATAATAATAATTTAAAAGTAGTTACATATAGTATAGTAACCAGAATGACCAATCAAAGTGACCTATGAAGCACGAGATAAGTATAACTGTCATTGCGGTGAAAGCTTTATAAGCCAGTTAACATCAACGGTACACAGGCAATTGCTTTGTATAGTAATCAAGTGGCTGCAAAACCCCAGAATGCGAGTCAAGGGCGATCCACATTTTCTAAGTCATTCAACATTAATTGTATATTGTGTTAAACCATGCTTGACATTATATCCCCTCCTAGTTTATATGCGCAAGTAATTCAAAACTAAAGAGTATAGCACATGCAATATACATAATTGGTGAATATTATCCCATTTCTTTAAATAAAAAAATCAGCATGATAAACTATAGAAAAAAAATTACAAAGGGGAGTATTTACAGGGAAATAGAAAACGGATTAAAACATTGAGAAATGAAAGAAACAGAGAGTTAGATAATTCCCTGTAAGAGGATGTTAGAAATAAAAGAAAAATGATGCATTATGTGACTGAAACAACTTACCGTTAGTTAGGAGCGCGAAACGTCTTTATCGGAGGGAAATCAATAGGCCCCTGCCTGAATATTAATTGTGACGGTGCTTCGAAAGCTCGACAGATGGAGTTGATCTGGAATGCTACATTAATTAAAATTATTGTCCTCTGAGAAAACTATCTAACCTTTAACAATTCTCGCTTTGAATTACGTCCTACAAAAGGGCAACCGAATTAAATGATGGCGTGGGATATCCTACGCACACACAAATATATAGAAAACAAATTAGCGATTTATTGCTTTTGAGGCATCAAATTTTTGCTTTCAGGTTTATTAGGTAGAAGGTTAATTTGTTTGGCGATTTATCTCCAAAACGTCAATTTAAAGTATAAATTTAATTTATAACTCAAAATTTTAAATCAATGGCAACGTTGCTAATTTTTTTTTATTAAAATGACTTTATCGTGAGTGAACATGATGTATTTGGTTTGAGGTTATTGAAGTCTCAAAATGCCTGGACAACAAATTGACCATTTATCGCTTAGGAAGTATCAAGTTTTGTTTTTAATGTTATTTGATAATGGTAAAGATGTTTGTCATATTTGGATACTTAACTCCAACAAAAAATATCAGCCAAGCACGAAATTCTCGATATATAGACGCATGCGTATTCTGATGGTCGAATGATTGTTTCAAATTTGTTTACATTGTTTAATGACTTAAATTAATTAATATAAACAATTCTTTAAAGATAATAAAGATAACATGAAACTTGAGATTTACTTTTTTATTTATTATGTTTTTTCTTCAGTTTTTTTAATGGAATCACGTATGCTTACAGGTTCAAAGAGGAAAACTTGCCACGAGGCACCAGATCAGGGGGAGTGCAGAGCTTACTTTCCGAAATGGTACTACCACCCACAAACCCAGCATTGCTACATGTTTGTGTACGGGGGTTGCCGGGGCAACGGCAACAGGTACGATACCGAACAGGAGTGTCTGGATAACTGCAAGAGAGATTAGGAAGAAGTAGAAAGGAATACAGAGAGGACAATCCCAAATGAAAATTTTATCAGCCTGTGTCCCGTTTTCAGATCAATTTCGTTGAAAAGAAAATATTTCTGTAAATTCTTCATAATACCTTTTTATGTAACTGTATTTACGATGCAAAAAACCCCATTCAGCATTGGTTTTTGTAAAAAAACGTTCTCAGATAAATGAAATGAATGTACTTTAATTGAAGAATTTTTTAAGTATTTGGCTTAATGGTTTTGAAAAGTTTTTAGAATATTTCTTTGATAGATAGATTTAATATATTTTCGTATTATTCTTACTTATAATGATTTGATAAGTTTTTGCCAAATAATTGAATAAAATGTTTTAGTTTATTTGTTTTGAAGAGTTTTTAAAAGCATTAATATAATTTATAATTTTTCACTGAAGAAAAATTATCCATAGTGTTAGTAGTTTCTAATGATATGAAACAATATCTTGTTATTTTCTAATGATTCCTTAGGAAATAATTTAACTGTGTAAACCTTAATGATTAATGATAAAAATGATCAGAATTTTTCACTTTTGTTAGAAATGCTAATATTAACTTAATATAAATTCATGAAAAACGATCCATGTAATTATTTTGTAAAGATTCTTCAGTAGTTATTGGAATAGACACACTGTTTTTAGATAGCAACTAACATGATAAAAATCAGTCATTTTCATGTTAGAAGTTTAAATAATAAATTAATAAATAATCAAGGAAACGAACCAAGTAGTTATAATCATTAAAAAGTGCAAGATCAAACTAACACACATAAAATAACTGGTTTTCTTTGAATACTTATTCAATATTGTACGTTTTGAATTTAACTTCGCTTACTAATTCACAATTTTTCATTTGATCGATTTAGCTCTAAATTTGACTTTGATTGCTATATTAAAGGTGATATTGGATGAATTATCACATCGCTATAATTCATCCAATTAGCATGTATTTTGAATTTATTGCGCTCTCAAACATATGTATAGAAATAGCTGTAATTACAAAAATAACTTTGATTAAAAGTTTCATACATAACAATATCATTTACTGATTTTTATGATGAATTTCATCCATCTGGATTTTTTGGGTTAGTCAATAAACTTAGAGTATCATTATAGATAGATTCACTTTCGATAAATTTCGTTTTACATTAGATGTAAATCAACAATATTTGCACAAGCCTCACATTATAAATTTCCATTTTTCTACTTCGTTGCATTTTTGAGTAACATGTTTATAGACAGATAAAAACGTAGAAATGTTTTATTCTTCACACTTGGAAAGATTTGAAATATGGAGATAAATCAAAACCTCCAACACAAGTTTATAGACAATTTCAATAAATTGTCTTTTCTATATTTAAAGTGCGGGAAACTAATATGGGCGTGAAAAATGACTCCTAGCAACACAAAACGAGAATGAAAAACCTTGAACTTTTTTCAAGGTTACAGAAATACTTTCCCTTTAAATCACCGTGATAAATTTCCATCTTGTAAGTTTACATTTATCTTATGAGGGAAAAAAAGGCATGCATACTCGCTTTTAGTTTTAATGAATTCGAAGGTCTAAATAAAAATTAAGAACTCTGTAATCATTTATGCTTTATTGACGTATCATAAAACTTGAATTAATTTTCGATGAAAAATCTGTTAGTGTGGCCGTAGTTAAGTTGGTGGGAAGATGTATTACAATTAGGTATATTGTTAATATTCTCATTCATTATAAATCACATAATGACTTACAAAATTTTCAATTATTTTATAATTTTATTTAAAGAACATAAAAATTGTTTGCTGAAAAGTTTTCACGATAAATTTAGAGAGACTATTTCTCTATAATTCACTTTTTGACGTAATTATAAGGATAAAAATTATGTGTAGATACAAGTGATGCAAAATGTACCATTAAAAATTGGAAAAGCGTGCAACCAAATTTCATTCAATCTGAGCCACCAGATTTGGCTCTCAATAATTCTTCAAAAAGTTTTCTAAATTTTGGTTAAATGTTTAATTTGAATTTGATTTGAAATATTCAAAATCATCGTCAGTAACTTAAGAGCAATATAATACACGTACATTAAAAATACTTCAAATACTTTTACTTCAGAAATAATATTTTTACTTTACTTCAAATACTTTTAATTCAAAAATAATACTTTTACTTTACTTCAAATACTTTTAATTCAAAAATAATACTTTTACTTTGCTTCAAATACTTTTACTTTACTATAATACTTTTACTTCAAAAATACTTTTAAAAAATTCAAATCTTAAAAAACTAATTTTTCAATGATTCTTTTATTTCCGCATAATTTTTTATTCAATGTTAATATTTTCTAAAAAAATACATGGATGTTTATGATATAAGAATATTTTTATTGTTTAATTTCTCGTTTGCATTTTCAAATTTTATAAAGTATTATTTCAATAAAAAAATGGATTGAAAATTTCTAAACTTTCTATAATACTTTTTTTTAAAAGTCATATTTTTTAAAGTTCATATATTTTTCAATTTTGCTGAATCAGAATTATAGTAGAATATTTAAAAATGATTGATTCCAAATTTCACACCTTAATCTTTATCGATTCTTGACTTATAACAAGCGAATACATGAAATCTTGAAAAAAGTGAATCATGGAGAAAAATGTATTTAAAGTTTGAGCACCTTTTCTTCAGACTATCTGAAGCTAGGCGTCATTTTGTCAATAGGCATCATGCTGGCATCCTTTTGCGACAACATTTTCTAGCAGAGGAGTTTTAATGGCTGCCTTCTGAGTAGTGGGTTTTGTTTCAGCGCCAAGAATCAATTAAAAAGCTCAAAGATTGAGGTTCTGCAAGGCATATTGTATGTTTGGGTATAGCTGTATAGCTGTAGTGATGCAGATTCGCATAAATATCTCTCTTTATCCTTTTGTCATTGTTTTTCTTTCTAACCGTGGAGTTGCAGTAATATATGTCAAGCTGTCATGTATTATCGTACATGTTTTTTTAAACTGCAACATTCGGGCTTCCACTATTTTTTCCACCAAGTGTTACGCCTCTTTTCTTTTCATCGTCTTACTGTTTACATTACATTTGAGCCTGAAAACATCTGTTTGAACCCAAGATTTGGAAGAAAAAAAACCCACTAAAAGCGATTATATTTTTTGTTATAATTAAGATAAAAACATAATTCAAACGCCATTTTATAAATTTTTTTAAAACAAAATTTGGTCAATTTTTCTTGGATTTTCCTTTAAAAAGTGAAATAGAAGATATAAATTGGATTTTTTCTTCATCAAAATTATTAAATGATATTGACCACTGTCCTCGCATTGTAAGAAATTCCCTTGAATTGAACTTGCATGATATAGAACAAAAAATGTATTCATAATTATTGCGCACCATACAAAACATCTAATTTCATGTGTATGTAATATGGACTCTAACAATAAGAATGAATTTCCTGCAACTAAGTCGTTCTATACTGAATTGAAAAGATTCGATTTTTACCCATTTCATTTAGAAAATTATGATTTATCATCACGACAGACAAAAATGAAATTTGATTAACCACAGTGATAAGAAAATTTCACGAGTTATCTTTAGAAAATCAAATAAAAGAGCTTAGATTGAAAATACAGTAGAAACAGAGGGAATAATTTCCTCAAATCTGCATTTTGGGGTTGTAGCTTTCTAAGCCAGTTGACAGCCTCCAGATATGAGTGATTATTTTTGTCTTGTGGTTATGTTAAACGGCTACAAATCCTAACGTTGAGAGTTTGGTCCTAGGTAACTCTACTACAACACTTTCTTCTGTCTAATAAAGTGCTACAACTGTCATGATCACTTATACATGGACGGATAGATTTTCTCTGAAGGATTTTAGATCAAAACTTGAAAAAAAATCTACGAAGTCGTAAGTCAATATGCCAAATTTTAAGACCTAAATCAAAGCATTTTTGAATAATGGTGTATCGCAGACAGCCAGACATAATGCCACAAATTAACTTTTTGTACTCTGAGAGATATGAAACGCAGAGAAAGAACCTCTTCGCATTCATCTACTTATAATCGGGTTATACATAAAATGTGATTTAATAATAATTTTTGATTACAAATTTTTAAAAATCTGATTTCTTTTTATTATGAATTCTATTTGGAATTTGAATGTTTGGAATGAAACCAAAGTTAAATGTTGGTCTAACATTCCGTTGATTCTAACATCTAGTACAGGGGTTCTCAAACTTTTAT
Organism: Argiope argentata; assembly: GCA_026289955.1. Classification (NCBI taxonomy): domain Eukaryota; kingdom Metazoa; phylum Arthropoda; class Arachnida; order Araneae; family Araneidae; genus Argiope; species Argiope argentata. Next base: position 619,225 of record JAOUZG010019355.1, on the reverse strand, counting down.
ACATTGCGACCCCCTTTTTAGACCGAGTATTTTGGCGAACCCCCAAAATTTTAACTCTGTCTAAAATTTAGACAGAGATTTTAAAAATTTTACACTTACTCAAGAGTTTGTAGAGTATGTGTCGGGTATTGCCGCCACATCCCTTGACACTTCGTCTTTCTCTTTACTAGAATAATCTCATCTCGAAACTTTAAATAGTTTACAGATTACATTCCAGTTATGGATATGAGTGAGGTTGTGTGGATAGCCAATCCATTCAGTGAGCAAGCTGTAAGAAAATCTGAGCTAAGGGCCCTTCATCATAATCAACTGATAGAGATTTCAAATGATCAGGCAGCTAAAGTAGCTTTTAACCTAGCTTTATATCGACAAATTTTGAATACGTTTTAAAAAGGAATACCCAGAACAGTCTACAACATCATTAAAAACTTTGATGCCATTTTTTACACATTACAACTGTGAACAAGGATTATCCATAATGATACATTTAAAAACAAATTCAAGAAATCGTTTGACACTAGAAAATGACATTGTTTTGTGTATTAAAAAACTCATTCAAGGCATTAAAAAATTAGTTAATTCCAAACAAGATCATGTATTCCATTAACTAATAGAACATAAAAACCAACTTGTATGTGTATTAAAAGCTTTATGTGTACTCTTTTTTTTAAAAAAGAAAACTACAGCAATAAATAAATTTTCTTTAAACTTTTCTTCCACATCTCACGACCCCCCTGGGGGTCGCGGCCCACCTTTTGAGAATACTTGATCTAGTAAATCAATTCATTGATCAGATGTTTTTAAAGCTTTAAGATTTTAATATTTTTAGTCTAATTTATTTGAATTATCAAGAACACATAATTATAGTTATAACCGCAAGCTAACTACTCCGACTTATCGGAATCCACATAGAAAAACTAGAATGTTTTGACCGCCTAAATACGGACACCGGTGGGAACTGTGTTTGAGGCTTAAGGGCCATCACCGGCCATGGTACAACCCTTTCATAAGGAAGTACGTCCCGTCATTAACCAGAGAAGCCAGGCCCCACATTTTCGTGTACCCGTAAGGATGAAGAGAACCAACCACCATGCCAGAAGTTTAATATCCTCAATTACGAGGTGCCTCTCCACTCCCAGCGTGGGACAATTTCAAAGGGTAGACGTGTCCGTCATCTGACCAAGGTTCAAAATTATGAGGCACAATTATCCATCCCTAAGGAAGCAAGGCCTATTATCAATGGCAGGAGCCTGACTTCCAACATTTGATGAACCAAAGAGTGTCGAGAACCATTCACCACGTCGGAAGCTTCTCGTTCTCAATTACGATGTGCTGCCTTGAGACTTATTAAAATTATAAAAATAATCAAATTCAGAGGAAAATACAATGGAATACGTTTTAAGGATGAAAGAAAATACAGTGATACATTTGACAGTGGCACAGTGATACAGTGACAGAGGAAAATACAGTGATGCATTTTAAGCCCGCAGTGTGAAATGCCAAATAAAATTTGTCTTAATAATTTCTTGCTTGTAAAAAATGATTGTGAAATTGTTACTTTTACTTCATGCATTCTTCATTTGTAGTTAGAAGTACAAATTTTAGCTATAAAAATGTTCAACATAGTAATTACTAGTCCATTATGAGATACAGCATTTACATAAATTTGAATGCGTCTCTAAAGTTATTCAAATCCGCCTCTAAAAACGGCATCTTTTTATTCTAGATTTCTCTAAGTAACATTCGATTTCAAAGTCGTGCTTGGGCTACTAAAAGACTTAACAGTCCTTGAAATCTGAGAAAAATAAAATATGAAAAGAAAAAAATTAATCTCATATTTTTTCGCGAGGTGCTTCAATTTTCTTTATTCCGAAGTGGTGCAATTTAGAAATCTTTTAACGATGCTTTAAGAACACCCAAGTAGCCAAATGTCATTAAATAATTTATGGACCTTGACCGCTCGGACATCCGCTTTCTCTAACAGCGATAACAAGTTACATTTGGGTGCAACAGGTCATATTTGTTACCAACTTGTTTGGGTTATCTTTAGGTACTCAAAATTCCCTCGAAAAAAATAATAAAAAAAAAGAAGTCGAGAATGAAGAAAGTTTCCAAGTTGTTTCTAAGAAGTCATACTAGATTGCTTTAGAATTGCGTAATCTTAACTTGACATTTCCTGCGATATTTAAGGGCGCTTCTGAACTCGATCGGCTAGTTTTGCTTAAAGAAAGTTTACCAACATGAAGGTTTTGATTTCTTTGCTTTTGTTAGTAGCAGTTGCTTTGGCCCAGAGTAAGTCTTTTTTCAAGATAAATACTTAAATTGGGAAATAATTGTGAATTTTAGTAATTAACGCATGAACATATTTATATTTAACGCATATAAATATACTAATGTGTACATTTAATATATAAAATATTAACAGAGCATAATATTTGTTAATTTTGTGGCATTTTTTTGGTTTGGAAAATAAAACCTAGTTTTAAATCTTTTTTATCTTCTAGTTTATTAAACATTATAGGATAATTTTTATTCATAATAAATACTTAAATTGTTAAAAATTTGAAAATTTTAGTGATAAAGTGCATTAAGTCTTTGGTCCATTTATTTATAGTAAATAAATAATAAAAGGTTTTTGATCAGTAATAATAATAAATAATTGTAATTGAAAAATAATAAATATTAATGAAAGAAAATATATAATAATAATAAATAATAGTAAAAAATAATAAGTATAAATAAAAGTAAATAAATAATAAAAATAAATAATAGTAAGTTTTTGGTTCTTTTATTTATTGTAAATAAATAATAAAAAGTTTTTGATAAATAATGATAAAAATAGTAAATATAAAATGATAAGTATAAATAAAAGTTAGTAAATAATAAAAACAAATAGCAAGTTTCTTGTTCATTTATTTATTGTACTCATAAAATATAAATTTGCGGACATTTTTGATTTTAAAAAAAGAAAAGAAAATCTACAAATCAATCTATTTTATTTTTTTAAAAAGGCTTGTCAGGAAATCTTGTAAAAGTAGTATCTTTAAAATGTAAGATACAACAATCAAAAGAAACGAAAAATCTGAAGTTAGGAGTCTCATCATAAATTTATTTTACTAAACGATCAAAATTATTTATTTAGGCCTTACAAGTGCTGAAAATTATGAATTCTCTTTTAATTGAATATTTGTCAATAGGTTTGGTAGTGTTTTCGTTTATTATTTTATTTAAAATGCATTAATTTTTAAAAATATTTGGTGTACTTTTTTACATTTATATTTAACAGTTCTTTATTTCGACTTCATGTATTGGTCCTTCTATTTCAAAGATTTTTATGAGTTGCTTTTTATCCAAAGACTTACGAAATCAGACGTGCTTCATTAAACAGCATAATAACAACTTTAAATGCTTTGTTTTGGCTTGAAAACCATGCTCCATGATGAATTTTTTAAATGTATATTATAAGCAATATTTTATGATTTGTTACACGAAGCTATGTTAATTTGTATCTAGCTATTCTTCAGATTTATTTCAATTTTTTTGGTTATTTTTTAAAAAAATATTAAGTTAATTTCGTAAATAAGTATGTAAACTAAGAAGAACAATAATTACAAATATTAATTGTAATCTCTATAATAAAATTTCTAAAGTAGCGAATGTTGAGATAGTTTCTCGACCTTTTATTTAATGGAGCAAATAAATATACAATCGTTTAAGTGCCGGAATTTTTCCCAATCCGGAATCAATTGCCCATCAATCGCTTACATACTATCATTTGCTATGAATTAATTTAAATTATGGTTCAATTTCCACTGAGCGTTTGTTTTTCTGAGATGTCAGAGTTAAATTTTTGTATCTGTAAGAAAATATTACTAATCATTTAACTTATTTTAATTGTTGGCTTATAAATCTTCACAAAGAGCATTTGCAAATTTTAAAATAGTTTCTTTTTAGAATTTTCAACAATTTGAAAGCTAAATATCTAGTATAGGATAACTGTTTAAAGATCATGCTGATGTATAAACTATTTCAGCAGAATTGATTGTCATGTGAATTTTAAACTACCATGTTGTACCAAACTACCATTCCGAATGAAACCTCCTGGTTATTATAACTTGTAACATTTTTTTCTTTAATATAGACCAAGACTGCCCAGTAAACAAAACTTACGGATCCTTCGGTGACTGCCCCATGTCCTGCTATCTTCTGACCCCTCGTGACCCCGAACCATGCACCATGAGACTGAACTGGGGCTGCAAATGCCAAGAGGGCTATGTCCTGCTGGAGCACAAGGTGTTCAGCTCGAAATGCATTAAACCGGAGGACTGTCCTTCTGAGTCCTAAGATGACACAATCATTATACAAGGTCAGTACTGTTTCTTAGAGAAGACAATAATATCATACGATTTAGTGTAGTAGAATATTTATGAGGACATTTCATTTGTTGTTTTAACTTATGCAGAACGAGCTCTATTGAATGCAAAGGTATGTCGAATAAGTCTTTAATACTTAATACCACTAATATCAGTTTAGATATAGCACACCAAATTCACTAAAATATTGCCCATTCTATCAGCCTTTGAATGGGTCAACATTAATGCTATAGCTGGATATTGATGCTATAGATCAGAGAAAAATTTAACATTTTATTTACAAAGCATCACTGAAATTGGTTGTTTCTGAACAGACATTCGTTGGAAAGTCCGAAAATGAAAAGATACTGGATAAATGAAATGTGTGTAAATCTACCAATATAATTCTTTCGTACATATAGATAGTTTGTTTCCGTCCGTTTTTTGACTCAACAAAAATAATTTCTTAGTTGGCTTAAAAATTTGCTTTCTTGAAACTAACCTCAACAATAGTTTCCCAATTAAGGTGAGTAGGAAATTGAAATACAAGAACTCCAATAAAAGTGGCGGGTTTTCTGTTCCATATTAAGCCGCAGTTACACGACCTGCCGCCTCACAGATTTGGTCGTAAATCTTGCATTCGATCCACTGGGGGACTACACTCCCTCGTCGCCTGTGGGCCGCGTGAAGACGTCGGAGAGCTTCCCGCAAAATGTCGGTAAAAAGGAGAAACATCAAAGAACCGGGAAGTTTGTTTGGGCACGGGTGGGTGGGGATAAAATGAACTGAGGGATAAATCGTTTTGTGGGTCAGTTTGTTTTGAGTAGCCAAGCAGTTTTGTCCTTCGAGTTCTTATCAATGGAGTGTATTTCTTATTAACTTGTTTAATTTTTTATTTTAAAAATTTGAAGTGACTCTTATTTAATATTTGTTTATTAACTTAACTCTAATTAAATTATAAAGTAATTAATGATTATCGGAACTAAAAAGTTTTATATTTAAATTGAGATTAAAAAATATTTATTATTTACATCATCCTATGTAATGAGTAAAGTTATTAAAATTACAGAAAAAATTGTTTGACAACTAAATTGGTATAATAGAAAATATGGAATTTTCCTTCATTATAAGTATAAATTTTCCAAGTAATTATTCATAGATGTTACTACAATATTAGCATATTTTAAAGTCTAAGAGATGAAATTGTAATTTAACTGCTTCAGGGGAGAGTCATTGAAATTTTGTGCAAATGTCTCATGATATACGCAGTAATTATGAATATTTTAGGTTAATAAACATTTTTATTCATGTTTTGGATAATTTAAAATATTAATAATAAAATTAACTACATATTGAATACAAAATATATAAATTATATTGTATATATATATATAAATAATGAAAAATCGGAACCATTGCAATTTAATACAAAATATCATAGATCTTTGATTGTGATATAAGATTCGGTTTCACAGCCTTTTTAAATACTTATTTATTTTCCAAATTGATTTTTTTTTATTAACAATACTTATGCTGCCAAGGTAATTTCACACTCTTTGTAAAGTAATCAGCAAAGGAGTTTCGAGTAGCTTTGGCCCCTTCTCCTGATTTTCGAGGCGCTTTTTTCAAAGGGAAGAAGGAAGAACACTCATTCAGTGAAGTCATCCACCAACGTCTTTTGCGCTTCTTCCCAAGTATTCGCCACTTAAAAGCAGATAGGCTGCTGCAGCACAAGCTCCTTCCCAGTCACTATCCGAAGCAAGCATTTCGTTTATTTTTTATTCTAAGTTACCTTCTAAAGAAATATCGAACTCCGACCGAGAGCTCTGGAAACGATGCGAGAAGGGAAGCTGCTTTCTTCAGACGACGGGTCGTGTGACCGACTAGGCAGACGGGGGTGCTGTCACGAAGGGGAGGATGACAGTTTTATGACCTTATCTGTGAAGACCACAGGTCGTGTAACTGCGGCTTTATTTCGATTTGCAAACTTTAAGGTCTCTTGTTTATAAAATTTAACTTTTATATTATGCAATCATTTCTAAGCTACTTTGCCCAAAAAAGAAGCAGATTTAATAGTTTATACTTTTTAATAATCATTGATATTAAAAATTTCGGAAAATATCTTACTACATAGAATTTTTATTAATATTATTATTTATTATTGAATAAGTTTTGATAAAAATTCTTTTATTTTCGGGCTTTGTAGAAACCTCAAATTGATAACAGAATTTAAATTTGCCATCCATGATTTTAATTATTATAAATAAGAAAATATATTTATTATGCAAATTCACGAGAATAAAAATTATCAGAAAATTATTTATAAAAAAACAATAACATTTTTCTTCACTCACAAAATAATGAAACAATCATAACAACAACTGATAAATTTTCATTTTTGGTCGCCCACATAATTTTACATATTATTTCTCATCTTCTGAAATCGGGTGAGGAAATGATTTGATTTTCAACAAAACAGCATGTCGGGTACCTGATTTCAAGACCAGGAAGAGGAAAATTACTGATAAAATGCAACCGGGATACTGATGACAGGATAGGGTGCCTGATTTATAAATAAATTTTAATGTAAATCA
>JAOUZG010019355.1:585862-607279 GCA_026289955.1 Argiope argentata | reverse complement strand
TGTCAAGGTCAATGCGTGTGAGAATTCCTGTCAAAATTCAACGCGTGTCAGGTTTGGAGAGAGAATCCCATGGTATGCAGGACCATGATTAAGTGATTTCGTTCCTTTTTTGCCTTTTATCTACTGCTTTTGAGTCCATGTTGATTGTACATAACCTCTCGAAATGGAATAAAACGAAAAAAAAAAAAAGAAAAAAGAACTAATAAGATAAAACTTGATAATATTATCTTCCCGCTTCATCATGTTTGCTTTCAAAAAAATGTTATAAATACTCTAACGTTTTGTTTCCATTTCGACCTTTAGACTGCCGCGAGGGATATTTATGACCATCTGTGGTTAGGGCAGTGTCCTGATTTAGGAATTAAAATTATAAATTTTAATCGAATATTGGATCCAAAATATATATATAGAAAAGAGATTCAAATTATAAATTTGATTCACCTGCAAAAATCCGTACTGTTTAGGTGAAAATAGCGAGAAGGCTATAAAAAGAAACAAATAAATAAGCATATAAGAAACCATAGAAAAAAATTTACTTCCTTTTAGCATTGAAAATTTTTGTACACTTCACCTTTATGAACTTCGACAACAAACAACATTTTGATTTATAGTCTGCCATTGCACGACTTGCCAGCAATTTTTTTTTCATTTCTATCACAATAATTCCGACGACTCACTTCCATAAAGCTTGCACGATGTCACCGTAAGTTTTATTCGCGTCTGCGCACGAAAAAAATAGTTACAAAATGGTGCAGCTTCATTCTCAGTCAGATTGCAACTGTTTGTCGTAAAATGGGATTACCTGATACACTCGTCTTTGTTGTTTTTAAGGAAAGTTCCAAAAAGGAAAGATTATTTCCATTAGTTGCAGCTGCGTCTGTAAGTTAAAGAAGACGTACGAGAGGTTTTTCAGATATTAAATTTCTGATTTGCGATTTTGAATAACAAGATGTATTAAGTTAAAATTTTGTATTGCATTCAATACAATAGCTAAGTTTCTTATACATGATTTTCAACCCAGTCCGCAATAGAATAAATGATTGATTGGATGAAAAATTAACTATACGAATGGGGAAATGCTTATATCTTTTTCTTTTTAACAGTATTTTCTTAGTTAACGATGTTTACATTTTTATGTTCCTCTAATATCTGTTGTATGTTTTTTCTTTTTAACAGCATTTTCTAAGTTAACGTTGTTTACATTTTTATGTTCCTCTAATAACTGCTGAAATGTTTGATAATTACTATACTTGGAGACAAGGTGACAATTTTCTAGAATCTAAATTCGTATCTCTTCCCGATCTGGTTCTCTGAATTGTTTTATAAAAATTAAGTTGATTAACCTGCACTTCCGTGCTCGGTGGGGGTTGCTTTGCGGCGGCTCATCGTTATATCCGAATGGCTTCGGCCGGGACGGAGTATACCTATGCCCTATACGAATGGGGATTAAGAGAAAAACAAGAAAAAGATTTATTAATTTTTTTACTAATTTTTATGAAATGAATTATTTACTACATGAAATATTAATATTGTCAAGTAGTTGAGATGAATGTAGTAAGGTCAATGGAAATGAACACACTCAAGATTTTGTTAGATTTTATTATGTTTTCTAACTCATCGAAAAACTTCTTATATACATTTAAGGAGCCTTTCAGACTTTGACGGTTCGCAGAAAATAGGGAACTTATATTTACCTAATCAACATAGATTTGCATAATTAACTTAAATTTGACATAAAGCAAATTGGGATAGTAATAATTGTTATTCTTATTATTTGGTAACTTGCCTCGCTTGTATTCGAACCCGTTCTTGAGTTCTCGACTGAACGACTGAGCTACGTTGTGCATGACCGAGCAGAACAATTTTTGCTATCGTTATTATCAATTTTTCCAACAATACCCGAACGCATTCTGTCATCTTGTTTCATGTATATAAAGTATATAATTCTTACTTATTTGATCTCCTATTCATAGTTTTGACAATTTCCTTTCATTCGCTTTAGAATTTGTTAAAATTCAGAAATTAGACAGAAACCAAAAATAAACTTGCATGAATTATTCCCGCATAATTTTAATAAAGATTTTATCCAAAGATAACGCCTTGTGTGACAGTGGTATTCAATAGTTACGAAATAATAACATTTGGTGAATTTTTCATTTTTACTGGTGATCAATGGAGAGAATTTGGATGGTATACATTTAATAATATTCGAAAATTGAATTTGTGTTTCAAATACAATTTTCCAAATGGATTGGAACAAAGATTAATTAATATTTCTATTGATATTAATCATTAGTAATTATTCACGAACTCCAACTTCATGCTGCATTTTAGATTTTTCATTGATTTTTTTGTTTAAAACTGAACCCTAATAAATCTATTTCAAATGTTACATTGAAATATATGGTATGTAATTCTATTAGAATTCTTGATTAATAAATTTTGATTGTTGATGCTCTAAAGATTCAGTTTCCTTGCCTTGAGACATCTGTTGATCCTTGTAACGTTCCCTGGTTCTTACAGATCATAATTAGCATATCCGGCCAGCTGTGTCACCATCTGTGTAACACCCTCACATTGTTAAGTGCCTCCAGACTGCCAAATGAAGGGTCCTCTCCCCCTTAGTTGGTTCATCTGGTCATTAGTTGAGACCAAATAAAGAACCACAAGTACGTTTTAAAATAAGGAAACAAATTGCACCTTCAAAGAGGAAAGAATGTCAAATCCTTCGGATATAAATCGTTATTTTTTTTTCATTGTGAAGGAACAGATACGATGGTGGATTATTAACGAACATTCCCACAGTCGACTTTAGACCATTGATGTTTTTCCTGGAAAGCTATTGGGTATCATAGAGCTCAAATGCACCAATATGAGGCGCAATTTCGAAAGAAAATAAAATGTGAGATTTCTGGGCACATCAACTGCAAGTACTTTAATTCGTAACGAAGGAGTTGGCCTTGGAAAAGAGGCAGGAGCTTCATAAAACTCCTACATTCCTTGTAAATTCCTAGTAAGAGAGACGACTTTTTTTACAGAATTGTCGTTTTGAAGGAGGTGAGAGAAGCTTCGCGTAATTCGGGCTTCTGAGTTAAGATCCACCCGATGAAAATCGGTGGACTCCTTGAGCTATCATTGTAGCAGTCTGATCCGCTAGCAGCCTGTTAGCTTTTATTGTGAAGACATTTTTCCGAAATTCATGGAAGATCTATTCATGTGTAACTGTCAACTGTAATGTAAATATTATGAATCATATTAACCTAGAGGATAACTAATTGTTCTTATGTACATAAGGCTGTAAGTAAAGAAATTGTATTTATTAAACATACCCTCTTATTTGATCTAACAAGTCTTTACAATGCTATTAAATAAGAATTTGGAAAAAGAATTGAAATGTAGAAGTACATTTTAAAATTTCATTTTTCTTACCATTCGTCATGAACTAAAATAGTTGGTGCTGTGAAAAAATTATACAAGTAGTTTGGTGCTTCATTTATTAGATATATTTAAATTAATTCCAATTTTCCAAATAGGTTGTAAATAAATATGTTTTATATTAAAGTGTATGTATGTATTCTAATATTTATTGATCAAATGAGTCCAAGTGGAATTATTGTTAAACATAGGGAGTCCTTTGAATTTTTCACACCCCATATGTATTACCACTTTGTTTTAAATTTAATTTTCATTCCTAGAATTTTTGGCAATTTTTTCATATTTTCTAATGGGAAATTTTTATGGTATTTTCAATTGGGATTTCCTCTATTCTATTTTAAATTATTTAATTATTTTTATAGTGAGTATTGAATGGAAATTTGGAATTTATTAATTGGTTACTTTTTCAGTAAATAAAATGAGTTCCATTCTAATTTGAAAAGTTAAATATATCTAAAATAAAACGACATTATTTTAAAGTCAGAGGAAGATATTTTGAATTTCTATATGCAGCATTGTGTAGCATACCTATATTACAGTAAACGTAATTAGCTGGTGATTATGTATAATTATCGGATATTATACATAATCTTCATTAAGATTTGAAGTGATTATGAATAATGAACATTAATTATGCATAATCGCTGGATTAATCAAATTTACCGTATCCTGCAGAATGTTGCTATGATCATTTACATCATTCTTTCTAATTGTTTTAAAGAAAATTTACATGTCCGTTTTTTAAATGCTTTTTGATTCTTTTGATACTGATTCTTTTTCTGTGTGCTTTTGAAATGAAATACAATTAAGGACAAATCATTACGTTTTTCTGGTTATTGAATATTAGCACTAAAAAGAATTTGTATTTAAAAGTTTATTCATTCCTCTTTTTGAAAATAATTTATTACCTTAATATTATTTAATTAATATTTTCTTACCACTTCTAAAATTTTATTATAGTTTATTTGTAAAAGAAAAATATTAAACACTTCTTATAACACCAACAATACCTTTTTTAAAAATTTTAATTACAATAAAATATTCTGGGAACAGATTATAAATAAAAGTTAAGGACTTTGAAATAAAAAAAAAGGTGTATTGATAGAATTAATTCGAAATTCAATGCCAACAGTTTTTAAAACCACAGCAATTTATCAACTTTGTATTAATTAGCTGCCTTAAAGAAGTAGTTTGATTTTTGACTGTTTTCAAATTATGTTTATAGATTAAATAGAACAGAATATTTAATCCCCGAGGCCTGTTAACATTTCATACTAAGAAGATTGTACGAAAAGTAATTTCGCACTCTGCCGAGAAATGGCAGTCCTATCTATTGTGAAATTCGAATATTCTTGAGTGAGACATTTGAGACATCCTATTAAACAAATGATACTTTTCTAATGCTTGATTTATCACAACTGTTACGATTGAAAATGCTGGTTCTCATTTTAAAAATTTATTGCAGCAATTGATATGTGGTGCAGTTCGGAAAAAACGAATCTTAATGGCTATAAAATTAATCATGAGTTCTGTCATATGATAGGCCATATGAACAAACGAGGCAGTTATTTCCCTGAAGGTCGACAATATAGACACAACTAGAACTTTAATGGATCAGCATTGAAATTGACGAGGTAGTATATTATGGAGAGCTGTTTTTTGATAGTTATCGAACTTTGTAATAATTTACCTCAGGTGTCTATATCCCTATTAGTACGAATTGTTAAAAACGTCTATTGGACCTGATATATGTAATAGATGTATATGGAAAAGTCTTTATCGCGCGGAAAAATACAGTCTACATCTTCGTGGACAAACGACTACAAAAGTGACGTCACTTGAATGTCTGGTAAACATGAAAATACAGGTGTGTGATATGATGTATTTATCACTCTTTATGTCAATGAAAACCAACTTGATCTGCTGAACACAATTTTCTCTTGCCATTTTTAAACATATTTTGGTAATACAGCGAGCAAAGAAGAAATGGCGGAAATAATCAAACTACTTTTTACATACTAGTTCGCGTTCATCGCGTCATTTCTGGCACTTTACGTCACTTTCAAAGTTTCGCATGATTCTTTTAATTTCGTTTGCAAGCGATATTTTCGTCACTATCATCTACATTTTTAAACTGGTTGATTAAAGTTCATGATGACGAGAATCTTGCTTATGCTCGTAGGAAACCGCCTGCGAGCATAAATGGAAAACAGTCCACGGAAGTATAAATGGTATTTTCCATTGTAATAAGGCCTCTAAGTAGCAGATTTCTATGATATAGGACTACAAACGTTGATGTAACAGAATGGCAATTGTTGGAATTCCTGGCCTCACCATAACGTGATGTAACACTTTCGCGCAAGCGTATTGGTGACGTCAGGGAAAAATTCTATGATCCCACTGTAACAGCTGTGAGTTTCAGTTTCGCTTTGAGTGTTTTTGTGTAGCTTTGGTTGGATTCGGGGTGAGAACGGATCCAGAGATGGTTGTAGGCGGTGTGAATGATTCCTACGACTAAAAGGATATATGTATATATTTGTAAACAATTATCTGTGCCTGTGTCCTCGTCAAGCAAATAAAAAATCGATGAAAATGAAAACCCTGGACTGATGCTTTCGATGTTGTGTTCTGATTCACGTTGGAATACCTCGATTCTATCTCATCTAGAAGTTCCCGGAACGACAAGGTAAGAGTGAATTTTATCTTGAATTTAGATAGGTGAATTTGGGGCTTAGAAATCCCAAAAGCAAGCACCTGCATTCTAGTAGTAAACAGAGAGAAATAAAGTTTTTTGCATATTTTTTAATCACTGTTTCAATGCTACATTAAATCCATCAGCATAATAAATATCTAAAGAATTTTTATATTCTTAAGAATTTATTTTGTAGTGATAGTTAATATGTTGAAGAAAAAACATAAATAATAATTTTTTTATTAATCAGCAGACGCTATTTAATATAAAATAATTTTGATATTACATTATTTAATGACCATAAAAATCCAAAGTTACTGCGTGGTGATTTTATGATATTGCTTTTAATTTCAATATTGTAAGGCCTGATTTTGTGGTCCGTCTGTTTCTTTTGGCAGTAACAACCACATACCGATCCTCATTCGGTGTTGTAACTCTAGGGTGATCTGAGTTGTAAGGTTTACTCCCATTACCATTCTCTTGGAATCATTGCCAAAGCCTGGAGATGACAGTCTGGGTGATTCCAAGTTCCTCGGATACTTCCAGCTGGGTACGCCCAAATTGTAGACGGCCGATAATTCTAGCACATAAAAACACACACCCAAATGCATCCTTTGTGCCATAATTATAGGCTTATAAAGGCTTATAAAGCGTGAACAATTTTGCTTCTTTGCCTTTATTGCTTATACATCACTCTCTTACACTCTCGTCATTGTGACGTACTATCGGTGTCATCTGGTGGCTTCTTGCAATTTGCCTATGATTTTTGAAGATGCGTGTAGTATTTTTAAGGATGATATATGTATTTTAGAGTTCGATTTCTGTGTGACTCTTTATTCTTAATTTTTTTATTCTTAATTTTTGGACATGAGTATATATTTTTTCGGATAATTCTTAACTCCGACTGAATAAAAAAATGTCACAAAGATAAAAAAAGCTTTTTCATAGAAATTTTTTCTAGTTAACTAAAACGAACAGAGCTTCTTTTATTTTTACAAATACATCATTATGAATTCATCTATTGTGAACAGATGGTAGCTCTATTTTGATTCGGATTCGTGGCAACTTATAACTGTGAAGACAATAAAATTTAAAATGACTGCCTCGTTAACACTACTTTATTAACTTAAATGTACAAGACATCTGGTAACTATTATCATTTCGTAAAGCGATACTAAATCCTATCAAGTGACTTACTATAAAATAAGCTCAGTTCAGTCATATTAATATCCCATTTTAAAGCAACGTAAGAGCTATTTGGGGACGTTTAACATAATTTTGAGACACTGTCAGATGACGAGGATTACACCTAAACCGGTGCCTCTTCGCCTAACTTCCACACCACACCAGTGGGTTAGCTTACAGGACGGGTCTTTGGTGAAATTGGGTTTCGAACCTGAAATCCTACTTCAGTAAAATAAAGATAAAATTATTGTGTGAGTGCTAAAGCTCTCCCTGTTTTCAGATATGCAAATTTACAATAGAATTGACGTCACATATGACATTGTAATGACTCAAATCATCTGACTACATGTGAATGCCTCACAGATAAATACATAGAGTCTCATAATTTAATCATTTCAAAAGAATCTCAGAAGATGCGGCATTGAAAGAGAGAAGGATCATACAGAGCATTGTTAAATGAGTTCTATAAAAAGAGTACTGTAGCCCAGTATATTGTAATTTTTGTCAAGTTTATGGAAAAGATGCAATAGCTAAAAGCACATGTCGGAGATAGTTTTGTAAATTTAGGGAGGGAGACATAAGCTGCCAAGTTCAAACTAGGAAGGGACAACCATCAACGTTGGTTTAGTTTAGTTATATTAACGGCCCGTTGTAAGTTATATTAACGTCCTGTTGTTTTGAGCGGACCTCGTAATTATGAACATCCGTTAGATAACGAGGACGACATCTGAGCAGACTACCCTCCCCTTCCACATCACACAAGTGGGATATCGTTCTGCCTTGATAGATTTAACGTGCAACAGACTCGAAGCTAAACAGAACACGAGGGCTCTTCAGTGGGATTGGGTTTGGAACCTGAAGCATTACAGCTCACGAGCTCAAACATTACCATCAGACCACTGATGCCCTAGAAATTGAAATCCGTTTCACATTGATCAAACAATGAACAATGAGCAGAACGCTGCTCTTTTTCTGTCGCAACTTGAGTTTCGCACATAATACGTAGAATCATTCCAAGAGACTTTCGATTTCCCTATTTCTTGTAACATAATTTTTGACATAATTACAGAGGACGAAAACCTTCCTAGAGGGTCGAATGTTTTAGTAATAGGATAGAAGTTGCTATTTTATATTTACAATTTCTTCATCAGGAATTACAACTTGGATCGAATCTGTTAAAAATTCCAAAAAAGGCCTAATGACCGCTGATTTACTTCTTCATCGAACAATTCGGAGGTATCTCTTCAATTGACCAGAATTTATTTAACTGATCACACAAAGTTTAGTGAACAATCGATTCAAGCACTTGTGAAGCATAGATTTTTCTCATTATGATATATCCTAGTGTAGTCGGAATCGCAATTGAAGTTCCTGAAGTTCCAATAATGGGAAGTCCATTCTATGCGAGTGTTTAAATGTCTGCACCAAGCAAAATATCAATTTGTTGCGAAACATAAAAATTTGGATCCATGAGTATCAGATAATCAAAATGAGACCAATGTTGAATTTTTTGACGAAATTTGAAAGGGATGAAGTCACTTTATTTACAGCAAAATTTTAAGATTAAATGATTTAGATGAGAAATGAGGAGTGAATTCTATCTGACAACTACGTATTGAAGTTTCTGCTTTAATCCTATTAAAGCCGGTTAATTTATGATTTCTATTCTTTAACGGTAAATTTAATTGCTCCGATAACTTTTTTCAAATTAATGATAGCTGTGATGCATTGTCAATTAAAGCTCTGCATTCAATAAAGTTCCCCGAGCGATCTTTCACTTTTATTACTTCTCCTCGAGGAGCACCTCTAAATGAGGATGAGATGCTTCTGACATGGTGGTTGAATCTCGCTACTCTGGAGGGTACATTAATTGGTGGATGTTGGCTCCTCCCATCTATGACGGGGCGTACTTCCTACGGGAAAGGTTGTACCGTGGCTGGTGATGACTTTCAGCCACAGTTCCCACTAGTGTTGCTGTTGTGGCGGGCTGGTCGTTCAGTTTTATGGTTAATTCCGTGTGACTTCGTGGTGGGTCAGAGAGTCTGGTATGACTATGCCTTCATTTTTATTACTGCCGCTCAGAGAACAGAATTATCCCGCTGATTCGTGTGAAAGTTGTACTCTATTAGAAACAGTTACGACATTTGAATTGCTGTTTGTCTCAATTGGAAAATTTACTTTATATCTATGATGTAATGTGTGATGTCGCTCTTTGAAAACCTTACACCCAATATTTATTTTGCATTTATCCATCTTATGGTTTTTGAGAAGATAATTCTTAAAAGTAATTCTTTCCTTCAGTCATTCTTAGACTTTCATTTGATTGAAAAAGGGATAATTATAAAACGAGTGATTTGGATCTTTTTGCTATATAAAAAAAGAGAGAAAAATCGCTTTTCCTCTCAGTTATAGTAAGCACTATCACTTTTTTTATTTGGTTGTCAATACGTCGACTAAACTGCTACCCCCCTCCCTTTTACAGTCTGACTTAGCTTTCGGTCATCTGGAAAGGATTTCTTTTCACCGGCTAGGATCTCCCTCAGCAGTCAATGTCTCGCTGAATTACGGTTGTCTGAAGATCTCGCTTCCTTCTCTATAAAGGCTTTAAAGGGAGTTCAGAGTCGGAAACGCTTCAGGGTTCAAGGTCAAATCCCAGTGGGGAAATTTCTCTTAGTCCAGATTCGAAAGGCAACGACTGATTATAATCAGTTCACTTCATTAATCTACTTCTAAACCCCAAACACTTAAATTTCTAATACATTCGTTAAAATTATTTAGAATTTTCAATAACGAATTTGTGTTTTGTATTTTTAGATGAAATACCTATTAATCTGACAATTATCTAATTGAATTTTGTTTTCAAACCTTTCGCATATTAATTCCCAGCAATTTTTTTAGATGTTCTTCCCGAATTGCGAATTCACAAATTAATTTCGCAGCATTACCTTTGTTAGATGCGAATGAATATTGCAAGTTGTCTACTTTGGATAATTCTGAATGATTAATTACCGTTGTTTGAAATAATTCTTTGAATAATAACTAATTTTCCATATCTCCATAAAATGGTGGTAATTCAAATTTAGGCAAATTTTGAGAGCCCTGGAGTATGGGTTTTGAGCTAACAGCTTGACTTTCTATTTTTTTAGGCTTAGTGCGGCCAAAGCGCGCAATTCCAAAAGCGAGGTACAATCAAATAACACACCCTGAATTTCCAAATATTTTTCAATTTCTCTTTACTATTATTAACATTTAAATTCTGAAATGCAGTTTCTTTTTTACTCACAGTTCTCACTTTCGTTTTAAGCATATAGAAAGCTGGTTAAAAATGAAATGCTTTTAACCAGCTTGATTGGTATCCCCCCAAGACTTCCTTGCATTCTCTCTAATAAAGATATTATCACCCGTCATTACAACGTCGTGGTAGCCTTGGGGTAGAGTTGTATGTTCGAGACTCGATTCCACCGAAAAACCGGGGGGGGGGGGGGGGGGGGTCTGTTGCTCGTTAAATCCATCAAAGTCAAACGACCTCCAACTAGTGTGATGTGGGGAGGGTATGGCAGCTTAGATGTCATTCTCGTCATCTGACCACGATTTAAAATTGCGAGGACCGTCCCAAAATGGCCCTCGTGTTGTTTTACAACGGGACGTTTATATAACTAAACTAAACCAAACTAACTAATCACCCACCTTAACAAAAAACTGCGGACCGTAGGTGGTTAGGGTAGAGAATGCTTTTCACGACATTGCTGTACACTAATTACGAAATGTTAATGAATTTTACATTTTTACTGAACATGTTCTGTGATCCTTGGTGAGTGCTTTGGCGTCTAATTTCTGTCCAGTGATTAAGGGCATAAGAAAATCGAATTTGTACTTTTGAAGCGTTTTTACCAATCGATTGAAACCAAAATTTGACCCAGAACTACAATTGCAGTCGCAGAATCGCGCACGAAATTTTATATCTTTATAAGTCATTGCTCTTTTGAGTTATCTCGTTTATATGCATCTGAAAGTACAGACCGACAGACATAAAACCTCTAAACAGATTTGTTTCGACATTGATTATTTACACTGTAGATGTTAAATCTATGCACCTTTTTTCGTTTGTAGTTATCATGCTAATTTATATTCGAACAGTTAGACAGACAGATTTCTTCTGAATGCATTTAGCTTACAGCTTAAAAGAAATTCACAAATTTAGTGTAAAGACCATACACCGAATTTCATCCGTCTTGCACAAACTGATTTTGAATTAGAATTATCATGTAGTAGTTTATAATTATCTTCAGTTGAATATTAACCTATAAATATCTACAGGTAATGACGTGAATTATTTGAACTAATCTGCTGAAAACACAAAAGAACTATCTAATAATAATAATAATAATAATGTGCTGTTGAAAAGAACAACAATCGCACGATGAAGAACCATAAGCTAAGAAAGAGAGGAAGAAACATAACGGCGGTATTTCATGCGAAATCATATTTTCACGTAGAAAGCGATTAAGAACATTTATTCTATAATTTATAGATATATCACAATGATGATTGCTGTAGACATCCCGACCGGAAAATGGTGATAATTAGAAAAATAAGACGAATACCTGCCAATGAGTATTGAGTAATTTGAATATGATTCGGGTTTTTACTCGCTTCATATTCATTTTTTTCTTTCAAATTATGTTGAAAATTGGTATGCATCTTGCAAAGTGTCAGTTAAACCCGAAAGACAACGATGGTGGGTTATACTGCACCGTTTGTAATGTCTGTGGACGCCTTTTGTGTTCTTTGTCTTCCTGCATTTTTATTGCCCTGTTTTACAGTTTTTATTTCCTTGAAATAATTCAACAGCTGAATAAACACAAGAATGAAATAAATATTTACGTTTCGTTTGCTTAACAAATACATTTAAAAAATAAATCTCGCGATAGTTTTTCATAGATAACACGGCAGATGTCCATAACGATATCCGCAGTCAAAATAAAATATGGATCGAATCAGGCGTAGACATAGAACAGCTGCACATCCAAAATGATTTATTGTATCGATGGATTTTGCGCTGTTTCAATGCCAAAGACTCCGGAGTTAAATAATATTTGAATCGGAATTCTTTCGGAATTCTATTTACGCAATTATAAAAGCTTTGTTATTTAAAATTAACCAAATGATTCAGAGCTCAGAGGGTTACGAAACATATTAAACGAAACTGTTTCATTAAATCTAAAGATAAGAGAATACATAAATTTTATTGAGAAATAAAAATGAGGACGTTTTTTTAGTTCTTTTTGTTCCTGATATAAAAATGTTGATTGATATTAGTTGCCTTCTGTACCTCCGTGAATTCTACGGACAGCATGAAGACTCTCTGTATTTTGTTGGTTTTGGTTTTAGTTGCTGCAGTATTCACACAATCTGGTAATTAATTTATATTCTTAGAAATGCATGTTTATTTTAAAGTAAATTTCTACAAAAATATTAGTTTATTTTATTTAATAAACCAAATAAAACATTTTTATAAGGTCCCTCTTTAAATAAAATACTTTAAAAAAAGTAAATTATTTTATGGCGCCATCTATCTAAGCATAATTTTTTTTCTTTCAATTTCACGTTTTTTTTATATGTTTACAGCAAACAGTTGAATTTAATTTCTATAACGATGCAATTTTTTCATCTAGTAAAATAAATAATCTACATTAATTTAACCTTTTTATTGCTTAAAAAGAAAAATTTATACAAAAAATCTTAAAAATTTTTTTAAAAAAAGGATTTTCTCTATAAGGAATCATAATTAGGAAGAAAGTTGTTGCAATTTTCAATATGTTATAGATGACATGATTTAATTATTTTATTTGATACAAAAACATGCAATTTTTTAATGTTATATAACTGTAAACATTCTTTATTTTTAAATATTAATGAATCATTAAATTTGTGTTAATGTTCGAAAATTCCTTAACGCATTTTTATCCAGTTTTTTGTAGTACTACGAAAAATGCAACATAATTTGCAATGATTTTAACTGATGGTCTTTTAAATTATTTTTTCATACATTAAGTATTTTAAATTTTTAAATATTTTACAATTTTAATTATTCGAAATTTTGTTCAGATATTTTTTTGTGCTTTTTTACTCCTACATTTTTTCTAAATCATTTTGGAACTCGCTGTTTAAGGTTTTTAACTTCGTTCCAATTAATTCGACTGAGATTAAAATTTTTTAAATCTAAAATTTAGTTGAAATATAAACAACAAAATTTAGAAACTATTTATCAGAATCAAAACCCTTTATAAAGGAAAAAATTTCAGAACTTCTTCTTCAAAATAATGTAGAATGATAACTTTTAACACTTGATTCATTTATTTTATTAATATTTTTTTAAATTATAATTATGATATCATGAATACATATAAGAAAGGAATTTAACGTCCGTGTAAAACATGTTCAGGTTCATGCCCATAGATGGCGTTTCTGTGAATCGATAAATCTTTTGTTCATTCTTTTGTATCCTTACATGCTTAGAAGACATTCTATGTCCGAGAAGTAACCGCGCAATAACTAAAACTACGAAAATATTTGTGGTAAAATATTCTTAAAAAACGAATTAAAAAAATTGGCTATAAAACAACAATGTTTTATATAATGTCACAAAACTTTTTTGATTGGGCGATGTTATTTTCCGAAATTGTAAAAGGAGGAAATTTAACTTTTTGTTAAACTTTCATTTGAAAACTTAATAAAAATTCTTAAAAAATTTCGTCCTTTGTAGCTTCTTCTACTCAAAAAGTAATTAATTACAATCTTGGTAGTTATAAATCTAACGCTTCCCTCTATGAAGAATTTCAAACGATTTTTGTGTTAGGTATGTATCATATTACTTCACGCAATTTACAGATACTATCAAACCTATAAACGTTCTTTTAAAATGTTATTTATAAACCTATTAATAGTAAATACTTATAGAGAAAGTTAGGTTTCTAAAACAAGTATATAATATTTTTTTTCTACAGAAACTGAAAACTGTAGATGTAAAAGAAATACCCTAAAACAAGGATGGGATTGAATTTTAAAGCAACAATTTATACTCAAAAAATCATTAAAAAATCGAAATATTTTTACTAAATCATCTGATAAGTTGAGTGTTTCTAAATGTGCCGTCAAAATTTTAGAACTGTAACTTTATTTTTTTATTAATTTATTGAATAATTTTTGATGCATGAAGGAGAGTAAACAATGTTGCCACGCCCACTTTTCAGATTCAAACAACTGTAAAAGAAGCTCATTGGGTAAAAATATTGGTCATTTATTGAAGGATTGCACCAAATGAGCCATTAGAGCGTTGTATTCGGTGCGTGGCAAAAACCAATGAGACACTCCACAGAGTCATTTGGAGTAAAAGCTCAAAAGTTACAACTTCGTCAATCAAGCAAAATATCAGAAATTGCAAGCAGAATGGCAAAAATAATAAAAAGAATCTACATAAATAAAAATGAATCGCGAAATGTGTTGCTAAGCGCAAAACTAGAGAACGACTGGACCAATTCGGATATATATATATTTAATGTTTACGTTAAGACACGAGGAAGGTTCTTATAGAAGGAAAAAAAGAAAAAGCGAGGAAAATAGTAAAAACGGGTCTTTTCTTACTTTTTCGACAAAAATCTTTATTTCCCCGCCAACAAATGAGTAGGTCTTCAGTTTGTTATTTCCCCACGCTAATGAGGTTAGGCTTAATATGTTTTAGACCGATTATTTCAAACGATTCTTTTTCAAGCGATTGATACATTTAAAATTGAAAATTGGTAATGAATCGATTTTTCGGATTCAGTTTGAAGTACTTCTGAATTAAAATGAAACAGAATAAAGGAAATTAAAAATTTTTAATATGCAAATTTGAAATAATGTGAATCGCATCTTGAAAAAGTTATAGAGAAATTGGGTAGATTTTATGTTACGATTTAGAGGAATTAAAACTTTAAATGCATTTTTCTCCATGTTGCATTTTTGCTTGTATGTTACGCTTCAAAAGCGTAAGGCCTAAACATGGAGGCAAGCGGGTAAAACTTTTTTTGAATGTTCAGAAATATATGTTTTATAAAATTTAGTATGTAATTAGCTTTAAGGTATGTAAGAATTTTTTAAACTCCAAAATCAAAATATCTGCATTTTTTAGATTTTTTTTTGGCTTTTTTAAAAATAAAATAATAATAATAAAAAATACTATTGCCCGGAGGAAATCCATACTGAGTTTTATGTATATATTAACAACTGCTTTTTAACAAAATTGGAGAAATTAAAAAAAGCCTTTAACCCCCCCTCAAAATGCTAAGATTTTTTTAATTATTTCAAAAAATTATTTAGTGGAGAATCATAGAGTAATATTTTACATAAAATAAAAGTAAAATATAATTTTTAACTGTAAAATTTAAAAGAAACATTTTGAGGTACCCTGTTGTTTTAAATGATATGATCTTTCTAAAATTTAGTTTTCAATAAAGAAAAGTAAAAATTTCATACTGAGAACTGATTTGATAGTTGTATTTCTGAATTTCTTTTTTATAAATTGAATACGAATGTAGGTATTGTCCTTCATGAGTCTCTATTATGTTTCTCTTATAGAAAGAAGATCGATCTAATCTATTGACCTTAACGAGGCTGAACTATATATCTAATTGATTAATGCTCTTTTTTTATGAAATCGAAGCGCTTGCTTTACCAAACGCACTGATATTATTTAAATTTTAAGGGAATAATTCATTTATAAGATTTTTTTCTCGTATATAGACCCAGCTAAAAATTGTGTCGACGACAAGAAAACCGGTTTATGCAGAGCCTATATTCCCAGCTGGTATTACAATACCAAATCAGGAAAATGCGAGAAGTTTGTTTATGGAGGTTGTGGTGGCAATGGAAACAGGTACAGATCTGAAGACGAATGCAAAAAGAATTGCGTCAAGGCATAAAAACAGTGAAAGCCCAGATAAAAAATTCCAAGTAAGTTCATCGCAGGATTTTCAAAAATAACGACGATTTCTACATAATCACTCCAGCAAGTTTAGTAGTAAAAAGGAAATCTCGGCTAAATAAACTCAGCTTAACCGAAATCCGAGTTATAGGAAATACTTCTAAGATCTGAGTTCCAAAAAAGAAAAGTACAGTTTTGTATGAGAATGCGTAATCATATGATATGTAGAACAATGCTGCCTGTTATCAAGTTTCTTTTAACGGAAAAATGGCTGGATATTATTAATGTAGCAAGTAATATAAAAAAATCAATTCCTAGTAAGGTTAACAATGGAAATTTTTATTTTAGTTACTTTTTGTTACATTATAAAAATCATTGATTTTCGCAAGAATTGAACTCGCATTCTTCACCTACGAATGAAAAACAAAGAAATATTCGCCTTTTACCGATCGAGCTACTGCCTTTCGATTTCAGCTTCTATTACAACTAGCTAAAACTCTATTTTAAAGTATTAAAAATTAATTAAATTTAATGAACGAATGGATATTTGAAAAAACTGTTATAACATCAAGCGTTATTCACTTACAAGTTTAAAAAATGTATTTCAACTTGATTGGATGAATAAAAAGTATTTTATTAACGATTGAAAATTTGAACAAGATATATATGATACAGGGAGAGTGTGAACTAACAATAGGAATTGAAAAAATTGGATGGAAAATTAAAAAAAGAAAAAAAAAATGATGAGGCCTTTTTAAATGAGTCACCATGTCCTACAAATTATCACTAAAACTCTATTATATTGAGGCACTATATTGGTTTCTAAATACATATTCTACATATATTGCAATTCTCAAAATTTAATTTTAATAGCGAAATGAGAACAGGTTACAAAGTTATAATTGATTTTATATCCTAAAAATATATTATTATTAGAAAATCAACTAAAACGAACTAAGAATTATATGGCATGATTTTCCTCTTTTGTTTAGTTTACACGTTGAATGTGTTTTCATGATGGTGTCTCATCATATTTATCTATAAAATTTGTAAATGGGTCCGACTATTCGTAATGTATAAGATTATGAAACAGTACGATATTGTATCTACTTACAACATTTATATCTTTGAAAATACAAAAATTATAAAAAATATTTAACAAATATTAACACAATAAAAGCATTAAGCAAAATCATATGTGACGATCATAACATGATCAATACTGATATCAAAATGAGATTACATTACATGATTAAAATCATGATGAGATTACATTACTTTACATTACATGATGAGATTACATTACATGATCATAATGAGATTACATTAATAAATACTATTAACATGGTAAACAGATATAATTAATATTGGTTAAGAGTTAAAATAATAGCTCAATATTTTAAAATATTGAGTACTAATTCAAACTTTTAATTCAACTGCATCACTTATTTCTCGGCATCTGGATCGTTTATTTATTGAATAACTAGCCGCCTTTGGCGACCAGTCAGTTCGCCAATATTAATGCCGACTAAAGGGCTAAATCATTTTTTATATAACTTGGTCTCATAATAAGTTTTTCAGCAAAATATTTTTAAGTTTCAAGTTTTGATAGTTATATAATTCATACTATTATGTAGGCCTTAAGCAGTCCCATCTTTGAAGTCTGCATCTCTCTCTGATTTTCTATCAGTGCACGTAAAATTCACTTTTAAATTAAATTGAAAATGATGAAACTTCAATTAATATAAAGACCTCTTTACTCAATCTAAACATGTCTTTAAATAAAACTAAGAACTGAAAGCAGAATAGTCCGACATTGAAGTTTTATGTTCAATACAAAATTGAAACACTATAATTTTTTTTAATAATTTATAAGATCTCAAGGAATTATTCAACAAAAATTTCACATTTTAATTGAAACCTTCAGTTTTTAATTTTATTTTTATATGTATATAAATGCTCTCAATAATATTTTTTTAGGTTTATAAATATATTTCAAAAAATTTTGGTTTAAATTCCTTTGGTCTTATAGATTCATATTTGTAAAATATTCTTAATATTTCAACTTCTAAATAAAAAAATAAGCATTTCTATCTTCTTCAAATTTGGCTGATTTATTCAGTTCTGAATATTGCAAGTTTAGAACAACCATCATTTTCATAATCTAGGCCAATTATTCAAGAGTAGCTCTGATTGGCTTCTTTGATATCTTGATAAAGTGATCTAACATCGCCAGTTTATATCGAATAATTATGTTGAAATTTTCATAGATCGATCAGCTTCGATGATTGATTTAGTTGATTGTAATGCCACTTTTTTTATTTAAGGACTTATTGTCTCAGGAATATTTTGTTAAATATGATTCACAGAGCAGATGATGTATGTAAAAATTTAATTCATGAGCATTTCTTCTCTCAAACTACTAATTTTATATTTCACTTAGACCATTTGTTAAGAGAGTGTGTCCCCCCCAAAAAATTAAGAAATTAGATGTTGGGCTCCGATTACAGAAGATGCCTTGTAGTTGTTAAGCCATATTTGCCTTAAATAAAATTGTTTAATTGGATTAGTAATATATGTATAGTAAAATATCATAGAAAACGTTTCCATCCATTTTTTTTCCAAAAATATCATGTTTCATATTTGTCTCATTTTATACAGACACGTGCCGAAAATGACATTTTTATATGTTTAATTTAGAATGATAGTTGATTTATTTTTTCTTGTAAGAGAACATGATATTGCTTTGGTAGAAAGTTTTGATGTCTCCGAAATATGCGGGTAAAAACAGTTTTACATGCTTTTACAAATTTTGCAGTGTTAATTATTACGTATGCTTGTTTGAAAGAAGATGCATTTTCAAATAGCTGACCTACTTTTACCAGTACAGCTTTAATATAACGTTACTTCGTTGAAAGAATATGCGTTTTTTATTTCGCATGATTCATTAAAATGCGGAGATAAATTACAATCACGAATTTATTCTTTGATTTGCACAAAATATCTTCTTCACATAAGTAAAAGTAACAATTCAAAACAAGTCTTATTGTTTTAAAAATTAAAAAAAAAGAATGCAAAAATATTTTATACTGATTATCAATTGCTTTTCGTTCGTCGTTTCTTTGAAATGACGTCATTTTCAAAGTTTGTTTAAGATTTCTTGCTTTTAAATAATTAATCTCCCTCTCAGAAGATTATCGTTTGGTGCTTTTCTAAAAATTCTTTTTCAGTTTTAACTGTAGCGCTTTTGTAATATATTTTAACGTTGTATTTTTATTTACTTTAATTCTTTAATGGAATTATTAATTTTGATATTGCAAACGATCAAGAAAAATTTTCTGTTGCATTTACGGTTTAAAAAATATGACATTTCCTATTTGTTTCATTTCATATAATCACGTGACGAAAATTGTATTTTTCTGCTTTATTTTTGGTAGTAATTTACTTTTTTAAAATCAGAACTTCTGAAAATGTTAAGGCAACATTTTATTAAAAGCTAATTTTTTTGAGATTCTAGAGAAGATAAAATTTTATTTTTATTTATTTATTTTGTGAAATAAATTGTTGAAAAAAAACAATTAAATTAAATGTTTAAAAATTCATTTAAAATAGAGTTTTAATTCTTCGGTCAAAACATTAGCATCATTTAAAAGCTAGTTTTTTGAGCTTTAACGTAATGCAAAAATCAATTTTGTCCTGTAATATTTTCAGAAGATATAGCGAAAAAACGTTAAAATTTGGCTTATTTTTTAATTAATTAAAATTTTAATTAAAAATTCAAAAAAGGGCTCCGAGGTGCATATTCCCGGCACCCAAGGTATACATATACCAAATTTGGTAGCTGTAGGTCGAACGGTCTGGCCTGTACAGCTCCAACACACACACACACACACACACACACACATCCTACTTTATTGTAAGTAAAGATAAAGATGTTTAGTTATTTTCCAGAAGAGCAGATAATTTACTTTAAATGAAGTTTAACCTATTGCTGTTCCAATTTTTTAGTGATATGCTTTAAATCAAATTTCTAAAAATTAAATCAATATTTCTAATTTATTTTTGACAGAAAAAGGCATAAATTATGTGCTCAGAGAAAAACATAAAAATTTGACGTATTATACAATTAGACAAAAAAATTAAGAGAGAACAATCTAGTTGATATCAGTTGAATTGAAAAATAAAATTACTGGATAAAAGAAAAAAAATTATAAAAAGAATAGTAAATGAAAAGTTTGACTTAAATTAATAAAATGCAGTTGATTTTATTTGAAATTAAGGAAATTAAGGAAGTAAGGTTGAAATTAAGAAAGGAAGTTATTTGAAGTTAAGGAAGTTGAATTATTACAATTAAGGAAGTTCTCTGACTGCTGCGCATGCGCCAATCAATGATGAATTAGTCAGATTGGAAAAAAGATAATATAAAATAAGAAAAATTAAGACATTTCAAAGAAGATGGAAAATTTGGAATTAAAACAAAATCGTATAATTCAGGAGGAGAAAAAAAATAGCAATATCGAAAAAAAAAAACAATAAAAAGGGAGAAAAAAAACTAAATGGAAATGAAGTGTCATTATTGATTATTTGTTTGGTTATAATAACGTTCCGCCGTAAAGCAATCCTAGAGCTACTTTGGGACGAACGACGTAGTTTTGAATCACGGTCAGATGACGAAAATGACACGCAAGCTGGCACACCCCTCTTTACACCATACCAGAGAGAGGACGTTTGGTCCTGATGGATTTAATGTGCAGCACACCCCTTACACAATGGTTCTTTTTGATGGAATCGAGTCCCAAACCTGAAACAGTACTTATCACGAGCCGAGACCTTACCACTGCTGTCCCCTGTCATTACTAAATAACATTCTTAGTTACACAAAATCACCGAATGACAGGCATATCTTCCTGGAATTATTTAAGTTTATTTTGCTAAATTGTTTTTAAAGAAAAGATAAACTTTGTGTTTCCCTTCAGGTCCATATTTTCTTTGGAATATATATAAAAAATATTTTAAAAAAAATAGACAAGAAATGTGAAAAAGAATTATTCAGCTAATAGGAATTAACTGAAAATTAAATATCTAAGAATTACTATTAAAACTACTGGTTGTATGAAAAACATTAACCCTTCAGGTCCATATT
>JAOUZG010019355.1:566793-580862 GCA_026289955.1 Argiope argentata | reverse complement strand
TATATATAATAACAATAAACGAGCACTTGTATTAGGTGAATAATTATGCATCAGATTGCTTCTAAGCAAAGGGTTAATAGAGTCATATAGTCCAAATTTATTGAAAAAAATGCTATCAAAACAAAATAATATGATATATCTATATTAAAATAAAAATGATAAAGAAAACCTGAGTATCCCTCCCCCATCAGTACTTACTGATCTTATTTCTCGAATTATTAATAGAAAGCCTTATGACATTTATTTATGGTTTTATTAAGAATTTATGTCTCTCCGTCTTTAGATTAGAGGGATATTTAAAAATAAAAATTTGACAGAGTTTTCAGCGTAAATAACTAGACCAATTTCGCAATTTTTTTATAAATATATTATCAAGAAATTAGGAAATTAAAAGAATTTATCTTTTTGTACCAATCACTTTACCAGTTTTTGTTTCACATGAAAAATTATATTTCTTAGATAATTTATCAATGGACATCTATTTCTCCTATGCTATGTCTGGGATATCTAAAAAAAACACTAGTTGACTTATTATCTACGGTTCAAAAACAGTAACTTCTAAAAAAACATTTTAATTCCATATTGGAAAACAATATACTTCGATCATCAACTTTTATTTCATACTAGCCGCCTTTGGCTACCGATTTCGCAGAGATTAACAGCTGTTAATAATTTCAGTTGTTCCCTACAAAATATTTTCAGACTTCATATTTTGATATATTTATAGCTCTTACTAATTCAAAAACATTACACCATTGTGCTTTTATTTTTTCTTATTTTTTATACACAACCTTATATTATCTCTTATATCGTGGTGGTGTCGTGTATCAAAATGCAGAAGAGTTTAAAATTATGCGTGCAAATTTTTCAAGATGCTTGGTTTAAAATTTACTGAATAGAATTTTTGAAAAGCACTCTAAAATAGTTATAATTTCGAATTTTTGCATGAAAAAATTTGGAAACAATATCTATGAACCGAAGTATATCAGTTAATTGAAAAAAAAATGGGAGACAGGATTTTTTGTCGTGGATAAAGAAGTTAATAAAGTAAAATTCTTCTAATTCAGAGGTCCATCAAATTATTTGCTTAAACTTTTACAGATAGCATAAAAAAATATATTATGTTGTTTCTTGATTAAAAAAGGAGCCGTATTTTTACCCATTCTTTTAATACTGGATTTCAAATGATAAATAATACCAAATTTTCTGTTTTTCTCATTGCGAAGAATTAAATGAACTATAAAATATTTCTGAATAAACAGTTTTATTATATTTTAGTTGTGGAACTACGTAAGTATTAAAAAATTATACCAAGCAATTTTAGCTCATCGTTATATCCGAATGGCTTCGGCTGGGACGGAGTATACCTATGCCATACCAAGCAATTTAAAAAAAAAAATAAAGTTTTTTATTTGAACAAAAAGAATGCATGACATTTTCATTTATAAGGTTTTCTGTATGTAAATGCTAAAACTAATAAATCAATGTAACTTCTATAAAATGGTAACTTCTATTAGAAGAAAAATTAAAATGAATTAATATAGAAATTCGTTGAAGCATTATAAATATAAAATAATTTTTTTCATAGTTTTCAAAAACAAAAACCCAACTTTGGAGCTTAATCACCTTAGTTAAAGCACAACAAATTTTCAGTGGTTCTTGTTATACTGTATACTGTGGTGAGGCTTTATAAGCCAGATAACATACCTAAGACCGAAGTGCACTTTTGGCCCAACGGATTTGTTACTTCATTCTTTACAACAAGCCTTCAGATTGCGAGTTCGAACCTAGGGTAATCAACATCCACCATAATGGTGACCCGGACGTGAGCAGCGACAATAAGCAAATTTCGTGTGCAGCTTCATATAGCTGTTGTGGTGTGTCTACCGGCAACAAAAGTCCTCAGGCGTATTAAATACAACAGTAAAACATCACCAACAAGTCGTACATACGCTTAGTGCAACTGTATCGTTCATCTAACCACCGACTCACTGGTGGGAAAGTATGTGGTGAAAGCTTTATAAGTCAAATAACATCCCTCGGATCCGAGAGAACTTTCGGCCCATCGGATGTATTATTCTGTTACAAACCGCCAGATTGTGAGTCCAGTTCTAGGGCAATCCGCATCTGCCATAATACATACTCAATATGGAAAAATATGTTGAATCTTCTTATGTTGATCACTGCAATTAGATAAAGTTGATCTGAAATTTTACTACTAACAATGTAAACGATTTTTGTTTAGTTTCAACAATGGGATATATTTTTGTAAAAATATTCTGAAATACACTGTATAAATTAATTAAAAATAGATAGAAGAAATAATAAAGAATTTAAAAAGTTATTTTTTAATACGATATAGAAATTTGTTAAGTTCTCGAATAGTTTTGGAAATAACTGCGGAAAAATACCAATTTTTTGCACAACTTTAATTAATAAAAATCTTACTATTATTAAAAATTAAAAAGAAATTTAAAATCTTAAAATTTTACCTAAAATTAAAAAGAAAAAACTATTTCTCAGGCCGAAATATAGGTACAGGTAGCAAATTTTTAACAGTTTTACGTCGAATATCCTGTCCTATAAAGCGCCAACATATGCGTATAAACATAAACATTTATATTTATTATAAGCAGAGATGAAAAATCCATTCCCTTCCATTTTTCTTGCCGTCTGTTACAGAGATTTATCATAAAATAAACTTTTGAGGTTATCACCAAATCACCAAACAACCTGATCTCAAAGTTTCTCCAAAAATTCAAACACACACAAATCAAACATTCCAGCTGCTGTCGATCGAAACGATTGTCACAAGTCTCCAGAAACTGGTGTGTGCCGAGGACTATTCCGTCGTTACTACTACGATCCGAGTGATGGCCAGTGCAAGCAGTTTATTTACGGAGGATGTGGTGGCAACAAGAACAACTTTGAGACTGAAGAAAAATGCTACAACAAATGTAGAGGTAAATACCAAATAGCTGATAATAGGAAACCAATACTAATCATCCTTGGTGATCTAATAGGCGTGTAAAATTTTTCCGAATTATGGCAATTACAATTTTTTGGGGTTAACTTCAAAAAATAGATTAAATTGTTTATCCAAAATTCAAACAGTTCTTATTACTTCATCAATTATTTTATCGCCTGATGTTTACTTTGTTGTTCAAAGCTGAAGAAGGATTCTATTTCACACCGGCACCATAAAAAATAAATAAAAAGATGAATTTACAATGTTACGAAATTCAGACGATAAATAAACCTTTTCTTTATGTTTTTAATACTCGCCGTAACTTGGAATTATTTCTCATTACAACAGTTTATATACGCTGTGATCAGAATATTCAGAATATAAGACAATTAACACAGCTTTGACTTCTTAAAAATTTTAAATGACTTATCTGAAATTTTTGATGCACCAAATGATTGCTAGAGGCGATTAATTTCGGCACTTCAAGCAAATAGAATAAAATTTCAAACATCATTAAAATCCAATACAATATTGTGGTCAGAATAAAAAAAAACACAATACGTCTTATTTATCTACCTTTACTATATTAATAGCCTGATTTTAATAATTTGAGACAAATTAACTATTTAAGTGAAATGCAAATACATTAAAAAATTATCTTTAATTCTTATTTAAAAGATTTTACTCTTTTACTTAATTTAAGTGTGCAAATAATTACAAATTTTTGTGTTTTACTCTTAAACTATTCAATTTAAAGTAAATGCAACTTAATTATTTTGCTGATTTAGAATTTAGAATAATTTAGAATAATTATTCTGCTGATTTTAGAATTTTATTTGTCATGAAAATAGAATTTAGATTTATCAAAAGAACAGCAATAATTTAAGTTTACATCCTTTGACTTACAACAACTACAGAATAACTTTTTATTTTAATTTTAAGAAAAAAATATCATTTAAAAATTTTGTTACCGATAATCATATTTGTGATTAACCTTTGATAGTAAATTCCCCAAACAATACACTTTGGAAAGAAAATTAGTTGGATAGGACAGTTGAGAATTTTATTATTTCATGCCGTTTAAAATGAATTCTCGTTTTAACAAAGAATAATGAATACTTGTTGTTTTTATAAGCTGACTATTTTTTTTAATTTAAAAAGTCTTTGGTAATAATTTTTCAGAATATTTTCAGCATTAATATAACACTATCAGTTTTTTATGTTGTTTAATTACATTTTAAAGTTTACCTGGTGATGAAGAAACCACAATAATTTTGTTTCACTTTTATTGATGACAGAATATATATTAAATAAAAATATAAGGGTTCTGCTATAAAATCAGAACTACTGTAGCTATGAATTTCATTTCTTTATTTTTATTAAATAATTTTTTTAAAAAAACCATTGGCGTCTGAAAAAGTGGCAGAACTATTAAATTACATTTAAAATTGATGTAAATAATTAAATAAGAGGTAAATGAATGCAAAATATAAGAATAAATCCCAAAAGTATTGCTTTAAGTAATCAAAACTTTGCACTTTAAGTTTATTTTATTTTAGTTATATTAACGTTCTACTGTAAAGCAGCACTAGAGATATTTTGGGACGGACATCGTAATTTTGATCCTCGATCAGATGATGAGGATAGCATCTGAGTTGACACCTCCCTCTCTACACCAAAAATCATCAGCTGGAGGACGTTTGGCTCTGTCGGATTTAACATGCAACTTTGCACTTCAAGGCAATTCGTAATGACCAAATACTTGTCGGATTTTAATGTTATTTGAGCCGATAATTGAATTGAACTCATGCTCTAAACTGTTGTTAATTTACATGTAATTGCAGGCAACTAGTCAAATATAAGAACATACATAATAAATAATTTAAATATACTTTATCTTAAGCGGTTTCCTGCATTGAAGCCCCATCTTCATGAAGATCAAGCCTTATCACAACCATCAAAAAATATAACAACAGTTCTTGAAAAGAAATGAAAACCGATAAAAACATTTCACATGAACATCTTTTCACCATATTTCTGCTAAGTATCTTGACGTTTCAGTTATGAGCGATTATGTTTCCGAATTTCAGAAAGTAATCTTTTTTTTCAGTCGCACCAAGATTGATAAATCTTGGAAAGTTAAAAAAAAGGAATAAAAATTAAAAGCGCTTGAAATTTTATAAAACATTCTTCTAACCTGGAAACCACAATGAAATCTTTGTCCAGCAAAAGGAATATCTTGTCGAACCTAATAATATATTTGTTGTATCTATTTGTCGAACCTAAAAAATTCATCTTTTGAATATTAATTAAATACTCCAAAGAACTATTCTAAAAATGCTTGAACACTTTCGTACTGTTTGTTTTGATCAAATGTCCTTGATTGGTAATTCATCGAATGAATTGACAATGGCAATTTTGGACTTCGAGACCATTTATATGACCACCTTAAATACTTAGTATTAATAAGAATAATTTAGTCATTTCATTCAACTTCGATAAATTGTCTTATTACATCAAAAGTATAATAAAAGGGGAGTTATATAAACAAAAGGTGCGAAAATATAATGATAGACTATTCTGTTTGGCTAGTTGTATGAAGTTGTAAAGTTGCCAAGTTGGCAACGAAAATGTTTAAAATGGTATCAGTTGTGGAACCATGACAAAGTTTTATTTTGTAATATTTCTGGAAAAACGGATGAAAGGGGAAAGACGATCAGCAATGACATATCATGTGTCTTAATAATAAGTAATGATCACCAATAACTTATCATAAGTAAGTCATGGGTGCTAATATGTAATAAAACATTTAGATACATGTCCAGTTACCAAGACTGATGAATTCTTTCGCTAGATTTATTAACAGAGAATAGACGGAAAACTCGTTTCTTTGCAAAAATTGCGAGTGAAGGAAGGTAGCATATCAGGAGGTCATGAGCTTTCATAAGAAATGAAAATTATCAATAAATGCTCAGTCGTTTTGATTGGTGAATTCTGTGGCAAGATTCCACTATAGAAAATGTATTGTAAAGTTTTAGATTTTATGATCTCTTTCAAAAAATTGGTGGGGGGGGGGGAGGCAAATGAAGACAGGAAATCTTTGACAACAGATCTGGATGTCATACACTTTCATATGAAACAAAAATTTGGCGAAATCGGAAGAGGAGTTGGGATTATACAATTGATTCATTTGTTTTCCGTATTATTTTAAATGCATTGATTATGAATAATTCATTAGAATTCGATCCAAAAAGAAAACTACAATATTATAATTGATAAATTAACGTACACAATTTATTGACTTAATTCTTTAAAGCTTATATAAGAATGTTTTAAAGCCATTAAGTTTAAATCTCATTTTTTAAAGTGTCATTAAATTTAAATATCATTATGAAAACATGTAAATAAGAGTTCAAGGAAATAGAACTTGCATATTTAGGCTTAAAATTTCTAACAAAAAATGTGCAAAAATAAAATATATAAGTGCGTATATAAATTTTAAGATTTGTAAAGCAATTTAAATGAGAATAAGATAAGAATAAAAAGATAAAAATATTAAAAATACTAACAAAATATGACTATATTTGCGATCTATACAAATCTGTTCTTACTATTCGAATAACGATGAAACCTTTGACATTTTCTACTACAAACTGAATGATCTATTTGAATAAATTATTGAAGTTTTTAAATTTGAAAAAATAAATGTATAATACTAAAAAGTTGGTAAAAATTAAAAAAAAAAACGGTCTGAAACTTTTATGTATGAAAAATATCAAGTTTATACTTGATATCAACCTATATCTAATAAATGTTTTGCAAATTTGACAAATTTGTAAATTTAATTTTTTTAAATAAAGAAAATTAAATTAAAACAGACAAATCTGAATGTACCAAATATGCTTATTTATACTGAAATGTGATGATACGCCATTTTAGACCACGATTGTCCTCCAAATAAAGTATTTGGATCCTTTGGTGATTGTCCACCTTCCTGTCTTAAAAATCCGCCAAACTTTTGCACCCTGAGACTCAATTATGGATGCAAGTGCAAGAAGGGCTACGTCCTCACCAAATACAAGGATTATAAATCTGATTGCATCAAACCCGAAGAATGCCCCGATTAATTTGAAGGTTAGTGCTCCGTTGAAGTTTTGCTCAGAGAAACATGATTATCAACTTAAATTTGTTACGAATTCTTAGCTGAAACTATTAACATAGTGTTTGACTACGTTTCGTGCATCATATTATGGTAATTTTAAGTTTATCGTCTCAAATTATGTAATTCAAAGACGATATAATTCGACACAAAAATTACCAATAATCCGTATTGTTACTAACAATTCACTTCGTTCGCTTGTTATAGTGGTGCGTGTGTATTGTGTGAAAACACAATCAAAATGCCTCAGTATACAATAACAACGACGACGTTTATTTACACAAAGAAGACAATAACACAAACACGACGAATACACAGACGGCAAATATGTACAGCCGAGGCGAAAGAGGACAGTACACAGGACACAGTATAAGACAGAAGACAGTGGCCCACAGGTAGTAATCGGTCACGGCTCTCAAAGCACAGACAGAATCCAGCAGGAGAGGGGCTCCTCGGAGCTTCGCTTTACGGTCTCTCCAAACAGCTGAAACAATCGTTTCCTCGCTTGAGCTGCTAACTCCTACCACACATTGGCTACTACACACATTATACGTTGTTTCTTTCAAAGGCAGGCAACAGGGCTCGGTATACGGCATTTCTGTACTTGCTTTAGCTACACACAACGCTGGCACTTTGATGTTGCTTCGCTATTCACTCGAAGATTCGTTACTTGTCTTCTATTCCAGTTCCACTTCTGGCTCATTTCAATTCACCGCACACACACACACACACACACACACACACACACACACACACACACACACACACACTCACACACACACACACACACACACACACACACACACACACACACACACACACACACTTGAAACTTTCGGCCTTTTATAGCCCCGAGGAGGGGGGCTGAGAAACTTCTAGGCCAATCAGGGTGGATCTCACTCTGGTTGAATCGTGAAAATTCTTGAAGCTTTCAGGGTTATTCATTTTGTCACCAAATTCGTTTTTCTTTTCGTTCGTTTCGTCTGGGTTTTTCTACAAGTTTTTCGTTAAGCTCTGACATTATTAACGCGGCACCCTCTCAGCATTCAACAGTGCTGATCATAAAATGGCCATTCTTACCATGGCACTGTTCGAGGCGGGATGCAAAATTACAGGATTTATTTTATCAATATATATATTTCAAGTTTTTACGATGAAAAATATATTTATTTCAAAATTTAACCATAAATTTCAAGAATATTCCTAAATGATTCCTTTAACAATGGTGTTTGAGTGTGGTTTATGAACAGTATTATCATAATTTTAAGCAATCGTTATAAAATTGTATTGAACATATACCATAACGAGGCAATTACTGACAGTTCACAATTATTTCAAGTATTCAGTAAGCGCGTGCTCAGTAAAAATGCTAACAGATTTCCAGATTAAAATGCTTCATCTAATTGGATAGTAAAGAAAACAAGATAGGTAAGGCTTTAACTGCCCATATGCGATTCAAAGAATAGTAAATATAGATTCCACTCAAATTCTTCAAAGAAAGCTTACCGTACTTAGATCGTTTCTGGTCAAAATATATTTGCATTTACAAAATTTCATTTTTCTTCAAGAGTATGATAATATCTCAGTTTATTGTACGGGGCCTCGGTAGCCTGATGGCAAGGGGTCGGCTCATGAACCGTAGGGTTACAGGTTCGACACCCGATTAAACTGAAGTAGGTGGTCATTTGTACGCTAAATCCGTTACGGCCAAACGTCCTCCCTCTGGTGTGTTGTGGAGAGGTGGTACCAGCTCAGATGCCGTCCTCGTCATCTGACCGCTGTTCAAAATTACGAGGTCCATCCCAAGGTAGCCCTAGTGTTGCTTTACAGCGGGGCGTTAGTATAAAAAAACTGAAAAACAGTAAATTTTACTTCACATGATGATCAAATATGATTTATTTTGCTTAATCACATGTTATGGATTTTGAGAAATATATGTTTTATTTACGATCAGTAAAAGATGAAGTAAACTTGCCCTTATGAAACCTTAACTTCCAGACCATATATTCATTCAACTAAGAACATGCTACTGCATATATCAGAGTTTGAATTCTAAATTTTGAAATCAGTGTAATGCTCCAGAATAGATCCATTTATTTGAAAACATTACAAAAATATTAAATCTTGTACACCATTTATGCAGGAAAGGTGTCTAGGGTTTGCTAAGTTTATGTTGAAAATAGAAAACAAGTTTAAACAAACAATTTATTTAGCCAAAACACAAATTAACACTATACAAAAATCACAACATTTAACTTATTTACAAAAGAGAAAAGATTTTACTTAAAAGACAGCAGAGCATTGTTTCGATTAAAGGTGGGGACACTAATAGCTCTAATTTTAGACCTAGTGCATCCGTTTAACGGAGAAAAAAATTAACCGAACCTCACTCTTTCAAATTCCGAAATGACGAATGACCTCTCTTACGAAGAGAGAAAAGTTCCTTAAGTAGCAAAGCCGATACTCTGACGTCACTAACAGATGAGGTATGAATTGAAATGATTTTTGTCTCCATCTTTTACAATAATTAGGAATTAGCAATTAAATTGATATGTAGAGTGTTATATTTTCACCAGTTTCGAAAACATTTAAAATTAATTTATCTTGGTTAATTGGAGATTATTTAGAGTTCTCAATATTATTTCCCACATTTATTTTTAAAAGTAATTTTTCAGCTCATAAAAATACATCATTTGGTTAAGATGGGCTCTTTATTAGATGGTTAAAGGGCAAATAGATAGAAAAAAAGTGATAAATCCATTGGTTTTCTAACTATTGCCACAAAGATAAGATCACCCTATGCACTGATATCAAAGGGTAATATTAAAATAAACCATTCATGCATGAATTTCAATTACTAATGGACATTGGTGGATGGTGGGAATAAATTACAATTGAAAACTCTCAAGGTGCGCAAATAGAAACTACTGCAGGAAAATATAATAAATTTCCATTTCAGCTCAAATACTTTTCTCATCATGTTTCAGAAATTCTATAAAGATTTATTTCAAAATATTTCTTCTCGAAACTAGTTAAGATTTAGGTATGCCAGGTACTAATATAGTAAATTATAGAAGAATGCAAGAGTCTATAATGTAGACTTGTAAAATGTCAATTCAGACATCAATGACAAACTTATTAAGATTAGGGTACTTATTCGTTAGCCGGTATCCAGCGAAAAATCTGCAAAAAAGGCGAAACTTTACATTATTTGGCGATTTTTCGCTGGTGCCGGGCTAAAGGAAAGGTACCAAAATTAAATTTTGTATGCAGTATTGGCGGCTTTTTGTTGCAGATAATCAACATTGTAATTACTCAGAAAGATTTCCCTTGACAATGATTAATTTATCAGTAAAAAGTCAACGAGGATTAATTTCCAATTTAAGCTATTCTTAACTACGAGCTGTTGTTTGTAGATATAACAACTATCTATAAGCAACTTCTATATTCTATATAGTCTGCAATCAGTTCCCTATGATAACATTTGTGCCTATATATTCAGCAAAGAATAATGAGTAGTATGCGTGTATTAGGATTGCTTAAGCATTCTGTAAATATTAATATTAATAATATTTATTTCGTAAATCGGCCAACCATATAAATTAGTTTTCATGACAGAATGTTTGGAGTTATATTACAATGCTTTTATTTTGATAATCGGTTATACTATTATGTCCCAGAAATCCTGAAACCTTTTTTATGTGTATTTAGAATTACTACAGAAACAGCTTCAATCTACAGTACGCACTTCATCATCTTTCATTCAAAGATGTCAAGCGTGGATTTACTAACTTCTCTATCATCTTCATCGCTGCGATTTTTTGAAACTTAAGAATAATTAGCAATTCTTCATCCTCAGAAAAAATTATATGGGGTAAAATAAAGGCATAAGATTCATTGTGAAAGACTTTAAAAGCTGTGTTAGTGAATTATTAGTCAGCATCTTATTGAGATGGATCATCCACAAGTTTACTCTTCCAAGGACGGAAAGTTTTGCGAACGTAATCTTGTTCAAGAAGGGGACAGCAACAGTAGTTGCAATAAAATACCGCGCGTTTCCTTTCTGGGTTCCGAAAAGTTTCAACATAATATTCTTTACTTATTCTGTAAGAAATGACATTATTTATTGGAATTTAGAAGACCATGCATAAATATTAGAATATATTTACCATTTATAAAATATCAATAAATTGAAGCTCTTATCTTCTTATTTCAAATATTTTAAAACTTAATATATTTTAAATAAATTAAAAAAATATTGTTTTTAATAATTTTATGATGTTTCAAAGGTTATATATTTTTAATTTTCACTTTTAAAACTTTTATCATCATATAAAACCACGTTTGGAATTAAACTGGTGATTATTTCGTAATTTCATTTAATATACAGATTTTCTGGAAATATTTTTATTAATGAGACTTCTTTAGAATTGTGCTTTTATTTTTCTGAACTAAAATTTATTCTTAAATATTAAAAAGTAATCGAATCAGATTTATCTTAACGAGTAACAGAAGTTCATACCATCTATTTCATAAGAATTTAGAAACTATTAAAATGCATGAAGTATCTTAAATACATGTCATCTAATAAAAACATGTTTTTAAGACATAAACATTCAAAAAAGAGAGAAAAGATGAAGATAAAAATATAAAAAGAAAATGAAATCTTCGATCGCAAATTTCAAGTTATCTTGTGAGAACATTATTATTTTTTGTCATTATTTATCTTTTAAATTAATATATTAACCACTTTAAACAGTGGTTTGAAACAATCACGAAACTTCTCTATCTGTCTCTATCCCCACTTTCTCTCTCTCTCTCTCTCTCTGTATATGATGTCGTAGATCTTCGTCAGCCTTTAAAAAACGCATCTGCTGTCAAAGAAGCATTCGTAATAATAAAGCAATACTGGTAAAAGCGGGTCAACTTTTTAAAAACGCATCTGCTGTTACAGAAGCATACGTAATAATAATACAACACTGGTAAAAGTAGACTTCCGAATCTAAACAACATCTTGTTCTCACAAGATAATGATGTTATTTTAGCGACACGTAAACACTATAAAAACACTATAAACACGTATAAAATTCTAGAAAGTGAATTTCAAATTTTGCTGATTAAATGTCCCTTATTTTCTTAAAAAGTAAGACATAAAATATTCTCGGCTAAAGAAACAAGAAACTGTGTTCTTGAA
Organism: Argiope argentata; assembly: GCA_026289955.1. Lineage (NCBI taxonomy): Eukaryota > Metazoa > Arthropoda > Arachnida > Araneae > Araneidae > Argiope > Argiope argentata. The sequence continues at coordinate 568,541 of JAOUZG010019355.1, read as the reverse complement.
TTGCAGATCTAAGTTTAGCTTGCAAATCTGGTTGCATAGCTGAAAACAGAGAGCGCGAAAATATTGACACCGATTATATTTTTGTATTAGTAAAAGGATTAATACGAAAAATTATTTTACTTATTTGACCTCGTTAATGAAATTTTATAAATACAGGTACCTAAACATCTTTCTGCTATTTATTATTTTTATCATTGTATTTTCCCATTTCGTACTCTTAGAAGGTGCAAAAATGTTTATTATAAGATATAGAATATAATTCTATTTCTTCCTTTTAAATACACTGTGAATTTTTTTTGGATAATTTGTAATAAAATATATCTGTAGTAGAATAATTAATTTAATGTTGGTTTGTATTTATTAAGTTATTTTTCTTTTTTACAGATTAAGTGATCTGGCATTTCCTGAAAAATTAAACTGAACAATAGTTGTTGCTGATGAAATTTGAATTATTTGTATCCTGTTGGATTAAAATAAAACTTTTGTTCAATTACGGTTATTTAACCTCTCTTGTTTACTCAGATGGAAATCACAATACATGATTAAATAAATAAAAATTAAGAAATTGTTGACCAAATCTTTATTCTTTTGTGCCTTCACGAACTACTCTTAACAATGCATTCACGAACTACTCTTAACTATGCAATCATGAACTTCTCTTAAATACGCATTCACGAACTACTCTTAACTATGCAATCATGAACTTCTCTTAAATACTCGTTCATGAACTACTCTTAACTATGCATTCTAGAAACTTCAAAATCTGAAAAGGTTTGTTCAGATAAATCAAGAAAATTTTTGAGGAAAGGTTAAACAGCCATTTAATCTTTTTAAAGTTAAAAACAAACAAACAATGATATAAACATGGGAAAAACAAAGAATTTACTAGAAACAACTAAATTTAAATTCAAACATCCATATATAATGCGTCAATTGCTAATTGATTCTTAAGGGCTAATTCAAAAATGCCGATGAACTGCAGCTTCTTGCTAACTATGTACCGGTTATAAGGATGAAGGGTCTCGAGTTTCTGAGCGAATTCCATCGAAAACTTGGTGTATTCTTGCATATGATGTATTAGATAAAATGAATTTTGCTAGTGTGGTGGGGAAATTTATAGCAGATCGTAAAATAATATTCACAAAAGTACAGATTTATATCAATACATTATAAATATTCGAGGACATTTGAATCTAAATCATATTTTACTTAAATTTGTTAATATGTATAAAAGAGTACAGATTTAAAATACAAATAAATATGAAAAAAATTAGAATGCAAAAAACAGAGTACGACCTAAACAAAGGGATTTTTGCAACTGATATATTTTCAATGAATATTTGCCCTTTTAATGTAAATATTGTATTCAGATCTTTTTACACCAAATTCACTATATGATCGTGTTTATCAACTGCAAATGAATCAAAATTAATGCAAAAGTATGCCTGACATGTTTCAGGTCTAAATATTTAAATTTTCCATGACGATGTTTCTGAATTATTCAGAGATTACTCTTTTCTCGTTATTTCTATTTTCTATAAGAAAAAGTTGATACAGTACTACGCAATAACTAGAGTCTTCCTTATTCTATTTTGTGTTGTCAATTTTTCTACGTAGGAATAAATATTTTTCACCTTCGAGGAAAACGTGATCCTACTTACCTACAAGGCTGATTTTGGTACTTATATTTTTCTTTACTTGATAAATATAAATATCTAAATATATATATATATATATATATATATATT
>JAOUZG010019355.1:442077-470966 GCA_026289955.1 Argiope argentata | reverse complement strand
ACAAATTGGTACAAATATATCTCCAATATCCGTTAACTATTTCTCGAATTTTTTTGGTTCCAACAATCAGACGCTTTCAGGAGATTTCATTTTATACTACATGCAGATATATACTAAAACATTAAGATGAGCCGATATTCTATATTTAAATCTTTGTACTCAAGGCTTGATTATTTTTTTTACTTTCAAAATGTTGTTGTGGTGAAACACAAAACTTCAAACTTTCTATATTATACTACACTAGGATCATGTAATTTTATGTTACAAGCGTAATGCTACGCTACTGTGCAATTAAATTAAATTGTCATTAATTGTAATATTTATAGCAATATCACAGAAAAATGTTAAAATTTTGCTGGTCATCATAAAAAAATCCTTTAACCAAATTATTATTATTATCAGTTATCTAAAATCATTCATTTTTATTATGTAAGGATATTTAAATTTTCATAAATCAGTTGGTTTTAGCTGCTGATTCAGTTGATTGGAGTGAAGCTCTTTTTATTATCAAGTAAGAACATGGCGTTGTACTTGGGATGAGGTTTTTAGCGTCAACATAAAATCAAATTTATTGTTTTTTTCAACCCGCTCAGGAGTTTGAGTTAGTCTATTATATAATTTGGATTTTGGATCCTCTGGATATCAATTTACGAAATTTGTTTTAACTCTTTTATTTTCTATTTACGAAGGTACATTGTCTTTCGGCTTTTGTTGTCTCGGCATTTTTCTTTGGGCTTTTGTGCCATTTTTTCACTGTTATGTTTTGATTAATATTGAAAATTATTGTTTTTAATCTATTCTTATTTCATCGTTGAAAAAATTTATCTATTTATCGAGTTTGAAAGTGGGTTTAGTGGCATCCAATTAAACATGTCAAAATGGTGCATATCAAATACTCAAACAGTGGGAAGATGTTGCCTTGGCCAAACTAATCAGCAAAACAATAATAACGCCATGACTCTTGAGTCATTTCAACCTTCATAATGATCCCTTTTTTCATAAGTGTTATATCATTAGTTATATTGAAAGTATAATTTTTGTGTGCAAACAATATAACTTTTTATAGGGACAAACTGTGGACTTTTCTACAATTAGATAAATAAGATATCTGCTTCAGAAACGTTCTGAGGAAAATAAGTGAAAACAAAACCAATCTTCAAGGGTTTTTTCATTCAATGAATCATTTCAACATCTACTAAATTCGTTGATCGCATTCTGTTGTGGTCTCTATGGGTCTTTTACCTAAGCATCACTCCTTACTGCATAAACTCTATAGTTTCTCTTCAGTTAAACTTTTGAAATATGAACATGTACATCAGCGAAACTACTCTGTAATTGCTCTCCAACTTAAACTTCAATTATTTTTTTGTGCGTTCTTGTGTTAGTAGATGATTCTTGCTCTCTACATCTGGGATAATAGAGGATAACAGTCATTAATGATATAAATTCCCATTTCTTACTCTTTTAAAGTTTCATGTTTATGAGGGAATAAATAAATTTAACTCCTTTCTGCAAGTAGTTGTTTGGTTCTACACTATTTTCTCCAATTAATAATCTAGACTTGAAGGAAAATTATAGAACTGAGATACAAATATATAAGAAGACTAGATCGTAATCCATTTCTTTAGTCATAAATACATGGTATCTCGATTCACCTAAAAAATATCGATGTTTAGTTCCTAACTTCTACTCTAGTGAAGATATTTTAATGAAATTAGTACATTAGTTAAAACTAGCACATTTATTAAAATTTGTACATTTAAAAATTATTATTAACATTAGTGCATTAATTAAAGTTATTACATTTATTTAAAACATTCATTTATTGAACAAGAATTTGGGGTCTGAGAAATTGGTGGGAGGACCAGTCCCTTTGCCACCCAGAACTCCTGATTTATCTAGAATTGGTTATTTTATTTTCTCTGGGTCTCTGAGAAGTCTTGTTTACAAGATTCTAGCCAAATCAACTTAAAATCAGTAGCTGCTTCACGTCTGAGCGTGAAATACCTGGGATCTCTGACAATGTACACCTGTTGCTCCATCAACGCTGTCAAACACAGACACATTACGAATCACTGTTGGTGGACACAATTTTGAGCAATTCTTGCAAACGCTTGTCATTAGACGCTTTATCTTTCTTTCATCTCTTTTTTGCGTTACTCGCATCCATTCATTCCGCACAATAATTCATTGTTCTAAATAGATGCAGCACTGTTGAAAATTTCACTAAAATATATCTTCTATTTTAAAAGGTAACAAAACAAACTCCTGTTTTAGCTGAATTGAGATACCCTCTATTTAGGTCTAAAAATGGATTGCAATCTATATTTTCAATGTGAATATTATTCTTATATTTCTTCTCTATCTCTCCTCCAAGTTTGTATTACGAATTTAGAATCATCCTGTAATTTTTATTTATGTATAGATCAATGTGACTGAAAAAACTAAATGAACTATTAAGAGTACAAAAAATTGAAAACAAAGTAAACAAAAGTATAATTGGTTAACAAAAAATACTTATGGTAAACATTTCATATTTATTATCATTTTTAGCGTCGTTATTACATGTTGACAGTAATAGAAACTTATAAATAAGTGGCATCTAATTATACAAGTTAAACAGTTCTAGTTATGGAATAGAAGTATTTAAAAACAATTCAGTAAGAACAAGAGATATTTCATGTGATGTAACAAAGTATTCACACAATTTAAAAACAATTTCAATAAAGATTTAAAAAAAAATATTAAATATTTTGAATTATATACCTTCAGCAATTAACTATCATTCGAAATGAGAATTGCCGTTTGTTGATTTTTAATTTGTTCATTTTCAAATTCTTGCATGGAAATAAGCTTTGATTATTGTGCTTTATGAAGAGAAGTATTCCTATTCAATAGTTTAAACAAACTACGAAATACATGCCATTAAAATTTAGGAGTGAAAAATATGCAACATTATTTTTCTAAAAAAGAAAAAAATCTTTAATTAATACTTGTTCATCAAAAAAGGACTCCAAAGAATATTCGTAAACTGTATAAATTGTTTCAAATATTTCTAAAACGAAATAGGGATTAAAAAGAAAACATCCTCTGATGCAAAAATCAATTGAAAAGTCTTTAAATATACCTTTTGCAGCTATTGATATACCAAGATTTATAATCTGAAATTCTTTTAAAAATCGGATATTTACCAAGTTTTGACGAAGTAGGCAGTTCTGTGCAGAACAATTAAAACTGAAACTATTTAAAAGGAAACAAATTAAAATTATTTTGATCTTTGATGAAACACGAGTTTATCTAAATGATTACAACAAAAATTGATCTATTTACACTGGAAAAGTGAGCAAAATGGTTCGGCTAAAAGTAGGGTAAATTTCAATGCGGATTTTATGATTGTCAATCGTTTCTTCGATAACTGGAAATTAGATACAAGAAAGGAGAAGAAAAACTTGTTACTCAAGTCAGGTAAACTTTTAAATCTGACAATCACAGAAGAAATTACACTTCCTTATTTTCCAGTGATTATGCATTATAAGTTATAACATTTATCGTAACGTACAATGCAAAGGAAAAGTATGTAAAAATTTCTCATATTTCAAACTGTACGCTAAAACTCTTGATATTCTACGGGACGTCGAATTTTATGCATTGGTGGTAACAAATACATTAAAAGAAATCAAATTTCATTCATCATTGTACTTTCTCCTAAGGTGCGGACAGTGACGGGTATAGAGGGAGGTCCGGTGCCAACATTATTGAAAGCTTTCACAATGACGCTGTACTCCGTGTCTGCCCGAAGATTGGTGATCATAAATTCTTGGAGTTCTCCTCGCACGTAGCCTACTGTCTTGAAGGAATAAAACTGCCTGGAATCCTGCATGTTCTTATAGCCCACATAAAAACCTCTCAGTTTTCCATTCCACTCGCTTTTACGAGGAGCCTTGAGAAATTGTAAAAAATGTTAAGTTAAACAAAGATATATAAAACACAGGTGGTTATCATAATAATGGAAACATCTGTGGATAAAAGTGACTGTAATGGTTACTGTCTGAGCACGTAATAAGAATAAATCTCGGGGTAGTTTTAATTTAAAACATTTAATTAACAGACAGCTTTACATTACAAATAAACAAAGACAAGCAATTAAACATTTACAGTAACAAAGAATATTAATGGGACAAGATAAATTTAGCTGTTTACTCGATGAAAGTCCGACTCGCTCTGGAGGGAGTTCTCTTTTAAGACACCAGGAGGCAGCAAAGCAAAACTAAAATTTAACTACTTAATACAATTACTTTTCAAGTAGGCACATATATCAGCATTTCAACTTGATTTTTAATTTCACTGATAAGAATTATTCATACATGATCAATAATTTTAATGTTGTTCCAAATACAAGTATTTATTCTACAAAATACTTATTTGAAGCAATCTCCAAGTGAGAAATTGCTTCGAATAAATCCATCTCAGGAAGAGATAATAAATTTTTCCAATAACTTTAAGTTTTTCCGTTCTCGGGGTGAGAAAATGCAAGTCCGGGATAGACTATTCAGCAAAACAAAACCTAATAGCCGTGGGAAAAAATGCGAGCGGGAGCCGGATATTCCAATTTTTCGAACACGTTTTTTCCGAAAGTAAAGCCGCAAGTTGGGCGCCAATTTTGTAATGGTTACTGTCTGAGCACTTAATAAGAATAAATCTTGGGGGTAGTTTTAATTTGAAACATTTAATTAACAGACAGCTTTACATTACAAATAAACAAAGACAAGCAATTAAACATTTACAGTTACAAATGGGACAAGATAAATTTAGCTGTTTACTTGAGGAAAGTCCGACTCGCTCTGGAGGGAGTTCTCTTTTAAGCCACCAGGAGGCGGCAAGGCTGGAATATAGCAGTCCAGCATTTACGTTATATATTGTTCCACTACATGACATTTATGAATGCGTTTCGAAGGCATTAGAATATAATGAGACACATCAGGATTTTAAGTATAAAAAATATATGTGTGTTTGTGGGAGCTTTGGTGAAAATGAATACATCTTGTTTTTATGGTCAAAAGCTTAAAATGCCAGACTATGCAAACTTTCAAAAAGGAAAAATTGTAGGAGCTTGTCCTAGATGAAGCAATTGTGACTGAAACATCCCTTCTTTTAATTAGTACAGTTACTAAAAACCTGCACAAAGAACGCGATAAGACAAGCCTGAGAAAGCAAAAAGCACAAGGATGAGGAAAATGTACGAAAGAAGTATATGGGTATTGAAGCATATTCTAATATCTAAAAAGAAGAAAAAAACGGCAGCCAAAGTGAGAACAGAATTCAATCAATATCTAGATAATCTTGTATCAATAATTACAGTTAGGAGGAATTTTTATCAGCAGGATACTTACAGGACATCATCAGCTCTCAAGACACTTGTAGCGATCGCACTTATTCTATCGAAAAGAGCGCAATGTAACATGTATCCATTATTTATAAAATGGCCTTGAGACGTATTTGATTTATTATTCCCCCTTTATTCCCTAGAGTAGCTCTCAACGACAAGACTTGCGATATTGTTAGTTGTGGAATAAAGATATATTTGTGATATTAAATGAGGCGAGTGATTGCTTTCAATCCTTACATGGAGTCATAGCATGACAAATAATATTATAAATTAATCAATCCTCTTCACACTTTTAACAAACATTAATGCCGAATGCTGTGCTGCCCACAGTAATGCTATAACTACAAAACCTAGCCGATTGATAAGTGGAAGACATTTATATGACGATCTATCTTTCACATTTTACCCCACTACAGGATGGTACATATTTGGAAAACTCCTACACAACCGAATGAGTTTGATTATCTCCTACCATCTTTCAAGCAAGCAGGTGGGTCTGTTATGGTATGGGCAGCCATATTGCGATTTCTTGGTGATTAAATCGTGGGCTTGAAAGGAAGATCACCAAAAAAAAGTATAGACAAGTATTTTAGGACTGGTACCCTCCTTTGATGCAAATTTTGTTTTGTGCCGGAGAAGGCTTTTCTAGAATGATAATCCTCCTATTTATGCAATGTGATTTTCCCAATCTTGATTTGATGAACAAAACCCGACGCCATCCTATCCCTCGGTGCTTATATAATAAATTATCTAACCAGTTTGATGACTTAATGTGTGATAACATTATGTTGTGTTCCTCAAATGATTTGATGAACACGAAGATGAAGTGAAACATTTATATTTGCACTCATAGTTTCCGCACAAAATTAACATTTTATTTACATATCAATACCAAAAAAAACCCCACTTCTGTAATACATTATAAAAACAGTAAAATTAAAACATAATATTTTTCTTTTTTATATATATAGATGTATTTGAAGGTAATTTTAAATTAAAACATTTTGTTGCCGCAGTTCTTAAATGGTTAAATTTTAGCAGTTGAGAATACTTACGAAAAATTTAACCATATTTGAAAAATGGGAAATGTTAAAACGTCAATGAAATACATCATTTATATATAATTTTCCTAATTTTTTAAATAAGTAGAATTTCAGAACATCCACTGATTTCCATTTTTAATAGTATTATGCTAGTATAAAACATGTAATTTCAAACAAACATTTGGTTTCCGTGATTATCGCGGGTTTTCTGCTGGGATAAAAATTACTTTTCGGAAATTCCTGCAACTATTTAACCAAAGAAATACGCCATTACACTCTTGTTCAGGAAACACAAGTTAAATAAATATAAAAAGGCTTCAGTTAAGTAACGTTGAGAATAAATGAAATATTTTTAAGAGAATATGTATTGAAAAAGTGTCGTAATATTTATCATTTATAGAAGGATAAAAAAAATGATTAAACTTATATATGATGACCGAACGTTGTAATGCGCTATCAAGGTTAAGTAGACATTAAAGGAAATAAATCATTTTGAAGGCTTTGAAATCAAATTGATGACACTTAAAGTCAATATAATTTGGTATACTATTCTTTAGTAACTTTTAAATTCATACCAAGAACTTCTATGTAAGCTAAAATCTTTTTTACGTGTATTTGATTTCTAAGACGAAATACTATGCTCATAATTTAATGGAAGAAAAAGCATAATTAAATATTTTATACCTTCCATGTCACAAGCAAAGACGTCATTCCCTTCGCTTCTGCTTTAACATCCCTAGGGGACGCAGAAGGCTCTGTAAATAAAAAAAAATCTTTTTATTATTTTACTCGCGGTTTTAAAAAAAAATCTGATTTATAAACATTTGTCGTTTTATTATCGTTGAGAGAGAGAGAGAGAGAGAGAAGGATGCAAGTATTCTTAATAAATTTACATATCAAATTACAATCAACATTTCACGATAAATGTTATTCTGAAAACCATACGAATACTTTTTCACATTCCACAAATATTATTACTTATCTATGTATAAAATTTTGTTCATTGATTCTGACTACTTTTACAATTTATGGAAAAAACATGACATTAAGTTTTAAACTAATGATAAGCATGGCATTAATTATAATGTCAAATAATAACTATATTGACATTATTAATGTATAATTGTGTAATCATACGTTAATTACATATATTTCTGTAAGGAAAAACAAATTAACGATTTGTTAGTTATTCGAATGTTAGAAATATTACAGGTGGTTATCAAAATAATGAAAACACCTGTGGATAAAGTTTAATTTTTGAATGCGCTTAGTAAGCATAAAAAGTTAATAATGGCCCTCAGTTCTTCTTATAAATAGCAATGTACATATTTCGGTAGTATGTGCTAGTATTGTTAAAGCTCTGTAATTCCTTTAATTTTTTTCAAAAACGTAAATGTCGGACCTCTCAGATTTTCGAAGAGACAAATTGTAGAAGCCCGTATAGCTGGAACAAGTGTGACTGAAACATCCAAACTTTTAAGCCTTTCTTTAGTTAAGGTGTCTAAAGTCATGACAGCATACACACAGCGTGACTGGATAAGCTCGACAAAGTAAAATAGTGGGCGAAAAGAGAGTCTCAGTGATAGAGACCGTCGGGTATTGAAGCGGATTGTGATGTCTAAAAAACGAACAAGTGCTGCAAGAGGGACTGCAGAGCTCAATCCCCATCTGAATTCTCTAATGTCAGTGATTACAGTTGGAAGGCCTCTTCATGAACATTGATGGCAGAGCCGCAATTCCCAAGCCACCTTTCACAGATTTTAATGGTAAACGTCAGTTCTACAATAATGTCACATTCACAAAATCTGGTCTATTGATAAGTGGAAGAAATTAATATGGTCTGGCAATACCAAGGTGTTTCAAACTTTTTCCAACAACAAGACGGGATCACGTTTGGAGGACATCTGCACAAGCGTATGTCTCCTTCCAACAGTCAAGTATGAATGTGGATCTGCCATGATATGGGCAGACATGTAATGGTTTTCTGCTGAATCAATCATTACCCTGAAAGGAAGAATCACTGGGGAGAAGTACGGATATATTTTAGCTGACCAGGTTCATCCAATGATGCAAACTTTGTTTCCTGCAAGTGATGGAATTTTCCGAGATGATAATGCACCTACCGTGCAGGGAGATTTGTGCAATTATCTTTTTATGAACACGAGGATAATGTTAAGCATCTTCCTTGACCCACATAGTCACCCGGCATCAATATATTTGAACTGTGTTAATCTATTTTAGAACTGTGTTAATCTATTTTTTTCAATACGAACTCGATATCCTCCACCGGCATCTCTCTCAGAACTTTCACAAAATCACCAAGAAGAATGGTGCAATATTCCTCTAAACATTATTCAACGCTTGCCTGAGTCGATTGCTAGGTGAATCCAAGTTGCCTTACATACCCAAAGCTGTTACACACTATACTAATAAAAGATTCTATATAATTCTAAAGTGTTTTCATTAATTTGATAACCACCTGCATTTAGTTTCCGTATTTTTTTTAAAATAAAAAATAGATATTTTGAAATAAAAACAAAATGTTCGGTTTGTTTCGATAAGTTTGAATTTACGAAAATGATACTGATCCTGAGAAAAAAATATTCCAAATTTAGATTATTAATTCTAGTTTTAAACTAAATAATATTTCAGTAAAGCGTTGTAAATTATTGAAAATTAGAGAATTTCACATATGTCAAATGAATAATATTAAAAAATATATTTTGTAAATAATAATTCAAAATGCAAATAGCAATGTAACTCAATAAAGAGATTTATGAATATTTTATAGATCATTCAAGACCATTCCATAATTATGAATATTCAATAATTTATTACCCTCCTCATTTGTTGTAAAAGAGACGGTCTCCGACGGTTCGCTACGCCCCACATCATTCTCTGCAACAATGGCTACGTAATAGTTAGTGGCTGGATGCAGATCCTTTATCAGAGCTGACATCTGGCCGCTGTTCACCACTTTCTCTCCTGAAAGGTATCGGCCACCAATTGCTAAAGGAATAAAATCAAACTTTTAGAAAAATATAATTTTGAAATTGTTAAAAGCGCTTTCATTTGAACGGAATAGTTTTTAATAATAGCGACCCTCTTTTAATTATAATCTTATCAAATGAGGGTCCAAAGTGATACTCCAACACTCTCGAAGGTACACGGAACAATTTGAATAACCGAATATGGCAACGGTATTGGTGGAAGCTATGATTGAATCCTATTGCATATGCCAAGCACAATACAACTCTTTTCGTAGGAGGCGCGTCCTATCATTGGACTCGGTAGCTGATCCCACACCATTTCTATACCCATCATGGTGTCGAGAACCAATCTCTATGCTATAAGCTTGAGGTATAAATTAAGTTATTATTGGTTTTAAAAAGTTAAAATTGATTTTTGTGTTCTCATGCAATAAAAACTATCAAATATAAAAATTACAAATGCATTGAACAATATTATTGAAAAACAATAATAACAAATGCTTTGAAGAATAGCGTTGAAATCACGAAATATATTTGGGTAAGAGTTGTCTTTTAACATAATGGCCTCCAAAAGTTGATTTATAACCTATCTTTTGACTAATTTGAGAATGAATAAACATAGAAATAAGACGCTTGGAGGAAATATGCACTAAACAATTCTTTAATGAGAGTATCATATAAATTTTCTTAAGTTCAAAATTATGAATTACAACAAAAATTGTACTATTAGAAGAGAATTCTATTCTTGAAGTTCAAAGCAGCGCGTCCCAGTTTTATCCGAAACATGTCATGTAAACATTACAAAAGACGTTTCTAATAAGGGATTTTTTCAACCCCTTGGCAGCAATGCATTGAGGAACAAACTTGTCCCAACTTATTTAACGGACGGGGAAAGCTTAAAAGCACAACAACAGTTAGAAAGATACTGCATCAGATTCGTGTCTAGGGAATCGAATTAACATCCCATTCGCCCCATCCACGACTTTTAATTGCAGAGACCTGTGTGATGTCGGCATCTCTCACTTTTCTGAAGATTCCATCAAAGACTAAACACAAAAATGGAAACACATGGATTGTCTCCCCAGAGCCCCATTGGTACCGATGTTATCGCCCTGATGGCTCCTTGACTCCTGGTTTTAACATACAGGAGTGGGCCGGGATGGCCTGGTTGGTAGAGCGTTGGACTCGTACTCCTTAGGTTATGGGTTCGAAGCTCACCGGCCAAAAGATTCTCCGAGTGTGTGGCGATTGGAGCTCGTTAAATCTGTTCGTGGTCGCAAAGTCCTCCATATCGAGAGTAATATCACTGGGGATACTAGACCAGGGGTGATCGTTCCCTGTTCCAGGTCTAAATTACGATCTGAGATGAATGAATGAATTTGCATGAATGAAGTCCACCCCCTAAAAAGGGTTGTGACGTGTGTGTAGCTAAGTCGTACTCTTGGCCCTATATGGCGCTACTTGTAAAACAAGAGACGTATATTTCCGGCTTAAAATCTGCTGATGTATCAGTGGGGCTTGTCCATGGCAAGTGCTATAAGTAATAACAACAACAACAATATACAGGAGCAATCTATTCTGGCCCGCTTTCGCAGTAGCCATCTTAAAATTTTAAATTTATCAGAGACTTAGAAGATCGTCGAAATTTGCACCAAGTTGTTTGCAGAGCAGGCTTCACCTGATCATATTCTAGCATGCCTGTGACTCTCCAGGAAGAATTTGACTGGGGATCCAATGATGGTGTTGGATTTTTTAAGGGTGTCTAGCACTGCTGTCCACGGGGGCATGCAACAACAATAACAACATGACTCTTAAGATAACCTTCAATAACCCGTGCTCACTGTGGTCAGGCATTATCGTCCATCAGAAGAAAATCTTTACCAACTGCAGTGGTATACGGCCGAATTGCGGTCAAGGATATCGTCTCGTAATCCATCTGTCTATTCAAAGATTCTCAACGGAATGTAGTAGGTGTAGCGGATGCGCTAGGCCCGAACTCCCAATCTTATGGTTAGCAGCCGATTATCATATCGATCGAGCAAAAGGGACCCTTCAGCTCGAAGGATATTAAATGGCCTATATAGAAATCACCACAGAGTATCCCCCAGTGAGGTTGCGAACGATACTAATGAGAAGTGATGGTGGTGATGTTAACAACTTGTCGTATTTAATGCGCGTCTAGAGCTTTGAATCACCGATAGAGGGCACCACGACAGTTGAATGAAGCTACGTGCGAAGGTTGCGTGTATCCAAGGTTGGTCGGGTTACCATTGTAGTATCATATCGATCGAGCAAAAGGGACCCTTCAGCTCGAAGGATATTAATTGGCTTTTAAGGCAATCACCACAGGAACATGAAGGCCAATGTGATCACCGAGAGAAATCTCCTCCCTTCTAGTCATTTACCCAACTCTTCAGTATCTGCGGTAACTTTGAACAAAGCTGGATTGGTTTTATCTGTTGAATCATTCCCTTCGAAGCATGTAATGACCTGAATCACCCTCCCATGGGAACTTGGACTCGTCTGCGAAGAGTACAAAAACTGGTCCAGATATTGCTTACTGGCCCAGGAACTGCATTTGTGGGAATAAAATATTGAAAGCATGAGAGTTAAAAGACTATAAAATAGATTTCAATCCGATCTTGATTTCAATCCGCTGAAAGGTTGAAAGTTCGTCAGTCTATACTTTCAGCATTATGAAAAGTTTCAAATTCAAACATTATATGGCTTAAGTATACTTAATTTGGTATTGGATTTTGGGACTACATGGGCAGTTTTCTGTTCATGATTCAAATCAAGGAGGAAAAGCTAGAAACCATGAGAGTTCAAGAGCTTAAAAGTTTATAAAGTATACTCCAATCAAATCTTGAACACAAAACTGCACTTGCAGGAATACAATTTTGAAAGCATGAGAGTTAAAAGGCTATAAAGTAGGAGAGTTTTCTCTGCTTTTTAGCCTTATACATTATGTTATAGTAGGTTATAGTTATGCGAAATTTTTGTTACACTCTATCACTGAAAATTTATTTATTTATACATAAAACATGAAAGTAGTTTTATTAATGCATGAAGGACAAATATAAGAAAAATTATACTGTTTTCATCTATTCAACTAACGTTTCTTCCAATATTAACACTATGAATAAATTTCAAGATACAGTTTTTCGAAAATATAATTTGTTGCTTTCATTCCAAGGATTGGAACAAGCAGAAATCTTTAGTCAAATAATGAAGTCCATTCATTTAATTTTAAGAGTATAAACGTGTTAGAATAACATAAAAGCAAAGATGGCGTACTTCTATAAGGCAGTGCGTTTGGAGACTTAAATACAAATTTGTATTAACATTTATGTTTAAATTTATAACTAGAAATCTCAAAGGAATAACAAAAATGTTTAAAAAACAATTTTGATTGAAGTGAATATGAATTTAGGCCGCGGTGACCTGGTAGTAAGATCCCGGTACATGAATAGTAGGGTTTGAGGTTAGAGACCCAATTCCACCTAAGAATTTTCGCGTAAGGGGTTCTGTTGCAGGTTAAATCCGTTAGGATTAAATGTCATCCCATAGGTGTCGTGTGGAGAAAGGAATGTCAGCACAGGTGTGGTTTTCGTTTTCTGACCGTGGTTCAAAATTACAAGGTAACCCTTGTGTTAATTTACAGGGACCGTTCATATATTTAAACTAAACTTTCTGAAATGAATTTGGAATGATGATATGGTACACATGATGCTTCCCATGTTATGGAATGAATATGGATGCCCATGTTATGGAATCATCATTCCATGAATATGGAATGATGATGTACACATTATGCTGCCCATGTTATTAAAAACCAATATATGTTTGAAATTAATATAGCGTTGATTGAGTTTATTCATTTAAATTGAACTTTAGACATACAGAATATGTATTGTTTTATAGAGCTTTTAAAGACAACTGTAATTTCAAAAGTTCATTTTAATTATTCAGTTATGTACGTTACCTCCATCTCTCCAATACTGCAGGACGTATTTAGTGTTGGAGGTGTTTCCAGCTTGCGGCAATGACCATGAGACTCGGACACTACGACTCCACACTTCCTTCACTTTTAGATCGAGTGGAGTTAATGGTACATCTTTGAAATAAAATGTAGAGAAAATGTATTGAGTGCTTAAAGAATATTTGATTATAATTTTCCGTAAATGGATGTAATCAATAATACATGCAAAAACATTTATAATCATTTTTACAGTCATTATTTACATATTTAGAGGCACATAAATTCATTCCCTAAATATTTTAGTAATTTTCTACTAGTAATAAATTGTTTTCTTAAAATATATGGCTAACATATGGTAAAATTAAACAGGACTTCCCTAATTAAACTGTACTACTTTCCAGAAAAATGTGCTGATGAAAGAATGAAAATTTGCTGGAACGATTAAAATCAATTGAAATTTTTAATGCAATTTTTTTGATTGAATGCACTTTTATTATTAGTTTCGTATTTATGTTTCCTCACTGTTTTCTCATGAAGTACATTATCAATCTTTTAAATGATTTAGTTTTTTTTCTACTACTAATAAGTTATCTTCTTAAAACGTATGGTTAACATTTGGTAGAATTGTACAGAACTTCTGTAACTAAGCAGTTCTACCGGTTGTCCATAATGATACGACCCTAATTTAAAGTTGTCTACAGTTGAAACTATTGCTCGGAGAGTTATGAAATTTTGTGTAGGACATAATGAAGGGATGGGAATTTGTTAGAGCAAAAAAAGTTCAAAATTTCGCCACAAGGACAATTTTTTAAATGAATTACACATTTAATATATTTTTGACAAATTTAATTACGACAAAACATGTTCAACATGACGGCCATCATTTTGCACTACCATCTGTAATCGTAAGACAGCATGCTCCACTAATTGACTACAACATGCACGTTAATTTTCGAGCACAATTTTCATGCAATATTGAACTCCTCCACACATTAGCCATTGTATAAAGGACAGTTTTCTAGAATCATTTTACAGAGCTGGTCATCAGCTGTCACTTTCATGAACTGTGGCCCTCCCAGTCTCCACATCTGAATTCATGTAACTTTTGGTTTTGGGAAGATTCAAAACATCGGGTAAGTCTTTAAAAACCAAAAACTTTACCTGATTTTACAAGCAGCATCTCACAGCATGTTCTTACTATTTCGCAGAACACACTAACTGTGTAATAAGTTATATCTTAAGATTCCAGATGGCAGCGGAAAATGATGACAGTCACGTTGAACATGTTTTGTTGTAATTAAATTTGTCAAAAATATGCTAAATGTGTAATTCATTTCCCCCCTGGAGGTAAAATTTTGAACTACTTTTTTCTCTCTCAAACAAATTCCCATCCCTTCAATTTATTTGGTAGTTTACTCAATAAATAGCCGGCTTTCTGGCACAGAGGTAGCGCGTCTTCTTCGTGTTCTGGGAGTTCCAGTTTGGGCATGGTTGTTTTTCTGTGTGCTATCTGTGAGATGTGTGACTATACCTCTCTGTTGTGCAAGCGACTGTGATGCGTGTGTAGTTACGTCTTACTCTTGACCCTAGTTGGTGATACTTCAAAAACCAGAGACACTCCTTTAGGCTAAAATCTGCTGCAGTATCAGTGAGGAGCTTATCCATGGTAAGTGCCATAAGTAACAACAACAACAACAACACACAATAAATTAACAGTCAAATATCTGAATTGACTTCTTTTTTGTACAGGCACTCTTATTTCTCTCACAAAATTGACATCGAATCGAACAACTTAAAAGCGCAAGATTTCTCAACGAGGTGTCACTCGATTATTTGATCTAAATTCTTTATGACAGCTAATTTTAAAGAAAAATATTTAAATAAAAGGCGAAGAAGAAACAAAAAATTCAGTTGTTTTATCCATAGCATGTAACATCTATTATCAATCACGAAACTTTAGCAGGTTTAGCAGGTTCTTATTATTAATAATGATAATATCTTTATGCAATTTCTACAGACATAAAAACTCCCTTAGGTTTAAAACAACCATCTACGAGATCTAATTCACTTTATGACCAAAGAAGTTCTTTAGAATTAAGGATATTTCAGACACCGAAACCAGTCATTGGTTAGATAAACGATATTTAAATAATATCCTTATTATGACCTTAATTCATGATTTATATTAGAAGCATCTGTCATTCCAAAAATTGCATAAATATGATATAAAATTTTCAGATAAAAAGATATAATAACTCTCAGATTTCCCATTCTTCCTAGAAATGCCCAATTTTCTACAAAATGCATAGGCGCTTCATATATTTCTAGGAGTTTATAAGATATAAAATTATCATTATCAATATACCTTCTCCCTGCGTTCTGATAACTAGATCTGAAGAAGAAGGTCCACTTCCAGCTTTATTGAAAGCTTTCAGTACAATGCTGTACTCTGTATTCTTGAGAAGATCGGTAATCACATATTCTTGGATTCCACCGGGCACGTAATCTACTGACTTGAAGGCATAGGGTCGGCGGGAATCGCTCAAGCGCTTGTAACCCACAAAAAATCCTTTTATTTCTCCGTTCCATTCGTATTTGGGAGGAGGCTAGATACAAGGTGAAAAAGGACGAATTA
Organism: Argiope argentata; assembly: GCA_026289955.1. Taxonomy (NCBI): domain Eukaryota; kingdom Metazoa; phylum Arthropoda; class Arachnida; order Araneae; family Araneidae; genus Argiope; species Argiope argentata. Next base: position 454,930 of record JAOUZG010019355.1, on the reverse strand, counting down.
GACAAAGTTATATAGGATAGAATATGATAGCGATAGAAACGTATTTAAAATAACCATAATACAATTAGAAGTTTCTAATGTAATCATATAAAATTTCCAAAAAAAATATTTGAAAACATTAAAAAAAATCTAATAAAAAATGTAAAAATTTCTATGCTTCATGTATTGAAATATTAAAAGCCATAAAGATGAACCGGGATAGCATATCCTGGTTGGTAGAGCGTTGGACTCGTATTCCTTACGTTGCGGGATCAAATCTCGCCGGCCGAAGACTTCTTGAGTGTGTGTGGCTGACACTCGTTAAATTTGTCATGGTTACAAAGTCCTCCATGTATACTGGGTAAGAGGAGATCGTTCTCTGTTCCAGATCTAAATTACGATCTGTGGATGAATGAATGAAATGCACGATTGAAATCCGCCCTGTAAAAAAGGGTTTCTGACAATTGTAAACTAGAATTAAGACTCTTGCCTCTGAGTGCTCAGAGCTCCATACCCTCAGAAGATACTGCACCCCTCCTTCCTATGTAAAGTGGGACACGAGAATTACAGCAGGCGTTGCTTTTTGAAATAATTACTAAAGGTTTACTATTTATATTATTATTTTTTATTGGTTCTGATTAAGTGCAAGACTAATTCTAATTTCAGTTGTTCGTATGAAACATACAGCCAAAAATTCCCCTTAAATTGTGACCCAAAATAGGAATATTTTATTTGGGAACAATCCTTTGATGAACTCTGACTGCAACATTTCTTCATATATAATATCTGTATGGAACAAATCGGGGACACAATACCCTCCCTAAATTTATTAACTCTGACACTCTCCTTCAAGTGCCAAGAGTACGTCTTAGCTATACACTTATCATTTTCGCTTTCACAGAAGAACAACCATGTCCTGAGAACTCGAACCCGGGAATCCCAGAACACGAGGAAGACGCGCTGTATCTATGACAGGACGTAGAAACTTCACTTTTTATTTCATATAGTGACAATGAGCTGTTCGGTGACTAGAAGTATCCTGTATATATACCTTGTAGAAAGGGTAGTAAGAGAAATAATGAACTTGTGGGTTAAAACATTTTAAAATCACAATAAAACTATGCAATTTGTCTTCACAATAATTGAAGTAAAACTCCTTACAAGTCTTTGAAATCAACTGACAATTGAATCTATGAAAGTAAGTATATTTCTGTTTAAAATAAGGTGACAAAAGTCATAGGATAGCAATATACAAACATCTAGATAGCATAAGTATCCCTTACAAATGTATAAACATGAAGTGCCTTTGGTAGAGCTTTCCTTTTTATTCAAGTTAAAGTCTTTCTGACGTAATTATGGTCGTACAACGGGAATTAATAAACTCATTAGCTAATTTGAGCTAGAAGCATCTGATATGCCATCGCTAAAATCATTAGAGAATTTGATATTCCGAGACCCACGGTATAATGAAATTTTTTCCTAGAATGTCCACTTTCGTTCATATCCTTCTTCCATGGACAACGCAGTGGAAGACCACATGCAACTAATGACCAAGACCAACGACCTGCACATAGATGTATCTGTTTTAACAAATAAACATTGCTTTAAATAACAAGAGGAATCAATGTGGGATGTACGACGGGCTGTTCCATTAGTACAGAATAGCGAAATTTGATTTTAATAAGCAATAACAACAGAAGACCGAATTGAGTCCCCTTACTAAAAACTTATCAACTCCTTTTCTGAACTCGTAACCACACCGGTTGAACACCAGTCGGCTGAAAATCGTAGCTTTGACAGATGGGACTCGATTCTCATTTGGGAAGAGCTGATGATAGTAAACCAATGCAGCGCAGACTTCATGAAGCATGGAACTAGATTGTGAACAATCCACTGTGAAAATTAGGGATCACTTCATAATGGTATGGACTATTTTTACATAAAATGGACTAGAAATGATTCTATTCAGTTTCTTGGAGATAACTAAAAGCCATTCATGGACTTAATGTACGAAATGTCAATGGAATATTTATATATCGCTATGTGCATTATCGCCGGGCACAGGTGTTAGTAATTGTTTTGTAAAATATTCTGAAAAACGTCAGAGGATGATCTGGCCACCTAGAACACTCAACAAGAATCCCATCAAACATGTATGGGATAGAATTGAGAGGTCATTTAGTGTACAGAACTCCGCCCAAACTTCTTTTCCGCAATTTTGGCGTCTATTAAGACAGCATATCGCAATATACCTACAGAGAACCACCAATGAATTGTTAAATCCATTCCATATTGAGTTGTTGCACTTCAAAAGAAACTCCATGTGAGGTCCACTTTATTAGTAGGTATTTCTTGACTTTCGTCACCTCAGTGTATATTTATTGAGTGCAGTAAATACAACTTTTTGCATTAGGAATTTTGCTTACGATTTATTTTCCAATCAAAAAGTTACGATTTATTTTCAAATGAACTTCAGTTAAAAGTTAACAAATTAACTGAAGAAAAAGGCTCAGCTAAATCTTTTATACCTTCCATGTCACAAGCAAAGACGTTGTTCCATTCACTTCTACATTAATATCTGTAGGAGGTGCACTGGGCTCTGCAAAACATTCATAGTATTTATTAATTAACATTTAATTAATACCATTATCTATTAATTACCTAATGTCTATTAATTACTATTTAATTAATAACATTTAATAAATTTTACACACACACACACACACACGCACACACACACACACACACACACACACACACACACATATATATATATATATATATATATATATATATATATATATATATATAAGTACAATTTCAGGTTTTTGGAGTAAATAAATGATAAATTATTGTATTATTTCAAACCCCAAATGAATACATTTTTTCCTAAATATTTTGAATTCATCAATTATTATTTGTCTACATTTAAATATTTTCCCATTTAAAATTTTGATTTCTAATTTCCTGACTTGTTTAAAATTTACAATCTAAAAAATATAAAATTATCTTTTTTTTTTCTCTTTTTTTTTGTCAGAAGAAAAAATAATAACATTTTATAGATGAGTATTCCCATGTTTGGAACACTAAAACCTTATTCTTGTACTTTCTAAATTAAAAAGGTTATATTTCTAAACAATTGCAAGACTAGTAAAGATGGGGGTTTTTTTACAAATTATTCGATTTCAGGAAAATATATTGCTATTTAATGAACAATGAATATTTTGTTGAGGCATTATGAAATATAGTTTTGATTGAAAAATTAAAAGCTACAAATAAGTAAAATCGTGTTTTGTATATTTTATCTTAACTTTTTAATATCAGAAACCCTTATTCTATCTGCCATATTGCAAAATAGCTGGATACGGGACAGGGTTGCTGTAAATGTTTTATGATCTCTATGAGACTTCAATCAACCTCCTCTTTTTGTCAAAACTGACTCAATTTCCCCCTGTAGAATATAAACCGCTCCCATAAACTAACACGATTAAGTAATACCAGACTCTCCGACTAGCATCGAAGGGACACGGATTTACGCCATAAAACTGAATGACAGGAATCCCGCAACAGCAACAATGGCAGGAACTGTGGTTGAGTCTTAAAGGCCACTATCGGTCGCTGTACAACCCTTCCCGTAGGAAGTATGCCCTGTCATCGATGGTAGGAGTCTACCGCCCCACCCTCTAAATATGGCACCTAATGGGTGGCAAGATTCAACCATCAAGTCGGAAGCATCTCATCCTCATTTCTAGATGTACGCAGTTGTTTAACTCACACAATTAAAAAATTACCAAACTCTTCATAGTCTATAAACAGTATCTAAAGGATCATAAATTATCGTTAATGATTGTTACCTTCTTCACTAGTCGCAAACAAAACGGTGTCTGATGGTTCACTCTGTCCCACTTCATTCTCTGCTGCAATGGCTAAGCCATAGTTAGTTCCTGGACGCAGGTGCTTTATCAAAAAGGATGTCTCTCCGCTGCTCACGACATCCTCTTTCAAATGGAAGCGGCTGCCAGTCTCTAGAGGAATGACAAGAAAATATACAGGAAAATATCAAAATTGTGTCATTAATGAACGGCTTTTAGTGTTGAAGATTAGTTTTGCTCTAACGTTATGCGTAACTTATAGTACGAGTACTATAAAGATAAACTTCTATTATGCAGTGACATTATTTTATTTATTACAAAGTAATTATTATAGAATTATTCACAGATCGCCCATTGAAGGTGCATCTGTCTCCAGCAAATGATGAATGGAATGCACAGTATCTTCACAGACATTGCTGATTCCAAACAGAAGATAAACTTAATTTTTTCTCCTGACACCCTTTGGTAATTAATTATTTTTATTTGTCATATTTGCTGTAGGGATCAAAATTAATTAAATGTAGTTGAATGCATATTAAATATCAAAAATTTATATCGATTGGAAAAGAGTCTACAAAAATCATACACAAACTAGGAATTACAAAAAATATGGTTAAAAATTCTATTTACAAAAGAAAACATTGACGGTAGATTTAATTTAAAAATTCATTCTTCTTTTTGAAATTAAAGGTACTGAAAGCCGTGTTTTATTTAAACTACATGTTGTGTGAGTTAATTTAATAGTTGGAAAAATTCAAAATGAAATCCTAAATTTAATGAAATAGTTAACGTTTAAAATATAGAAAGTTGGTAGTTCATGTGCATATGTTAAAAGTACTTTTTATAATCACGTACGAGATAAAATATCGGAAAATGGAAACCACTATGAAAACGCAAATAAACAAGTAATATTGAAAAAAAGTTAAATTAAATTCCTACTTTGGTCAACAAAAAAAATTTTCATTTAGTTACTGTGACAATCCAAGTTTAACTCAATCCTCTCCCAAGAGATGGCGCTACAATATACTTGTAAACTATAAGCAGAAAACAGACATTCTAAAGGATAGAGCAGATCTTTGATCTTTCGGTTGTTGAAAAGGATTCGGTGAGGTTGAGTCGTGTCACTTTAACCCTATCCTCGGCGGGATTTTTAAAACTTAATTGTAACATAGATGTAAAATAAATCATTATTTTAAAACCAGACACCCCGAGTAATTCTTTTGTGGCGTGGTAATGTCTGGGCAAAAGATAAACATACCCCCATTGTTTATATTACTTTTTATTAAATAATTATAGTTAGTGAAAATAATTCATCAAAAATAAATTATTGATTTTCGCAAGAATTGAATTCATCTTCTCCACCTTAACACGCAAATACTGAAATCTTTGCATTTTACCCATTTAGCTGTTAAATGCTGATTTCAAATTTACACTGCTAAAACTCTATTTAATGTATTACAAATGAATTGATATTTTAAGAGACTGAATTCACATCAAATGTCATCCATCCACCATAAATTTAAAAAAATGTATTTGAACTCGAGTGAATGAATAAAAAGTATTTTATTAGTGATTTGAGGTGTGGCATAAAATCGTGCAAACTTCAAATATATACTTTTAAGAGAAATAACAAAATCCAAAGCCTCTCTGAGCATATCCTCGCAAATCGTAATTTTTTTCAATCATTCCTTTTCTAAATTATGATTTTTTAAAGTTTGCATGAATTTATACTGGGATATATATATTTATATAAGGAGAATCTGAACTTTTAGAAGGAATTGAAAATTTTGAAAAAAAGAAATGTAAATTTGAAAATTTGAAAGCGTGTCTAAATGTCTTCTTTTAATAAAAGCATAAACACCAGTTACATTTTTTAGTTATATTCTGTTATTTAATTATATATAAACCATAGAAAGTTCTTTCGTTAAGTAATCACGATCAATATAAGAAACATTATCAAAATTAATTCCTTTATTTTATACATATTTCAGAAAAAATTTAAACTATGAATAAATTTCAGAATATCCTTTTTTTAAAATTTAATTAAAAGTATTTAATTTTTCATACTTTTTTGATTTAAATATTAAGATAAAAAATTTGAAGACAAATAAATAAATTATTAATTACAAGATCAAAATTAAATAAGTTTTTATAGAATTTATTTAAATATAAATGTATCTTAAAATATACAATACGTATGTCCTTATTTTCATCGATTTTTTGATAGCGTTGGAATTTAAAACGCTGTTATAAAGTCATTGATGGGATCAAATTCAATTACCTGTGTATCTCCAGTACTGAACGACGAATTTTATGTCCGAATGGTTTCCAGTTTGGGGGAATGACCAGGAGATCTTGGCAGTTCTGTCCAATACTTCCAGAACTTTCAGATCGAGGGGTGTGGCTGGTAGCTCTTCGACAGAAAAAATAATGGATTTATTTTTAAAAATTACTCTTAAAAACTTTCTTTATAAATTGACACACTCAACAATACATCGAAACATTTCTCAACTATAAGAAGATGTAATATTTTTTTCTTTGAATACGATTTTTACTTTTAAAATGATACATAAAATTCATTACAACGATAAGATAATCGAAACAAGTTATTCAGTCCTCCATTTCGAATTTAAAAAACGACTCAATTGTAATTTATAAATCTTTCGTATTTGTTATTTCAACAATATTTAATCTATTTTCGGAAGTAAGAAAAAGGAAAATAATTAAAAATACAAAAATTTCATAACTAATGTCTTTGAGTTCGTAGTGTGAGCCATAAAATAAACTAGCCTTAATTTTCATGTGAAAGATTACAAAACTGAAAAGGCTTCAAATTACATATTATATTAAGTTGTCATTCTTTTTGGTATTTGTTAAACAGTGGATATTTCTGATTAAATAGTTTTGCACGCATTCCATTTTTCTGCATTTATTGATTTTTTTTCTATATTTCAGTAAATTTGAATCTTGCGATTGGAAATTCTATTGCTGACGTTCGCGCCACATTGGGCCATTCCACTAAAATTTGGCGACAAACTATTTTTTTTGGCGAAATGTGTTTTCAGCAGCACCATAATGACCAACCTCCACAAGTAGTAACCTCCACAAAACTTCCTCTTATGCTGTCTGATGAACTTACAGGCACCTCTTGATGGCATTGGCACATAATATTTATAAAATACTAGCTTGTACTTGTAGCTTGAACTTCGTACGCGGGGAAATTTTAATGTTAATGTTAATTTAATGTTAATGATTTTCTTAAAATATTCAGTGATAACATCAATTTCTATCGACTATTCTAACAATATTAATGATCTACGTTACCTAATACAGTTAACGATGTAAGTCTATTGAAATATCAAAACAACTTTGTGCGAGGTATCAATTTATTCATGTCCAAACAATTCGCATTGAATCAAAAGATATTCTTGACCTTTTGTAATTCATTGTCGAATATTTCTTGAGATGGATACCTTTAAAATTAATATTCTTATCATGACTTCTATTTAAGATTTAAATAAACAGCTTTTCCCATTATATAAATTGCATTGATATTGTATAAAATGTTCAAGAAAAGTACCTGACAACTGTAATGTTTCATACTTGTCTTATAATCCCCTATTCTTTAAAATGACTAGATATTTTATACAGGTTGTCCGTAAATAAACTACCCTACTTTAAAGTTATCTATAGGCTAAAATATTTCTCAAAAAATGAAGTTTTGCATTGGACATAATAAAGCGACGGAATTTGTTTGAGTGAATAAAAAAATATTTAAAAAATTCTTCACCAAAGGCAGTTTTCAAAGGAATTACACATTTAGCATATCTTTGACAAATTTAATTACAACAAAATATGTTCAACATGACGGCCATCATTTTTCACCACCGTCTGAAATTGTAAGATAGTATGTTCCTCAGCTGAGCACAGCAAGAATATCAAAGCCGCGTACAATTTCCATGCAAGATGGAGCTCCTCTTCGCATTAGCATAGTGGCTATGTTAATCGGTTACTGGCCCTAGCGTCACGGATTTGTACCTCAACCTTCACTTACCACATTGAAGACCTTGTCAACACAATCTCGTGCAAATGTCGTGGCGCCATCAACCCGCAGTAAAAGCCGCCAGATTCACTTGATGCTACTTCTAAAACAAAGCCGTCGGACACACTTGACGCAGCAATTAAACAAAACCGTCAAACTTACTTGACGTAGCATCGCATTCACACACTTACCATAATGTTTGACGCTGTAATAAATCGTTTGTCTCTCCGCCCATTAACTGGCGAGGGAGTACTGTGGCGTTAGCTTCATAAGCCAGTTAATAAGCCACAATACTCAAGTTTACTTTTAATATTGTGATTATGTAACTCCGCTACTGGACCCAGCGTCCAGGTTTCATATCTTGACCTTCACTTGCCACACTCTCAGACAAATTCCCATCCGTTCATTACGGCCTATACAAAATTCCATAGCTTTCTGAGCAATATTTTCGCCTGTAGACAACTTTCAGTAGGGTCATTTCATTAAGTGCACTCTGTATAATGCTAGGAATAAGTCAGATGCAAAAGTTCTATATCCAGTTAGCAATATACCTCTTCCTAATGTTCTGATAGTGACATCATATGACTGAGGTCCACTTCCAACATTATTGAAAGCTTGCACTATGATACTGTACTCCGTGTTCTCGCGAAGATGGGTGATCGTGCATTCTTGTACAACATCGGGCATGTAGTCTGAAGTTTTGAAGGAATATCTAGAGAAATCCCGCTTTTCTTTGTAGCCTACGTAAAATCCTTTCAGCTTCCCGTTCCATTCATATTTGGGAGGAGGCTTAAAATAAAATAAAAAATAGAAAAGGTTATATAAGGTAGAACGTGACAGCAATAGAATTTACTACACTATATATCGCAGCGAAAAAGTATAAATGCGCAGTTCGTTTTCCAGAGCTTTCATTTCTGTTCAAGTTATTCATGTGAACAGGTTTTTCGTGATTTATGGCGACACGACAAGAATTAACAGACTTTGAACGTGGAATGTTGGTTGGAGCTAGAACATGGGTCATTCCATTGCACATATCGTTAGTGAATTCAACATTCCGAGATCCACAGTATCAAGAGTGTGCCAAGAGTATGAAATTTCAGGCATCCCCTCCCATCATGGACAGCGCAGTAGGCGACCACCTGCACTTAACGACCGAGACCGCCAACGTCTGTGTATAATGGTCAATGTTATTAGACACGCAACACTTCGTCAAATAACTGCAGGAATCAATGTGGGACGTACGAGGGACGTGTCCGATAGGACTGTGCGGCGAAATTTGTCTTCCTTGGGCTATGACAGCAGAAGACCGACTCGAGTGCCTTTACTGACAACACGACATCGCCTGCAGCGACTCTCCTGGGCTCGTGAGCATATCGACTAGTCCCTAGACCAGTGGGAAACCGTGGCGTGGTCAGATGAGTCACGATTTCAGTTGTTACGAGCTGATGGTAGAGTTCGAGTGTGGCGCAGACCCCTTAAAGCCATGGACCCAACTGTAAGCAAGGAACTGTTCCAGCTGGTTGTGTCTGCATAATGGTGTGTGCTGTTTTTACATGGCATGGACTCGGTCTTCTGGTGCAACTGAACCGATCATTGACTGGAAATGTTTATGTTCAGCTGCTTCCAGATCACTTCCAGCCATTCATGGACTTCACGTACTCACACAACGATGGGATTTTTATGGATAATAATGCGCCATGTCACCGGGCCAGAACTGTTCGCGATTGCTTTGAAGAACATTCCGGACCATTCCAGCGCATGATCTGGCCACCTAGATCGCCCGATATGAATCCCATCGAGTATTTATGTAACATCATCGAAAGGTCCGTTCGCGCCCAAACTCCTGCACCATCCACACTTTCACAATTATCGACGTCTATACAGACAGCATGGCTCAATATTCCTGCAGAAGACTTCCAACAACTTGTGGACTCCATGACACGTCGAGTTGTTGCAGTTCGCCGGGCAAAAGGAGGACCTACACGATATTAACAGTCAGCCCATGATTTTTGTCACTTCAGTGTATATATATATATATACGTACGGATATATATATATATATATATATATATATATATATTTCGTTTCTTTTCTTAATGTTTGATACATTTAAAATCAAACATTGTTAATTAATCGATTTTTCCGATTCATTTTGAAGTATTTTAGAATTAATATAATACAGAATAAAGAAAATTAAAAATTTCTAATCTTTATTGCGCTACCCCAAATGGCGTAAAAAAATTCAACGCTAATATTATTTTATGATCAATTATTTATTATAATTGTATATATTAAACCGGGTTATCCCTATTGGTAGGTCAATGGATTCGCATTCATGGAGTGACGACTTCGAACCTGCCAGGAGAAGACTTTTCATGTGTATGTGTGTGTGTGGCGGATGGTAATTCTGTCGTGATCCCAAAGTCATTCATGTCGAAAGTAATATCATTGGAGATGATCGTTCTCTGTTTCAAATCTAAATTACGATTTGTTGATGAGTGAATGAAGTTCGCCGCGTAAAAAGGATATGTGTCGCCTGTGAGCTAGAAGTCAGGCATCTGCCCTCGGGTGCTCATGGATCCATTCCCTCAGAAGCTACTGCACCTCTCCTTCTGTTGTAAAGCTGAACATGAGAGCAATCACTGCAATTGTAATTATTTAATAAGATATAACTTTCAAAAAATTCTTTGTTAACCTAAGTAGTAAGGGATTTTAAAACATTGTTTTTTTATATATTACTTGTTCATGAGCAGTTTCCATAGACAAAAAATTCGTTAAGCTGAGATAATAAATAAAAAGGTTACAAATTCTTCCATTATTTTTGTTGATAATTGTATATAAGAAGTTTTACATGTCTTTTTATTCCAAAAATAATGCCACTTAATTTATTTAAGAGAAGAAAAATCAAAATTAAATCTTCCATACCTTCCATGTGACAACCAAAGTCGCTGTTCCTTTCACTTCTACTTTTACATCCTTAGGAGGTGCATTGGGAACTGCAAAATGTTGAATTCGTCTATATTATTACACACAGCATTTCAATAGTTTTTAATTAATGATTAAATACAATCACTACACCGTACCAATGTATTAGAAATTTGGTCAGTAAAAAGGTATTTCAGAAACTCAAATCCATATATATGTTTCATATTAGATTTTAAAGAGTTATAGTAAGTGCTAATTTATAACATTTATTAAAAAATTTGCAAACATTTAATAATTTAGAATTAAACCTCAGATGCCACATATAAATTTCCAATATTTTTTAAATAAATCACATTAAATAGTTAGTTACCTTTTAATTCATTACTTTGTTAGAAAGAAAACTTAATAATCTATTGGGTATTAATCTGTTCAGCACGTTTTTAAAAAAATTTATACGAATGCCTTCAACATACAAAAAATTATATTTTTAAATAACAAAAAAACCAAAGCAAGACAATAAAGTATGTTTATTTATCTTGAAATCTAAGATTCAATTAAAAAATACGATGTCTAAATTTTTTTTAAAAATGATACATGCATAAAAAATGGAAAAAGGCTAATATTATAACTAAATATTCTAGAATAAGAACTTAATACTGAAAAAATACAGTTGAATGTAAATTGTCACAGAAAAATTATGTATCCCGATTAAAAATTCAAAAAATTGGAATGCCTTAACTATATAATATAAAAGTTTCATATTGTAAAAGACTAAATGTATCCAGACTAAAAATTTGAAAATTTTAAGTATTTTACCTGTATAATTTAAACATTTTTATATTGAATCAATAATTCAATGCGTAAACCATAATATAATGAATAAAGATATTTCCACATATTTTATAGGTTATTAGTAACCGCTAAATTATTATGAGCTGTCTATTATTTATTACAGTTTTCACTTGTTGTAAACGAAATGGAGTACGACGGTTCGCTCTTCTCCGCATCATTCTCTGCAAAGATGGATATGGAATAGTTAGTGGCTGAATACAGATCCTCTATCAGAGCCGATCTCCGTGCGCTGCTAACCACTTTCTCTTGAAAATGAACTCTTTGACCGGGTGCTAGAGAAATAAGATAAAGATTAAAATGAAATCTGCAATGCATATTTCAGTGTATCATGACAGGACATAATTTCTTGAACGGTCAAGCACCACGTGCTGGTTGAAGTTAAATTATATTTTTATTTTATTTTAATTGTTTCATTTGATTTTTTCGCTTTAGTATTGCAAACTATCCAAAAAACACTTTGACTCGCATTTATGGTTTAAAAAAAATTATCACATTTCCTATTTATTTCATTTTACATAAACACGTGCTCAAAAGGACATTTTTCTAGGTTTTATTTGTGGTAGCCACTGACTTATTTTTTCTTAAAAAAATCAGAGCTTTTGTAAAGTGATGGCAACGCGTTATTAAAAACTAATTTTTTGAGAGGCTCGTGCAGAAACAATATTTCTATTTTTCACCTACGGATTTTTGTTGACGCTCATTTCCAAAATAACATTATATTCTGATATGATAATAATATAACAATTATCAAATATCAGAATTTTGGAAATGGTAAATCTCTTTTATTTCTAAGCAATAACTTTGATCAAAATTATCCCTCAATTGGGAAGGTGTAGTCTATCAGAGCACTTTAGATGGAATTTCAGTCCCCCCCCCATTCTTTTTTTAGCTCAACTGAATAAATTGTAGCGTCCTGTTTCGTGAGCTTCACTACACTTGACTTTTTCAACCAGTTTCACGGGATACTTTTAAAAATATTTCAGTATTTACTATGGAAAGTTTAGGGGGTGCGTCTAAAGTCATATTCCAACCCTACTTGAATCTTCAGACAGTACACGCGCAACCGCTTTTCCTCTCTCTTGAGGATTTCTGGGGTATTTTGGCGTTTGCTAAGTTTACGGACAAATTGTGGGTGGTAGATAGATAGATAGATAGATAGATAGATAGATAGATAGATAGATAG
>JAOUZG010019355.1:405358-432077 GCA_026289955.1 Argiope argentata | reverse complement strand
TTTAATTAATAGAATTAGGTAATTAATAGATAATGGTGTTAATTAAATGTTAATTAATAATTACTATTAATGTTTTGCAGAGCCCAGTGCACCTCCTACAGATATTAATATTGAAGTGAATGGAACAACTTCTTTGCTTGTGACATGGAAGGTATAAAAGATTTAGTTGAGCCTTTTTCTTCAGTTAATAACTGAACTTCAAATGAATCGTAACGTTATTGTTTGGAAAATAAACTGTAAGCAAAATTCTTAATACAAAAAGTTGTATTTACTGCACTCAATAAATATACACTGAAGTGACGAAAGTCATGAAATATCTTCTAGTAAAGTGGACCTCACATGGAGTTTCTTTTGAAGGGCAACAACTCAATATGGAAGAGATTTAACGATTCATTGGTGGTTCCCTGTAGGTATATTGCGATATGCTGTCTCAATAGACGCCAAAATTGCGGAAAAGGAGCTTTGGCGGAGTTCTGTGCACTAAATGACCTCTCAATTCTATTCCATACATATTTGATGGGATTCTTGTTGAGTGTTCTAGGTGGCCAGATCATCCTCTGACGTTTTTCAGAATATTTTTCAAAACTATTACGAACAGTTTTGCCCGGCGATAATGCACGTAGTCATATATAAATATTTCATTGATATTTCATACATTAAGTCCATGAATGGCTGCTAGTCGTCTCCAAGAAACGGAATAGAATCATTTCTAGTTCATTTTATGTAAAAATAGTCCACACCATTATGAAATTATCCCTAATTTTCACAGTGCGTTGTTCATAATCTAGTTCCATGCTTCAGGAAGTCTGCGCTGCATTGGTTTACTATCATCAGCTCTTCCCAAAATGAAAATCGAGTATCGTCTGTAAAAGCTACGATTTTCAATCGTCTGGAGTTCAACCGGTATGGTTACGAGTTCAGAAAAGGGGCTGATAAGTTTTTAGTAAGAGGACTCATTTCGGGATTCTATTGTTATTATTTATTAAAATCAAATTTCTCTATTCTGTGCTAATGGAACAGCCCGTCGTACATCCCACATTGATTCCTCTTGTTATTTAAAGCAATGTTTATTTGTTAAAACAGATACATCTATGTACAGGTCGTTGGTCTTGGTCATTAAGTGCATGTGGTCATTCACTGCGTTGTCCATGGAAGGAGGATATGAACGAAAGTGGACATTCTAGGAAAAAATTTCATTATACCGTGGGTCTCGGAATATCAAATTCTCTAATGATTTTAGCAATGGAATATACGATGCTTCTAATTCAAACTAGCTAATGAGTTTATTAATTCCCGTTGGACGACCATAATTACGTCAGAAAGACTTTAACTTGAATAAAAAGAAAGCTCTACCAAAGGCATTTCACGTTTATACTTTTGTAAGCGATACTTATGCTATCTAGATATTTATATATTGCTATCTTATGACTTTTGTCACCTTATTTTTGTCACCTTCGTCACCTTTTATCACCTGAGATTTATGAATGAACCTCCCTGTAAAAAAGGGATGTGATGAGTTTGTAGCTAAGACGTACTCTTGGCTCCTGAAGGAGAGTGTCAGAGTTAATAAATTTAGGAAGGGTATTGAGTCCCCGATTTGTTCCATACAGACATTATATATGAAGAAATGTTGCAGTCAAAGTTCATCAAAGGATTGTTCCCAAATAAAATATTCATATTTTGGGTCACAATTTAAGGTGACTTTTTGGCTGTATATTTCATACTAACAACTGCAATTAGAAATAGTCTTGCACTTAATAAGAACCAATAAAAATAACAATATAAATAGTAAATCATTAGAAATTATTTCAAAAAAGCAAAGCCTGCTGTCATTCTCGTGCTCCGCTTTACATAGGAAGGAAGGGTGCAGTAGCCTCTGAGGGTATGGAACTCTGAACACTCAGAGGCAAGAGTCTTAATTCTAGTTTACTATTGTCAGAAGCCCTTTTTTACAGGGTGGATTTCAATCGTGCATTTCATTCATACATCCACAGATCGTAATTTAGATCTGGAACAGAGAACGATCACCTCTTACCCAGTACATATGGAGGACTTTGTGATCATGAAAGATTTAACGAGTGTCAGCCACACACACTCAAGAAGTTTTCGGTCGGCGAGATTTGATCTCACAACGTAAGGAATACGAGTTCAACACTCTACCAACCAAGATATGCTATTCCGGTTCATCTTTATGGCTTTTAATACTTCAATACATGAAGCATAGAAATTTTTACATTTTTTTATTAGAAATATCTTTTGTTTTTAATATTTTCAAATATTTTTTGGAAATTAAACTATTTTTTGGGAAATTTTATATGATTACATTAGAAACTTCTAATTTTATTATGGTTATTTTAAATACGTTTCTATCGCTATCATATTCTATCCTATATAACTTTGTCTAATTCGTCCTTTTTCACCTTGTATCTAGCCTCCTCCCAAATACGAATGGAACGGAGAAATAAAAGGATTTTTTGTGGGGTACAAGCGCTTGAGCGATTCCCGCCGACCCTATGCCTTCAAGTTAGTAGATTACGTGCCCGGTGGAATCCAAGAATATGTGATTACCGATCTTCTCAAGAATACAGAGTACAGCATTATAGTGAAAGCTTTCAATAAAGCTGGAACTGGACCTTCTTCTTCAGATCTAGTTATCAGGACGCTAGGAGAAGGTATATTGATAATGACAATTTTATATCTTATATACTCCTAGAAATATATGAAGCGCCTATGCATTTTGTAGAAAATTGGGCATTTCTAGGAAGAATAGGAAATCTGAGAGTTATTATGTCTCTTTATCTGAGAATTTCATATCATATTTATGCAATCTTTGGAATGACAGATGATTCTAATATAAATCATGAATTAAGGTCATAATAAGGATACTATTTAAATATCGTTTATTTAACCAATGACTGGTTTCGGCGCCTGAAATATCCTTAATTTTAAAGAGCTTCTTTGGTCATAAAGTGAATTGGATCTCGTAGATGGTTGTTTTAAACCTAGAAGTTTTTAGAAGTTTTACTTAAAGTCAGAAATTCACTTTGGAGATATAGTAATTTAATAAATATAAATTATTGCATTAGAGCATTTAAATGAAAAAAAACAATAATAAATGAGTACTTAATTAATGAATCGCTCTGTGGCATTGCAAATTTTAATTATTTTTCTAATAGTTCAGGCAAATTTCTATATCTTCATTAATCGATTCTTCTGGAAAATGTCATTAAATTATGAAAAATATTCTTGCATGTATACAACTTTAAAATAGCATAGCTTAAAAGTAGAAGCCCAGTGCAATTTTAGCGTATATTATTTTAAGAAAATAACCTATGATTAGTAGAAAAATGATAAACCATTAAAGGTTGGATTCATGTGCTTAAGGAGAAAACAGTCGTGAAATCGAAATACAAAACTAATAATAAATGTGCACTTAAAAGAAGAAACCTTCACTGACATTAAAAATTTTAATTACTTCCTAATCATTCCAACAAATTTTCATTCCTTCATCAGTACATTCTTCTTGAAAATTTCATTTATTTCTGAAAAATATCTTTGTATGCAACTTTAAAATACAGGGTGTATATAATTAAACGCCTCTACTTTAAAGTTATCTACAGACGAAACTATTGTTCAGAAAGATGTAAAAATTTGTATAGAACATAATAAAAAGGATAGGAATTTATTTCAGCGAATAGAAATATAATTCAAAATTTCGCCAACAAGGTCAATTTTTCAAATGAATTACACGTTTAGAAAATTTTTGATAAATTTAATTACGACAAAACATGTTTAACGTGACGGCCATCATTTTCCGCTACCTTCTGGAATCGTAAGGTAGCATGCTCCTCAGTTGACAGTAGTGTGTTTTGTGAAATAGTAAGAACATGCTATGAGATGCTGCTTTTTAAATCAGGTAAAGTTTTTGGTTTTTAAAGACTTATCCGATGTCTTCCCCCAACCAAAAGTTACATGAATTCAGATGTGGAGACTGGGAAGGCCACAGATCATGAAAGTGACAGCTGATGACAAGTTCTTCTGTAAAATGATTCTAGAAAACTGTCCTTTATACAACAGCTAATGTTTGGAGGGTTTCAATCTTGCATGAAAATTGTGCTCGAAACTTAACGTGCATGCTATGGTCAATTAGTGGAACATGCTGTCTTAAGATTCCAGATGGTAGTGCAAAATGATGACATGACCGTCATGTTGAACATATTTTGTTGTAGCTAAATTTGTAGAAAAAGATATTAAATGTGTAATTCATTTAAAAAATTGCCCTTGTAGCGAAATTTTGAACTTTTTTTGCTCAAACAAATTCCCATCCCTTCATTATGTCCTACACAAAATTTCATAACTCTCCGAGCAATAGTTTCACCTGTAGACAACTTTAAAGTAGGGTCGTGTCATTATGGACAACCGGTAGAACTGCTTAGTTACAGAAGTTCTGTACAATTCTACCAAATTTTAACCATATGTTTCAAGAAGATAACTTATTAGTAGTAGAAAAAAAATCATTTAAAAGATGGATAATGTACTTCATGAAAAAACATTGAGGAAACATTAATACGAAACTAATAATAATAGTGCACTCAATCAAAAAAATTGCATTAAAAATTTCAATTGATTTTAATCGTTCCAGCAATTTTTCATTCTTTCATCAGCACATTCTTCTGGAAAGTAGGACAGCTTAATTATGGAAGTCCTGTTTAATTTTACCATATGTTAGCCATATATTTTAAAAAAATTTATTACTAGTAGAAAATTACTAAAATATTTAGAGAATGAATTTATGTGCTTCTAAATATGTAAATAATGACTGTAAAAATGATTATAAATGTTTTTGCATGTAATATTGATTACATGTATTTACGTAAAATTAGAATCGAATATCCTTTAAGCATTCAATACATTTTATTTCTACCCATCAAAGATGCACCAGTAACTCCACTCGATCTAAAAGTGAAGGAAGTGTGGAGTCGTAGTGTCCGAGTCTCATGGTCATCGCCGCACACTGGAAACACCTCCAACACTAAATACGTTCTGCAGTATTGGAAAGATGGAGGTAACGTACATAACTGAATAATTAAAATGAACTTTTGAAATTACAGCTGTGTTTAAAATCTCCATAAAACAATACATATTCTGTATGTCTAAAGTTCAATTTAAATGAATAAACTCAATCAATGCTGTATTCATTTTAAACATATATTGGCTTTTAATAACATGGGTAGCATAATGTGTACATCACCCATTTCATCATTCAATATTCATTTCAGAAAGTTTAGTTTAAATATATAAATGACCTTTGTAAATTAACACAAGGGTTATTTTGGTACGGACCTTGCAATTTTGAACCACAGTCAGAAGACGAAAATGACACCTGTGCCGACATTCCTTTCTCCACACGACACCGATGGGATGATATTTTATCCTAACGGATTTAACCTGCAACTGAACCCTTTACGCTAAATTTTTTAAGTTGAATCAGGTTTGGTAGCTCAAACCCTACTATTCATATACCGGGATCTTACTACCAGGCCACCGCGGCCTAAATGCATATTCACTTCAATCAAAATTGTTTTTTAAACATTTGTATTATTCCTTTGAGATTTCTAGTTATAAATTTAAACATAAATGTTAATACAAATTTGTATTTAAGTCTCCGAAAGCATTGCCTTATAGAAGTAAGCCATCTTTGCTTTTATGTTATTCTAACACGTTTATAATCTTAAAGTTTATAATCTGAATGAATGGACTTCATTATTTGACTAAAGATTTCTGCTCGTTCAAATACTTGGAATGAAAGCAACAAATTATATTTTGAAAAATGTATTTTGAAATTTATTCATAGCGTTAATATGGGAAGAAGCGTTAGTAGAATAGATGAAAACAGTATAATTTTTCTTATATTTGTCCTTCATGCATTAATAAAACTACTTTCATGTTTTATGTATAAATAAATAAATTTGCAGTGATGGAGTATAACAAAAATTTCGCATAACTATAACCTACAATAACATAATGTATAAGGCTAAAAAGCAGAGAAAACTCTCCTACTTTATAGCCTTTTAACTCTCATGCTTTTAAAATTGTATTCCTGCAAGTGCAGTTTTGTGTTCAAGATTTGATTGGAATCTACTTTATAAACTTTTAAGCTTTTGAACTTTCAGAGTTTCAAGCTTTTCCTCCTTTATTTGAATCATGAACAGAAAATTGCACATGTAGTCCCAAAATCCAATACCAAATTAAGTATACATAAGCCATATAATGTTTGAATTTGAAACTTTTCATAATGCTGAAAGTATAGACAAACGAACGTTCAACTTTTCAGCGGATTTAAATCAAGATCTGATTGGAATCTATTTTAAAGTCTTTTAACTATCATGCTTTCGAAATTTTATTCCCACAAATGCAGTTCCAGAAAGCATTATCCAGAAGACATTATCTGGACCAGTTTTTGTACTCTTCACAGACGAGTCCAAGTTCCCATGGGAGAGCGATTCAGGTCATTACATGCTTCGAAGGGAATGATTCAACAGATACAACCAATCCAACTTTGTTCAAAGTTACTGCAGTTACTGAAGAGTTGGGTAAATAAATAGAAGGGAGGAGATTTCTCTCGGTGATCACATTGGCCTTCATGTTCCGTTGAGAATCCTTGAATAGACAGATGGATAAAGATACGATATCCTTGACCATATTTCGACCGTATTTCGACTGTAGTTGGTAAAGATTTTCTTCTGATGTACGATAATGTATGACCATTGCTTATTGAAGGTTATCTTAAGAGTCATGTTGTTATTGTTGTTGCATGCCCTCGTGGCCAGCAGTACTAGACACCCTTAAAAAATCCACCACCATCATTGGGTCCTCAGTCAAATTCTTTCTGGAGAGTTACAGGCATGCTAGGATATGATCAAGTGAAACCTGCTCTGCAAACAACTTGGTGCAAATTTCGACGATCTTCTAAGTCTCTGATAAATTTAAAATTTTAAGATGGCTACTGCGAAAGCGGGCCAGAATAGATTTTTCCTGTATATTGTTGTTGTTGTTACTTATAGCACTTGCCTTGGACAACCCCGCTGATACATCAGCAGATTTTAAGCCGGAAATATACGTCTCTTGTTTTACAAGTAGCGCCATCTAGGGCCAAGAGTACGACTTAGCTACAAACACGTCACAACCCTTTTTAGGGGGCGGACTTCATTCATGCAAATTCATTCATTCATCTCAGATCGTAATTTAGACCTGGAACAGGGAACGATCACCCCTGGCCCAGTACCCCCAGTGATATTACTCTCGATATGGAGGACTTTGAGACCACGAACAGATTTAATGAGTGCCAATCGCCACACACTCGGGGATTCTTTTGGCCGGTGAGCTTCGAACCCTTAACCTAAGGAGTACGAGTCCAACGCTCTACCAACCAGGCCATCCTGTATAGTAAAACCAGGAGTCAAGAAGCCACCAGGGCGTTAGCATCGGTACCAATGGGGCTCTGGGGAGACAATCAATGTGTTTCCATTTTTGTGTTTAGTCTTTGAGGGAATCTCCAGAAAAGTGAGAGATGCCGACATCACACAGGTCTCAGCAATTAAGAGTCATGGATGGGGCGAATGGAATGTTAATTCGATTCCTAGACACGAATCTGATGCAGTATCTTTCGAACTGTTGTTGTTCTTTCAAGCTTTCCTCGTTTGTTAAATAAGTTGGAACAAGTTTGTTCCTCAATGCGTTGCTGCCAAGGGGTTGAAAAATCCCGTATTAGAAACGTCTTTTATAATGTTTACATGACATGTTTCGGATAAAACTGGAAAGTCAACTTTTGGAGGCCATTAAGTTAAAAGACAACTCTTACCCAAATATATTTCGTGATTTCAACGCTATTCTTCAAAGCATTTGTTATTATTGTTTTTCAATAATATTGTTCAATGTATTTGTAATTTTTATATTTGATAGTTTTTATTGCATGAGAACACAAAAATCAATTTTAACTTTTTAAAACCATTTCAATTTAATTTATACCTCAAGCTTATAGCATAGAGATTGGTTCTCGACACCATGATGGGTATAGAAATGATGTGGGATCAGCTACCGAGTCCAATGATAGGACGTGCCTCCTATGAAAGGAGCTGTATTGTGCCTGGGGGATGCTATAGGATTCGATCACAGCTTCCACAAATACTGTTGCCATATTCGGTAATTCAAATTGTTCCGTGTACCTTCGAGAGCGTTGGAGTATCTCTTTGGACCCTCATTTGATAAGATTATTATTAAAAGATGGGTGCTATTATAAAAACTGTTCCGTTCAAATGAAAGCGCTTTTAACAATTTCAAAATTATATTTTTCTAAAAGTTTGATTTTATTCCTTTAGCAATTGGTGGCCGATACCTTTCAGGAGAGAAAGTGGTGAACAGCGGCCAGATGTCAGCTCTGATAAAGGATCTGCATCCAGCCACTAACTATTACGTATCCATTGTTGCAGAGAATGATGTGGGGCGTAGCAAACCGTCGGAGACCGTCTCTTTTACAACAAATGAGGAGGGTAATAAATTATTGAATATTCATAATTATGGAATGGTCTTGAATGATCTATAAAATATTCATAAATCTCTTTATTGAGTTACATTGCTATTTGCATTTTGAATTATTATTTACAAAATATATTTTTTAATATTATTCATTTGACATATGCGAAATTCTCTAATTTTCAATAATTTACAACGCTTTACTGAAATATTATTTAGTTTAAAACTAGAATTAATAATCTAAATTTGGAATATTTTTTCTCAGGATCAGTATCATTTTCGTAAATTCAAACTTATCGAAACAAACCGAACATTTTGTTTTTATTTCAAAATATCTATTTTTTATTTTAAAAAAAATACGGAAACTAAATGCAGGTGGTTATCAAATTAATGAAAACACTTTAGAATTATATAGAATCTTTTATTAGTATAGTGTGTAACAGCTTTGGGTACGTAAGGCAACTTGGACTCACCTAGCAATCGATTCAGGCAAGCGTTGAATAATGTTTAGAGGAATATTGCACCATTCTTCTTGATGATTTTGTGAAAGTTCTGAGAGAGATGCCGGTGGAGGATATCGAGTTCGTATTGAAAAAAATAGATTAACACAGTTCTAAAATAGATTAACACAGTTCAAATATATTGATGCCGGGTGACTATGTGGGTCAAGGAAGATGCTTAACATTATCCTCGTGTTCATAAAAAGATAATTGCACAAATCTCCCTGCACTGTAGGTGCATTATCATCTCGGAAAATTCCATCGCTTGTAGGAAACAAAGTTCGCATCATAGGATGAACCTGGTCAGCTAAAATTTCTATACTTCTCCCCAGTGATTCTTCCTTTCGGGGTAATGATTGATTCAGCAGAAAGCCACCACATGTCTGCCCATATCATGACAGATCCACATTCATACTTGACTGTTGGAAGGAGACATACGCTTGTGCAGATGTCCTCCAAACGTGATCCCGTCTTGTTGTTGGAAAAAGTTTGAAACACCTTGGTATTGCCAGACCATATTAATTTCTTCCACTTATCCATAGACCAGACTTTGTGAATGTGACATTATTGTAGAACTGACGTTTACCATTAAAATCTGAGAAAGATGGCTTGGGAATTGCGGCTCTACCATTAATGTTCATGAAGAGGCCTTCTAACTGTAATCACTGACATTAGAGAATTCAGATGGGGATTGAGCTCTGCGGTCCCTTTTGCAGCACTTGTTCGTTTTTTAGACATCACAATCCACTTCAATATCCGACGGTCTCTATCCTTGAGACTCTATTTTCGCCCAATATTTTACTTTGCCGAGCTTGTCCAGCCACGCTGTGTGTATGCTGTCATGACTTTAGACACCATGACTAAAGAAACGCTTAAAACTTTGGATGTTTCAGTCACACTTGGTCCAGCTAGATGGGCTTCTACAATTTGTCTCTTTGAAAATCTGAGAGGCCCGACATTTACGTTTTTGAAAAAAAATAAAAGAATTGCAGAGCGTCAACAAAGCTAGCACATACTACCGAAATATGTACATTGCTATTTATAAAAAGAACTGAGGGCCATTATTATCTTTTTATGCTTACTAAGCGCATTCAAAAATTAAACTTTATCCACAGGTGTTTTCATTATTTTGATAACCACCTGTAATATTTCTAACATTCGAATAACTAACAAATCGTTAATTTGTTTTTCCTTACAGAAATATATGTAATTAACGTATGATTACACAATTATACATTAATAATGTCAATATAGTTATTATTTGACATTATAATTAATGCCATGCTTATCATTAGTTTAAAACTTAATGTCATGTTTTTTCCATAAATTGTAAAAGTAGTCAGAATCAATGAACAAAATTTTATACATAGATAAGTAATAATATTTGTGGAATGTGAAAAAGTATTCGTATGGTTTTCAGAATAACATTTATCGTGAAATGTTGATTGTAATTTGATATGTAAATTTATTAAGAATACTTGCATCCTTCTCTCTCTCTCTCTCTCTCTCAACGATAATAAAACGACAAATGTTTATAAATCAGATTTTTTTTTAAAACCGCGAGTAAAATAATAAAAAGATTTTTTTTTATTTACAGAGCCTTCTGCGTCCCCTAGGGATGTTAAAGCAGAAGCGAAGGGAATGACGTCTTTGCTTGTGACATGGAAGGTATAAAATATTTAATTATGCTTTTTCCTCCATTAAATTATGAATATAGCATTTCGCTTTAGAAATCAAATACACGTAAAAAAACTTTTAACTTACATAGAAATACGTGGTGTGAATTTAAAAGTTAATAAAGAATAATACACCTATTTATATTGAATGTAAGTGTCATTAGTTTGATTTCAAAGACTTCAAAATTATTTATTTCCCTTTATGCGTTCTTAACCTTGATAGCACGTTACAACGATCGTCATCATATATAAGTTTAATCATTTTTTTATCTTCTATAAATGATTTATATTACGACACTTTTTTCAATACATATTCTCTTAAAAATATTTCATTTATCGTCAACATTATATAACTGAAGCCTTTTTATATTTATTTAACTTGTGTTTCCTGAAAAAGAGTGTACTGGCGTATTTCTTTGGTTAAATAATTGCAGGAATTTCTGAAAAGACATTTTAATCCCAGCGTAAAACCGGAAAATATCACGAAAACCATTATACTTTAATTAACAACATACATACCAAATTTAATTTTATGTAAAGTAAATGTTTGTTTGAAATTACATGTTTTATACTAGCATAGTACTATTAAAAATGGAAATCAGTGGATGTTCTGAAATTCTACTTATTTAACAAATTAGGAAAATTATATATAAATGGTGTATTTCATTGACGTTTCAATATTTCCTATTATTCAAATGCGATTGAATTTTTCTTTAGTAAGCATGAGATATGAATAGTATTCTCAACTGCTAAAATTTAACCATTTAAGAAATGCGGCAACAAAATGTTTTATTTTATAATTACCTTCGAATACATCTATATATAAAAACAAGAAAAAAATATTATGAATTAATTTTACTGTGTTTATAATGTATAAGAGAATTGGGTTTTTTTGGTATTTATATGTAAATAAATTGTTAATTTTGTCCAGAAACTATGAGTGCAAATATAAATGTTCCACTTCATCTTCGTGTTCATCAAATCATTTGTTATCATAATGTTATCACACATTAAGTCATCAAACTGGATAGATAATTTATTATATAGGCACCAATGCATAGGATGTCGTCAGGTTTTGTTCATCAAATCAAGATTGGGCAAACCACATTGCATAAATAGGAGGATTATCATTCTAGAAAAGCCTTCTCCAGCACAAAACAAAATTTGCATCAAAGGAGGGAACCAGTCCTAAAATACTTGTCTATACTTTTTTTGGTGATCTTCCTTTCAAGCCCACGATTTAATCAACAAGAAATCGCAATATGGCTGCCCAAGCCATAACAGACCCACCTGCTTGCTTGAAAGGTGGTAGGAGATAATCAAACTCATACAGTTGTGTAGGAGTCTTCCAAATATGTACCATCCTGTAGTGGGGTAAAGAGTGAAAGATAGATCGTCTGGTCATATAAATGTCTTCCACTTATCAATCGGCTAGGTTTTGAAGTTATAGCATTTCTGCGAGCAGCACAGCATTCGGCATTAATATTTGTTAAAAGTATGAAGAGGATTGATTAATTTATAATATTATTTGTCATATTATGACTCCTTGTAAGGGTTGAAAGCAATCACTCTCCTCATTTAATACCACAAATATACTTTATTCCACAACTAACAATATTGCAAGTCTTGTCGTTGAAATCTACTCTATGTGTATTCCTCCGCTCTCTCTGAAAGGGGGAATAATAAGCCATAATACGTCTCAAGGCCATTTTATAATTAATGGAGATGAAACACATGTTACATTGCGCTCTCTTCGATTGAATAAGAGCGATCGCTACAAATGTCTTGAGAGCTGATGATGTCCTGTAAGTATCCTGCTTATAAAGATGCCTCCTAACTGTGATTATTCATACGATTATCAAGATATTGATTAAATTCTGTGCTCACTTTGGCTGCCGTTTTTTTTTTCTTTTTAGATATTAGAATATGCTTCAATGCCCATATGCTTCTTTCATACATTTACCTTGTGCTTTTTTCTTTGTCAAGCTTGTCTTATCGCGTTCTTTGTGCAGGTTTTTAGAAACTGTACTAATCAAAAGATGGGATGTTTCAGTCACAATTGCTCCCTCTAGGACAAGCTCCAACAATTTTTACTTTTTGAAAGTTTGCATAGTCTGACATTTTAAGCTTTTGACCATACAAACCAAGATGTATTCATTTTCACCAAAGTTCCCATAAACACACATATATTTTTATACTGAAAAACCTGATGTGTCTCATTATATTCTAATGCCTTCGAAACGCATTCATAAATGTCATGTAGTGGAACTATATATATATTCCGTAAATGCGGGACTGCTATATTCCAGCCTTGCCACCTCCTGGTGGCTTAAAAGAGAACACCCTTCAGAGCGAGTCGGACTTTCCTCGAGTAAACAGCTAAATTTATATTGTCCCATTTGTAACTGTAAATGTTTAATTGCTTGTCTTTGTTTATATGTAATGTAAAGATGTCTGTTAATTAAATGTTTTAAATTAAAACTAGCCCCGAGATTTATTCTTATTAAGTGCTCAGACAGTAACATTACAAAATTGGTGCTCAACTTCCGGCTTTACTTTCGGAAAAAACGTGTTCGAAAAATTGGAATATCCGGCTCCCTCTCGCATTTTTTCCACAGCTATTAGGTTTTTTTTCCTGAATAGTCTATCCCGGAATTGCATTTTCTCACCCCAAGAACGGATAAACTTAAAGTTATTGGAAAAATTTATTATCTCTTCCTGAGATGAATTTTTTCGTAGCTATTTCTCACTTGGAGATTGCTTCAGATAAGTATTTTGTAGAATAAAAAAGTGTATTTGGAACAAAATTAAAATTATTGATAATGTATGAATAATTCCTATCAATAAAATTAAAAATCAAGCTGAAATGCTGATATATGTGCCTACTTGAAAAGTAATTGTATTAAGTAGTTAAATTTTAGTTTCGCTTTGCCACCTCCTGGTGGCTTAAAAGAGAACTCCCTCCAGAGCGAGTCGGACTTTCATCGAGTAAACAGCTAAATTTATCTTGTCCCATTAATATTCTTTGTAACTGTAAATGTTTAATTGCTTGTCTTTGTTTACTTATAATGTAGAGCTGTCTGTTAATTAAATGTTTTAAATTAAAACTACCCCGAGATTTATTCTTATTAAGTGCTCAGACAGTAACCATTACAATCACTTTTATCCACAGATGTTTCCATTATTATGATAACCACCCGTGTTTTTTATATCTTTGTTTAACTTAACATTTTTTTACAATTTCTCAAGGCTCCTCGTAAAAGTGAGTGGAATGGAAAACTGAGAGGTTTTTATGTGGGCTATAAGAACATGCAGGATTCCAGGCAGTTTTATTCCTTCAAGACAGTAGGCTACGTGCGAGGAGAACTCCAAGAATTTATGATCACCAATCTTCGGGCAGACACGGAGTACAGCGTCATTGTGAAAGCTTTCAATAATGTTGGCACCGGACCTCCCTCTATACCTGTCACTATCCGCACCTTAGGAGAAAGTGCAATGATGAATGAAATTTGATTTCTTTTAATGTATTTGTTACCAACAATGCATGAAATTCGACGTCCTGTAGAATATCAAAGAGTTTTAGCTTAAAGTTTGAAATATGAGAAATTTTTACATACTTTTCCTGTGCATTGTATGTTACGATCAATATTATAACTGATATTATGTATAATCACTGGAAAATAAGAAAATGAAATTTCTTCTGTGATTGTCAGATTTAAAAGTTTACCTGACTTGAGTAACAAGTTTTTCTTCTCCTTTCTCGTATCTGATTTCCAGTTATCGAAGAAACGATTGACAATCATAAAATCCGTATTGAAATTTACCTTACTTTTAACCAAACCATTTTGCTCACTTTTCCAGTGTAAATAGATTAATTTTTGTTGCAATCATTTAGATAAACTAGTGTTTCATCAAAGATGGCAATAATTTTAATTTGGTTTCCGTTTAAATAGTTTCAGATATAATTGTTCTGCACAGAACTGCATACTTCGCCAAAACTTGGTGAATGCCCGACTTTTAAAAAAATTTCAGATTATGAATCTTGGTATATCAATAGCTGAAACAGATGTATTTAAAGACTTTTCAATCGATTTTTGCATCAGAGGATGTTTTTTTGTTAACAGCTATTTCGTTTTAGAAATATTTGAAGCAATTTATAAAGTTTACGAATATTCCTTTGGAGTCCTTTTTTTAATAAACAAGTATTAATCGAAGATTTTTGTCTTTTATTTTGAAAAATAATGTTGCATATTTTTTACTCCTAAATTTTAAATTTTAATAGCATGTATTTCATAGTATGTTTAAATTATTGAATAGGAATACTTCTCTTCATAAAGCCCAATAATCAAAACTTGTTTCCATGCAAAAATTTGAAAATGAACAAATTAAAAATCAACAAACGGTAATTCTCATTTCAAATGATAGTTAATTTCTAAAGGTATATAATTCAAAATATTTAATATTTTTCAAAATCTTTATTGGAATTGTTTTTAAATTGTGTGAATACTTTGTTACATCACATGAAATATCTCTTGTTCTTACTGAATTGTTTTTAAATACTTTTATACTATAACTAGAACCATTTATTTATAAGTTTCTTTTACTGTCAACATTTCATAACAACACTAAAAAAAGATAATAAAGTGATGAAATGCTTACTATAAGTTTTTTTTGTTGACAAATTATATTTTTGTTTACTTTAATCTCATTTTTTTGTACTTTTAATCGTTCAGTTAGTTTTTTCAGTCACATTAATTTATATATAAATAAACATTACAAGATTATTATAAATTCATAATACAGAGGAGATGCGGAGAAGAAAGATAAAAATAATATTCAGATAGGAGGCATAGATTGCAATCCATTTTTAATTCTATATAGAGGGTATCTCTATTCAACTGAAACAGGAATTGGTTTTCCTAAATTTAAAATAGAAGAGATATTTTAGTGAAATTTTCAACAGTGATGCGACTATTTAGAACAATGAATTATTGTGCGGAATGAATGGACGCTAGTAACGCAAATAAGAGACGAAAGAAAGATAAAGCGTCTGATGACAAGTGTTTGCAAGAATTGCTCAAAATTGTGTCCACCAACAGTGATTCATAATGTGTCTGTGTTTGACTTCGTTGATGGAGCAACAGGTGTACATTGTCAAAGATTCCAGGTATTTCACGCTCAGACGTGAAGCAGCTACTGATTTTCAGCTGATTCGGCTAGAATCTTGTAAACAAGGCTTCTTCGAGACCCAGAGAAAATAAAGTTACCAATTCTCGATAATTCAGGAGTTCTGGGTGGCAAAGGGACTGGTCCACCCACCAATTTCTCAGACATCAAATTCTTGTTCAATAAATGAATGTTTTAAATATATGTACTAATTTTAATTAATATACTAATTTTAATAATAATTTTTTAATATTTTTTAAATGTACTAATTCTAATAAATGTGCTAGTTTTAACTAATGTACTAATTTCATTAAAATATCTTCACTAGAGTAGAAGTTAGAAACTAAACATCTATATTTTTTAGTTAAATCGAGATATCATATATTTATGACTAAAGAAATGGATTATGATCTAGTTTTCTTATATATTCGTATCTCAGTTCTATAATTTTCTTTCAAGTAGGAATTATTAATTGGAGAAAATATTATAGAACCGGAAAACTACTTACAGGAATGAGTTGGAATTTATTATTCTCTTATAAACATGAAACTTTAAAAGAGTAGGAAATGGGAATTTATATCATTAATGGCTGTTATCCTCTATTACCCCAGATGTAGAGAGCAAGACTACAAATACAAGAACGCTCAAAAATAAATTGAAGTTTCAGTTAGAGAGCAATTACAGAGTAGTTTCGCTGATGTATATGCTCAGATTTCTAAAGTTTAACTGTAGAGGAACTATAAAGCGGAGAGTTTATGAAGTAAGGAGTGATGGTTAGGTATAAAA
Organism: Argiope argentata; assembly: GCA_026289955.1. Classification (NCBI taxonomy): domain Eukaryota; kingdom Metazoa; phylum Arthropoda; class Arachnida; order Araneae; family Araneidae; genus Argiope; species Argiope argentata. The sequence continues at coordinate 415,417 of JAOUZG010019355.1, read as the reverse complement.
CCCATAGAGGCCACAACAGAGTGCGATAAACGAATTGAGCAGATATTGAAATGATTCATTGAATGAAAAAACCCTTGAAGATTGGTTTTGTTTTCACTTATTTTCCTCAGAACTTTTCTGAAGCAGAAATCTTATTTATCTAATTGTAGAAAAGTCCACAGATGGTTCCTATAAAAAGTTATATTGATTACACAAAAAAATTATGTTTTCAGTACCATTAATACTATTACACTTATGAAAAAAGGGATCATTATGAAGGTTGAAATGATTCAAGAGTCATGGCGTTGTAATTGTTTTGCTAATTAGTCTGGCCAAGGCAACAACTTCTCACTGTTCGAGTATTTGATATGCATCATTTTGACATGTTTAATTGGATGCCCCTAAACCCACTTTCAAACACGATGCATAGATAAATGTTTTCAACGATGAAATAAGAATAGATTAAAAACAATAATTGTCAATATTAATCAAAACATAACAGTGAAAAAATGGCACAAAAGCCCAAAGAAAAACGCTCAAAGAACAAAAGCCGAAAGACAATGTACCTTCGTAAATAGAAGATAAAAGAGTTAAAACAAATTTCGTAAATTGAAATCCAAATTTTATAATAGATCAACTTAAATTCCTGAGAGGGTTGAAAAAATAATAAATTTGAAACTATAAAAAAATAATAAATAGCCTATCAAAGAGACAACTTCTGAAAGTATGACTGAATCTCTAGTGAAATGAACGGTTTTCATTTTTATTGAGTGCTATCCGCCTATAGTACGAAGTGACATTAGAAGTTAAAATCGATGTGGATATGATAAATAAATAACTTCATAATAATAATATCTGAATCATAGATATACTAATAGCAATAGTTGTTTTTAACCCTAGCTTCTAGGCCAAGAACTAGTTTATCTCAGATGAAATATTTCTATTAACCTAAAACGCTCTAAGATATCTTTAGAACGGTGTTTGGTATTAGAGACTTATGGTGAAGAAATCTTCATCAGACAAGTAGAGAAGAGAGCAAGGAGAAATAGGAGGAGGCGGGGTTTACGTGGTGATATAAGGCACATTTTCTTGAACCAGGGAAGACTGAAAGGACTAAGTTGTCTGTCTGGATGTCTTTAGGAAAATGAACCGTCAATGTGCTTTGTTTCAAAAAAATTTGGGAAAGCTTTTATTCTGAAAGCAAAGAAAATTCGTTGGCAAAGAGCATACTCGCAAACATATTTACGAATAATGCTGATTAAAAACAGTCAGGTATGATATCTATAACGCTCTTTCTATAACTGATATCTATAACGCTCTTTCTCCTGGACAACAGAACTATTTTGTTTTAATCCACAAGGTCACTACCTAACTTAAAATGGTAAGAATAGAAAATAGAAGATTAAAATGAAATCCACTATGCCTATTTCAATGTATCATGTCAGAACATCATTTCTTGAACAATCAAATACCAGTGCTCGTGCAAGTTAAATCATATTTTTATTCATTTTAATTGTTTTATCGAATGAGTCACTTTAATACTGCAAACGACCCAAAAAACTTTATCTCGCTTATTGTTCTAAAAAAATATCTCATTTCCTATTTATTTCATTTCATAATCACGTTCTCAAAATGATATTTTTCTAGGTTTTATTTGCTGGAGTCATCAACTTATTTTTTTTAAATCAGAACTTTTGTAAATGTAATTGGCGACGCGTTATTAAAAGATGGTTTTTTGAGACGCTCTTACAGATGAAAAAATTTCAATTTTTCGCTTACGGTTTCTCTTATTCTTTGTCACGGATTTTTGTGACCGCCACAAACCTCATTTCTTAAAATAACATCATGTTCTGACATGATAATAATAAGATGTATCATTATAAATAATCATATAATCCTATATATAACGTTAAAATGTTTAAAATCAATATATATATATATAAGGACAAATACAAAATTCTTAAGCTGAAATAAAATTTATATTTCTTTTGACAACTGACGTTTTTTATAGCTGTCAGACGAATAGAGACTCGATCATCTCTTTCTACGTATTATGGGTTTGAGTTGTTTTTGAGTGCAAATATTACAGCTTCCTGTTTAAACTTTTTACATTGATACCTTAGTAATGGTTCGCTTTGTTAGACCAGCGAGAGAAAGAAAGAGCAATCATTCTTGTACGTCTAATCACATACGCACCATTTTTCCAGCTTAGTATAATCATTTGTTCTTGCTTTACATCATTAGTTTGATAGAATTTCAATTAGGTACAACCATTTATTCAAGTTATTCCTTTCATTTAACGGTTTTATATTTTAATCATTGCTTGCTTTACGTTTTAATAGTTCTCTTTAAAAACTTTGGGTTGTAATTTATTTATTTTTGTTTTTAAATTATTTTTTTCGTTATCGTTTTCCCGTTATAAATCGTTTACTCGTTAAGATAATATCTGTTCTATTTTTTTCAGACAACTTCTCGCTTTTATGCTTTTACTGATTGTTTTAACTTAGTTATAATGCGATGAAACTATGTATTCCTATCTATAAAATGTTAATAATCATTTAATGGATTTGTATTTAATGTATTAATTATATTGTTATCATTTGATTTTTAAGGTTATTTCATTAATTAAATTAAAGAAATTAATTAATCAGAATTAATTTAATTTAATCGTGATCTGAAGAATTTAATTCATTAAAATAACAAATTAAACTAAAATAGACATTAAATAACAGGATAAATAATTAATTAAATTAACATTAGATACCAAATTAAACTAACATTAAATAACAAATTAATTGAAAATAACAAATTAACTTAAAATATCAAATTAACTTAAAATATCAAATTAACTTAAAATATCAAATTAAATTAATATTAAATTAATAAATTATATTTTTAACATTCCTCCCGAAAAAACGTCATTTTCTACTACTCATTTTAAAGTGGTGTTGAATGCCTCGTAAAATTGAAGTAGGGAGCACGTGATCCTCAGACGATATATATAGTTAACAAAACGATCTTCCCGATCTTCCTTTCCGCCAGCATTATGAAGATCTTTGTTCTGTTGCTGTGTCTGGCCCTCTTTGGAGTTCCTCAAGCTTTAAGGAAATCAGATGAAGATTTCTTTATGCAGCATGGTATTAGTAAGTATTAGATTTTAACTTCTAATCAAAATATTCAATTAATAATTAATCAGCTGTTTTAATGGTTCTGATTGATACCTCATTTTTGTTTCAGTAAATGCTGTATTCTTATTCAAGAGTAGATTTTATTGTGTCCATATATAAGCATATGTGTTACTTATGATAAATGTATTAAACTGGTGATTAGGTTAAATTGCTGAAGATTATTCCTAATCACCAATATATTTAGTGCCAACTTTGAATAATCATCTGTAATTATACATAATTGCAGAGTTAAATTGATCATATTTACAGTAACATACATGTATAAATGAATTAATTTTGAAAGTGTATAATTTTAGTTGAATTAGAAATGCACAGAGATTTGTATAAATATATATAGAGAGAAAATATGTAAAAAATAAATATAAGATATATAGATTGTTTATTGGAAATAAAATTCACAAATTTCCTGTGCCATCTCCAATCTAAATATCGTTAACGGGGAAAATAGGAGGCGAAATAAAAAAGAAACTAAAGATACAAAAAATTATTAATTTAAAATACTTTTCAAGAGCATCAAAATAAGACATTTTATGTCATATGTTTGTTCAAAATTTTTCTAGTCAGTTTAAAGGGGTATTATTTCGTAGCAAATATTTTAGGATTAAAAAAAGAAGCGTAATAAACATTTCAGCTACCTTTGAAACTGCCTAGGGCGATTGAAAGAAGTTGCAGAACCTTTACTTTAAATCTATAATAAAAACATTTTAGAATAACTGTTAGAAGCAGATGGCTCGGTAGATAATAAATAACGAAATAAAATTTAATTTTCCTCTCATAAAATTTCTAGTTTTATATAGAAATTCTGATTATGTCAGATTATTACATAACTCTTTTCACAAAATTGTAGGTTTGTCAGAGTAATAACGAATTCTTAGGCTTCAGAAATTCTGTCTTACATTTCTTACCTGTTATAATACCTGTATTGATCTAAAGACTGTAAAGAGTTAACTGAAATTGCATAAAAACCAATGCGTTCATTTTTTAAAAAAATGGGCATTAAATGGCTAACTAAAGTTATAGACAGACTCTCCGACCCTCCACGAAGGCACACGGATTAACCATAAAATTGAATGACCAGACCACTGTAATAGCAACACTGGCGGGGACTGTGGTCGAATCCTGATGGCCATCACCGGCTAAATTACAAACCTCCCCGTAGGAAGTACAGGATATGGAGCGAAGTACATCCCGTCATCAATGGGAGGAGTCCAACCCCCACATATTAGTGTTCCCTCTAAGGGTGGCGAGATCCAACCACTATACCGTATTAATCTCACTCTCATTAAAAGGTGTCCCCCTGGGAAAAATGGTTAATTAAAGAAAAAATATCAAAATATGTTGAAACATTTAGTAGGAACGTGCATTTTCTTGAACTAAGAACATGCAAACTTTTAATCTGCATGCTACAATCCCTTCTTAATTTGTGTCTTTATTATTAGTGACAAAATGTCTTGGAAACACGACATTCGGATCCTACTCTTGGTGCAGCATGCGTTGTGATAACATGATGAACCCGTTCAAAGACTGCCATCGGCCTTCCCAGCTGGGATGCAAGTGCAAGAGAGGCTACATTCCACTCGATGATGATTTGAAGAAACTTCGATGTGTCAAACTGTATGACTGTCCGATATGGAGCGAAAGTATGCAATGATTTTAAACAATTTTCATTACTTATAGTATAAGTCTGTGTAGTAATGATATGTAGCTAATGTGTATGTCTAGATTGTGGAAAAAATCCCAATCCATGTCATCTTGTGTCTAATTTCCTCATTTTTTTCACTGCACTGTGGTCAAATCATCAAGCAACATAAGAAAAACACATTCAATAGATTAAACAGAATTAAACTAACCTTTCTGTATTATAGCAAGTAAAAATAAATATTTCAAATTCTATCATATACAAATATGTTAATTTTAATTCTATTAATGAATATTTTTTCAATCCCTATGTAAGATGATGTTCGAAAAACATTCCTTATTACAAAACATTTTAAAAGGAGAAATCCAAATTGGTTGTATTAGCTTTAAAGCATTGAGGAAACAGTGGAAACTGCTGTGCTTTGGATCACATTTTCAATTAAAAGCTATAATTTATATTTTTAGTTCAGTAACAGCTATCATTCGAAGTATCTACGTAACTTTAGTTTTCAAAATTTATTAAAGGTAAGATAGAGAGGATTAATTATAAAGAAAAATCTTTCTTGAATATAAAAATTTTTTTAGTAATTTCTAGCACCTCTGATCATACTATTTTGTGCCTTATATCATAATATGGACTACTTTTTATTGTTAGCAATATTTATAATTCCAAATGTGTAGAATAGGAAACATACTTAATTTATATAGAGTATCTTCGAGATTTTTAAGACAACTTTTAGAATTGGTAGGAATAAAAGATGATTCCTCTAAAAAAACCGTCTTTTCTGATTTTCTTTTCGACAATTTTCCAGATACACAAATAATTTGGTGATATTTTCCCTATTGAAAACAACACTGTACTACTCATCTTTCTCTTTCTATCCGAGCAATGATTGTCCCGGAATTGATATTTTACTTAAATGGTGGAGGGAAAGGTCTAAAATTCTACATTTTTATAGAATAATGAGATTCAAATTTTCAAAAATGTAAACACACTAAACAAATAAAGACACAATTGGTTTTCAAGAGATGCGAAAGTTTAAAAATAACTTGTAAAATGCTGCGCTAAGAGGAAACAATGGTGACACACGCACACCCTTCTTTTCTTTATTTTTTTCCTATCCTTTTATTCTTCACTATTTTTCTTTCTACAAACCCTTTTTTATCTTTGTTATTCTTTTTTTTCCTTCCCTGCCCAGACTTTATTTTGAGGAGGCATAGATTAAATATCCATACAGATTAATAATAAAAGCAGCTATTTTCTTTCGTTTATAAACATCCCGTTATCTATGAATGAAAACCATCTGACTTCCCGTATTTCTTTCTAAACAAATCATAATTTATTACTTTCTGCTATCTAACTCAGTTGGTGTGGGGGAAGGAAATGAAGATTTTTGGTGGGAAGGTAAAAAAAGTGTCGTTTTAACTATTTTCCACGCAGTTTTTTAATTTTTTTTTCTCTCCATAAGAACCATCCTCGTGTCTTAACGAAATTATTTTTAAAAAATTAGCCGAATCGGTCCAGCCGTTCTCCAGTTTTGCGCTTAGCAACGCATTTCAAGTTGCATTTTTATTAATATAGATATATTCATATAACATTATGCATTATATATTTACCATACAACAATTTACATATTATATGTATAAAACATATATACATATACAAAATATATATTGTATATTATTATAGCCTTATTTTATAGAAAATATTATTATATACATTTTATAGAAAATATTATCTTATACTGTAATACGAGGAATGGTTGTCAAGTCGAAAATCGCCCCAGAATTAATAAACTCCGGTAAACTTGGGGGTCTGGGGTTTTTGGCCACGAGGAATCGATTGGCGCCGGTTTTGAAGCGCTACGGTTGAGCAGTTCGGAGTTACAGATAGGATATTTTCAAACTTTATTAGTTCGCCATAATGGCTACTTAAATTTTCAAGTGGTAACGTGCTGCCATCTATATCAATATTCATATATATATTTTTTCATTTCATGCAGACACGTGATGAAAATTGCATTTTTATATGTTTAATGCGCAATAATAATTTATTTTTTTAAATTTATGTTTTTGTCAATCTGATGGTAACATATTAATAAGATAATTTTTTCCCTTTTACTCGTAACGCATGCTTGGAGCTTAAGTTTTAATTTTATCTTATACTATAATACGAGGAATGGTTGCCAAGTCAAAAATCGCCCCACATTTCCGACATTTCAACATTCATCAGAAAAAAATAAGGATAACTTTGATATTTTTACTAAATTTTCTTTTAAAAAAGTACGATTCTAATTCCACTGCTTTTTATTAAGGGAAATTTGTTAATGAAATTTTGAATTTAGCGCTCGTTCGTTAACTAAAAAGATTCGTTCTTTTTGATTCGTTCAAAATTCTTATTTCCAATTATTCAAATTTCCAAAAAAAACATTAAAGGAACTGATTTCGATTTCAAATCACCGTCAACAAAGTCCGACATTTCAACATTCATCAGATTTCAAGCCACATTTAGCTTCGATACCTGTTTTCTCCGAGCGGAGCTCGGTCATCCGCTGGTTATATAAATCTGAATTTCGCATACTTCACACTGATTTTATAACATCAATATTTTCAAAGGTTTTTTAAACGTCCTTTGCCCTGGTATGATATTATAAATAAAAAAACCCTCATATCTGTGATATGTGGTGTTAGAAATAATATTTTACAGACCTGAAAAGAAGCAATCTTAACACTGTGTTCCATTTTACTATACGCGGACCATTTTGGGATTAAATAAGAAATTTCGGTGAAAGCATGAAGAGGATTTCTGAATGGTATTTCTATTTTGATATTTTTGCCTCAAACGAACGTGTGGAAATTTCAGACTTGATTGATGTAAAATACACCAACCCATATACTTGTCAAAACAAGTCAGATATGCACTTTTATCGCAAGGAAGAGCGTTTGAGGATAGCTATGTTACATGTTAAACCAATGATGGATCGATGTACCCCCCCCCCCATTCATTTCGAATTATGGGCCTTAAATGGGCACAAAATGGGTGATTCAGGAATATACAGGAATTTAGGAGGAATGGGGAATAATTTATAGTGATATTTCTAATCTTCTCTATCCTTTCTCGGAAGTAAAAAACAGAGGCAATATGATGTCATGTGATGATTATCCAGTCATATCGTCCAATCATTAGTTAGTCAATGGTCGATTACAGTTGAAGCCAGAAGACATTGAATAATAACAAAGGTTCGAGTTCCCTGAAAAATTGTGTGAAATCTTTTAGCCCAGTTCTATCTGAGCACCTTGCAAAATTGCGGTTATTTGCAACAAATTTGCTTCTTTGAACTTTTGTTTATTTTTTACACGTCTTCTTGTGCATGTTTCAGTTGTATTTTGTTATATATTTGTTAAGGCCTGATTTGTAAAATAAGCGCCATTTTTTTATTTTTATGGCCCACAACACCGAAACCATTAATTCGGTATATTTTTGAAGGATTTTGTGTAATAATATAGAGCTATCATATAACAGACAAATTAGCACTCTTATTTTAAGATAGAGATACCAAAAATTATCAAACAAAATGACATGGATTGTTGGCTTTTTTGTATAGGGATTTTTTTAAATATGTGACTATGCATAAAGATTTCAAATTAAATTGTTGAAGAATATCTTATTTCATTAATAAATGATTTTTTTAAATCTTCCATGTAGATCAATCTCTGATGTGAGACGCAGGATTGTAGAGAAATGATTCATTGAAATAAAGCATGTCTTCTGCGCAATCATCTCATTGTTCATTAAAACAAAAATCACTTTTTTTATTGTGGGTTTTCAAGAACTTCATATTTTATGTTGTGATTTTTGAGGATTAACTATTTTGTTTTCACATTTAATTATGAAAGCGTTTAGGAAATATTTTGGACAAAATTGAAATTTAATGTTTAATTTTTTAACAACATTTGTAAAAACATTGTATGTTTAATTTCTCATTTCTATAATAGTAAAATTGTTTAGAATGCTGATAAATTTTTTTCCTTAAATATAAAAGAAAATTTGAGTTTAAAAACAAAAATATTAAGAATCCTTTTCTTGAGACTGAACTACAGTTTATGTTATATTTTATAAAACTTTCTTTTATCATAAATATTTCAAAACTTTAGACTACGTTTCTTTTTATACTCCAAGCAGATAAAATATTAACAAGAGGATTATTTTTCTTTTAGTATTCATTTGCTTCAAATTGAAGCAAATGAATACTAAAAGAAAAATAATCCTCTTTTTCTTTTAATTTAATCTTCTCCAGAAGTAATTCCTGGAGAAGATTAAATTAAAACTTCTTCAGAGAATGATGATTAAAGTTTATATGTAAAACCTATATTATTTTTACTAAAAACGAGTAATGCTAGTAGCATACTCATATTGAATATTATTACATTCTATTAAACTAAATAAAATTCTCAATATTGTATATTAATGTTGAATAATATAATATAATATAATATAATATAATATAATATTGCTCAATATTGTGCAACAAACTGAAGTACCTGGGTAATGACTTCTGGAAATTGCTAATAATACAACCATTCCTGCTTGAAATTAATATATTTTTTTACATGTGACCACCTGAGGACGTTATGTAATTGGGTGCAGTTACACAATAGAGTAAAAGTTACACAATAGAGTATTTTTACTATTGGAATGATTAATGATGAATGATATTGAAGAATATGGAGGTTTTTCTGAAATCAAAATAATTATATTTAAGTTTGAAGAATGTAATGTTCTAACACACTACATTTAAATGAAAACTTATTTTACGAGCTGTATTTGAAAAATGTCTTTTTTGGGAAGGAAATATCAATTTTCTTTGCAATTTATTGTAGTAAAATTTTTAATGTATTAGAGATTTTAATTTTAAAAAATCCTTTTATTGAAATATAGTAAAAACTTTTGATGGATGAAAGGTAAAGTTTTGTGGACCCACAGTTATTTCATATAAAATTTAAATATTTGTACTACAGGGAGAAAGTTATTCTTAAGACTTATTGCTGTCTTTTTCAGAATATATTGTCTGGGAATTTATTCTTAAAAAATATGTATTTATGAAGCAAATAAAAAAATCTTGTACTTTAAAAGCCAATTCCCTATGATTGATCGTTTATGACATTAAGTTTTATAAACTATCATTAAATGTTTGAAATTGCACAAAATTTTTAGGTTAGAGAATTATATATATATATATATATATATATGTAT
>JAOUZG010019355.1:388770-405258 GCA_026289955.1 Argiope argentata | reverse complement strand
ATATGATATTGAAGGAATAAATGAAAAAGAAATCATCACAGTCGATTATGGCTTTAGAAGCATTTACTGAAAAAATGTACAGCTGTAAATACCTATTCAACGCATTTTGATTGGAGCTATAAAAATAGGAATGCCTTTGAAATGGTATAGGCCATAAAATTGCATCCAAGCATTTTTATTGCTCTTAATACATTGAATTGAAATACCAGTAAAATCTGCCCTTTAATCAAGAAGTACGTTCCTTTTGAAAGTATTTAATCTATATTAGTGTAAAATATCTTCCCATGTTTTATCTATTAGTATAAAACATATTCCCATATTTAAGTTTGGATCATCTTAAAATATCCTAATTATAACCTGAAGATTCTAAGCGATAAGAAATTTGTGGGTCTAATATTTTAGGCTGGTTGTTTGAAATAACTAGACATATGCAAGATAAAAAGGATTATTGCTTCAATTCATCCAAACATAGCAATTTCTTCACCATTAATATTCCCTTTATTTCAATTTTCTATGTATTATTTATATGATAACTGGTGACAGTTGATGTTTATGAAAATTTAATATTTGTTTCGAGGTAATAGGAGTAAATAAAAATTCGAAACGAATGCTTCTACATGTAAGCTTAATTACGAAAAAAAGGAATGTTGCACAAAATAAGCAGAATTTTTGTGTCTATATAATCTGTAGTTAATATTAAATGAAGTAAGCCTAAATTGGTTTTAAAAAATTGCCTGTTTAAAAAATTTCTTTCTTCTAAACTGATTATTTTCTGAAACATTCTTTCAAAATTTAAATAATATTATCATAATGCTGTTGATCAGTATGTTAAAGCTCAATTTGGGTCATTAAAAAACATCATTGTTTGAAATTCAAATACTTTGTAGATATAATCTATTTTTAATGATTTCGCTTATAAGTTTCATACTTAATTTCTTTTTCTGTAAAAAGGGATTTAAATAACAATAATAATAACTTATCGAGGCATTTTTTTGCATGGAAATATGAAGTATCTTTGTATGAAAAAATATTTGCTCACGTATAGAAAACATATATACATTTAGAATATAGGCGTAAAAATTATAACTACGGTGATTTTTTTTAAATGTTATATGAGTTTTCAGGTTTTATTTCTGCAAATGTTTATAATTTCATTGTGTGAACACTGGGTTTGAAATAACGAGTAATAAACGTTTGATGGTTTTTTGACGGAATCATAGAATAAAAATTGTAAACATAATATGAAGGAAAATGAATGAAAATAATGTGTCATAAAAAAAGGCATTCCATCATTATAAGTTAAAATTCCCCTTACATGACACTTGGTACGTTAAAGGATGATGAAAAACTAGTAAGCAAAGAACTGATGAATCAACATGAAACTCCTAAAAATTCTTTTTAGTTAATAGAAGTCGTCCAGTCCAGCAAGTTAATCTTGTCATTCTTCATGCTTTTCCGAGAAGAAAGCCATTTAAAAAAATTCATTTTTAAAATTAAATTCTTATTTAAAATATTTTTAGTAATGAGTGCAAGAACGTTAAAAGATAGTTATTCACAATTTTAATTGTTTTTTCTAATAACACTTGTCATGGAAAAGCTCTCTGACGCAGTCAATGATTTTCAGTAGAATAAGCGGCTCTTGTTTTTGAAGTAGAGCCAAATAGGGCCAAGAATACGACTTAGCTAATCACGCATCACATTAGTTTGCACATTCCATTTTTACATGGGGGAGTCTCATTCACACCTCACAGATAGAACGACCATGCCCGAACCGGGACTCGAAACCAGGATACTCAAATCATGGGGGAGACGCGCTACCTCTGTACCAAAACGTTTGCTTTAGAGGTGTTTTTATAGTGTTGTTATTTGTGGCACTTTATAAATCTGATGATAGTTTTCTGTCAGCGATTTAAGTCGAGAAAGAGTTTCTTGTTTTTTCATAACGCCAACTAAGGCCAAGATTACGACTTAACTAATAGAACACTGAAGAAAAAAAGCACACAGAAAGAAAAGCACTCGAACACAGCTAGAACACAGAAGAAAAAAAACATGACCAAACCGTGGTTCGAACCCAGAACGCCCAACTTGCAGGGAAAGGTCACTACCCCTATTCCAAGATGCTTCACAATTTTTTAAGGTAAATAAATAAATGAACATATAGAAGAGCTATCTAAGATAGGGAAATAACGAGTATATAATGTTGACCAAAAATTATTCCTAATTTAAGTGCCTTAAATATATAATATAAAATTTTTATGAGCGTTCCTAATCAAATGCATCTTAGCACTGCTAAGATCAAATGGAGGAAAAAGTGCTAGTGAAAATATCATAAACTTAGCGTTGGGCTGATGGTGCTAACTGAATTTATCGTTTTTACCTTTTAAGTACTTTACAAATAAGAAACGAGACTGAATTAATGATTTAATTCACTTCGATTTGATTATTTATTTCTGCCTCATTGATAATATATAAATTGACATGACTTCCTTGCACATTCTATATAGTAAACGAAGCAAGTTTTTGATTTTTGTTCTAACTCACATAATTCTGTTTTATTTTCTTGTGAAATTTGATGTATAGTTTTTTTTTAATTTTCTGAAACTTTTACGCTTTGCTTATTTACTGAAGTAATAAGCAAAACTATTTTATTATATTATTTATTATATTATTTTTATTATATTTTTATTAATTATTTTATTATATTTATGAACAAAAACAAATGTTTTTAAAGTAATAATTCAATTCTGAGACATAAGGGAATTTATTACAATGTCATTGACAAAAATGTTTCGAATATATTAAATTTCTAAATGCCAAGACCACAAACATAACTAGGTTTATCTACAATTTTTATTATAGAAAAAAAGACGCTCATATATTTGACCATAAAAACTCCAAAACGAATGTATTTTAGAAGCTTCGAGAGACATAAATGGGTAATAGAGACTCTAGTTCATTCTACCAAACTAAAATAAAATAGATAGAAGAATCACGTGCTAAAGAATATGACATCCACATGTTTGAAAGTGTGATAGAGATTCCTATGTTACTTACTCCGATTTATAAAGTCTTGTGAATAAAATAGATGAACATTATTTTGAGATATTTTTCTAGAGAACTATCTAAAAAATTTGAAAAATTCTGTTTACGTCTTTTGAATAGAACAGTAAAGCACGTATATCTTAAAAGAATGGAATTAAAATTTGATTTTACTATAAAAAATGGGAATGAATGTCTTCCAGGTGACAATGTAAGAAGTTTCACCTAGAGGCTGAGGATAATATCAGATAATAAACTCTAGAGGTACTGCGAGAATGAGCATTCTAATTCAGCTAAGCGATACCTACTTTTTTACAGAGCTCCGTACAAGCAGCGCAGAAGATTTACCTGCATAATCTTAACTTGCTATTGTTTATTGAACTAGATATTATCTATTAATATATTGTGTGGTACGCCATACTACATACTTGACGCAAGTACATTCGAAACTCTGTACAGAAAAGACTGTGAGGTCGAGAATTACCACATTTGGTACGAACTTATTTCTTGTTTAAAAGATACTGTTTTAGGAAAAGTCCCAAAATATTACTTAAGCTTTAAATCAAACGGTAATGATTTTTCAATTCCTACTTTGAGTTCACACTCTCCTTATATTTCTTGGGCATAATAAAATATTTCAGATCACTTTTTATTTTATATAAGGGACATAAACTTTAAATTGTAAAGATTTTAAAAAAAATCTTCTGTTCTTGAAGAATGTTACTTACTTTTATATATATTTTCTATATTAAAATGTTTCTTTTTGTTTTCTATTAAATTTTTCATTAATTCCCCGTTTTCTGCTCTAAGGTGACAAAATTCAAAGATATTTAAAAATGTTTCAGCCATATCCAAAACCCTCTAACTAGAAATCGATTTATTTGAAGATGAGGGGTTTATAGGTAAATATTTGGTAAACATATATCGCACATTACTAACAGAACCCCCAACTAGCGAAAATGACGAAATAGTGTTTTTGACAGCTGGTAATTTTTGCAGAAAATTACGTTACAATCTTAATGACAGTACGATTGTTGCTATGCTTTTTAAGATCACACTTCAAAAATTGGTAATAGCAGCACAGACTGAATTGTAATATTTACAGTTTTTTGAGATTTAAATAAATGATTTACTATTACTTTTTTATGATTTTTTATAAATTGTTATAATTTACAAGTTAAAAATTGTTTTTTGTGTTATTTACACTTTCTAATAAAACTGACAAATAAAACTTTTAAACAAGTGTTTTCTTTCTTTTTCTGAAATTTCTACTGCCGTTATTAAAACTTGTATGCAGGTATTAAGGTTTGAATAAAAAATTAAAATGAAACCTCCTATGCCTATTTCAATGTATCATGTTAGAACATCATTTCTTGAAAGGCCAAGCACCACGTGCGTGTGCAAGTAAAATTATATTTTTATTCATCTTAATTGTTTCACTGAATGAGTCACTTTAGTATAGAAAACAATCAGATAAAACTTTGTCTTGCATTTACGGTTTAAAAAAATATCACATTTCCTATTTATTTCGTTTCATATACATCACATGCTGAAAATGACATTTTTCTAGGTTTTATTTGCTGTAGTAATTAACTTATTTTTCGTAATCAGAGCTTTTGTAAATGCAATTGCAACACGGTTATCAAAAGCTGATTTTTTGAGATGCTCATGTAGATAATAAACTTTTTATTTTTCACTACAGATTTTTTGTTGATGAAAAAAACCTCATCCCCAAAAACAACATCTTGTTCTGACATGATAAAAATGCCGAATACCGATACTGAATATTTGGTCCTATATCGTATTCCCCACTTAATGAGCTCTAAGCGAAGAGCAATATTTTTACCTAGGTCTATACCTTCTGGAAACTCGTTGTTTGGGGTTGAGTCTTGTTATAGTTGCCATTAAGCTTGTTTATTAAGGACTTAATTCTTCACCTTTAAAATTCAAAGTAAATTAAGAATGCAATTATATAACACACTGAAATACACTTTTCGGCTTGTATAAAAAATCAAACCTCTTTGCTCATGCATATTACTACCTATGGAATCAATAGGTGTTTTCTTCTTTTTGAGTTTAGAGTCAAAAAATAATTAACGTGAAGAAAGAAATAAAAAATAATATGTTATCATTTTATCTAGGAGTTTATTGCGTTTGATGGCGTAATGTATTACTTTTATGGATGTTGATGAAACTGAGTAGCTGGAAGAAGTGTGTTCTGAGTAGTATTTGTTAAACTTCTCACTAGAAAGTGCGTCGGTCGTCATGAAGCTCTTAGTTCTAAGCTTGGTTGTTGTCGTTGTGGCAGGTTCGTCAGATAAAAAAGCACCCACACCACCCACCCTACCTTTACAGAATTACTCAGCTGTAGATGTAGAGCATAGTAAGTAAAGTTTATTTTAATTTTAAACTCGCTTTAAATTAGTTGAAAAATATACTTGCCATCAAACTCATTGAGTTATTTTAATGCACATAAAATAATTTATCCTTTAGCAGATTTTGAAATCTAAAAAAAACCTGTCAGAAAATTGTTTTATTATATAATGCGGTATGTATTGGCGGTAAAAGATTTCTTATCATTAATATTTATGCTCTAAGATCGTAAAATATCAATACCCAGCTCTGAGAAAAAAAATTCTTTCTGTCCCCAGCTTTCAAGGAAAAATATACATGTTCCAATTTCAGCTATAACCACTTACAATTTGAACTCTAAGGTGGAAGGTCAAATTGGTCTCGGCCTTTTGAAATGATTCGAAAAACCCATTTTGGAAATTATTTCTGTCAGTCTGAGCCTCATATTTCAAAAATGCTATGAGGCAAATGGGCGAAAAATGATATATGGACTTCACAATAAATGCATAGAATTCTGTCAAATTTTAAATGAATCCTATACTGAGGAAGTTGTGTCTGTCCGGCCCTCGGAGTACAATAAAAATAAAACGTATAAATATAAATACATAAAATTGGATCGAAATACATAAATAGCATATAAACTGCGGGCTCTTATAAAATTTTGAATTAAAACTGTAAAAAAGGTTGATAATCTGTCAGTTTGCGCTTTGGCATTCATGTAAATGCAATGAATTAAATGTATTTCATAAGTTAGATTTAAATTCAATCGGGAAAACGCAAGTAGATTATTCCCATTGGTTATCATATGCTTTTTATAATAGTTTCAACTCAAAAAAATATTTTAATATGCTAGGACTAAAAGAAACGTTTTTTGAAGAATTCTATTTTTATAAATAACATACGGATCCCGTCCAAGAAACAATCATCACAGTCTTCTACTATATGACAAATTTAATTCGGATGGAATGGACTAATAATGTTTTTTTTTTAATTTGCTTGCCATAGTTTAAGAAGACAACTCCCATTGGTAATCATATACTTTTTATATCAGTCTCAAATAAAAAAAAATATTTTAATTATGCTAGTACTAAAACAAATATTTTTTTTAAGATTTCTATGTTACAAATAACATAGTGATCACTGCTAGGAAACAAACTTACGCAATATCTAAAATTTAATACGGATGGAATGGACTAATAGCGTTATGAAAGAATTTTCAAGAATTTAAGAAGACTATTTCCATTGATTATCATATGCTTTTTATAGCAGTTTCAACTAAAAAAATACTTTAATATACTAGCATTAGAAGAAATGATTTTTTTAAAGAGATCTATGTTACAAATAATATAGAGACCTCCTCAAGGAAACACGTGTGTTAAATATTTAAAAAATGGCAGTATGGCAGTTTTTATGTACCATGGCAGTTTTTATGTACCATATCCTATTAATCAGCAAAACCTATTAATCTATAAATAATATCTATGACATTTTTATCGAATGAAGTAAGAATGTGTGACCGCAGTATGTAGTACTGTTTTTTTTTTCAAATAAATCGATCGAATTCGAGCTTGGTAATTTAAATATATGTTGGAATTGCATATTTGCCGTCATTCTTAGGGTTGTTGTTGAATTTGGTTTAACTTTTCATAGTAACGCTGAAGAAGATTCATGAGAGAATCAAAATTGTTTGCCTCACAAATGCGACAAATCAATGACTTAGTCCAAACAATTGGTTTGATTTATTAAAAGACAATTTCTCGTTCAGTACTACATACTGCGTATTCAAAATTAAAAAAAACAATGGTGTCACATTTTTATAAAAATAAAATTTTGTGAATTAAAAAAGTAAAAAGATTCTAACTTCTAGTTCAGAGCATTGTAGTATGATAATGTTTTATGGTTGTATTGTCAAATTTGATTGCTTTAGCGGTTGCAGTTTGTGTGAAGAGATTTTTATATAGTTAGAAAAAACATAAATACTTTAACATCTTAAAAAATGGTGTTTGGCTATAAATGAAAAATCTAATACTCATTTTTGGTTAGCCGTATGAGAGCTATTAATTTTCATTGTTTTTTTTCAATCTTACCACTTATTGCTGTTGTTTGTGAATCAAAAAAGATTTTTAAATTACTTTTGAAAATCTTATTACAATTAAAGGAAAAACTCCTCGATATAAAATAACAAAAGACTATGTTTTGAATTTTTAGTTAGTAAGATATTGGTTTTATGTAATAATAAGTTCTAAAAGTATTGAGGGAAATTTCTTTTTTATGAGGAATATTTTATTAGTGGGATACATTTAAAGCACCACTTCGAAAAAATGATGTAAAGAAAATCATTACTTATCCACAGCATCATAACATACACATTAATAACAATGTTTCAATAAATGCTCTAAATTGTAAGAACATTAATATTCGACTATAATATAGTCGAAGGAGTAATTAGTCAACAGATTCTAAAATGCTGGGCATTTTAAGTAAATTTACAGAAACAAAGGGATAGTTGAGTAATACATTACCTTTCAATTGAACCAAATGGAGTTTATGTATTAACATCCTGTTGTAAAGCACCAGAAGAGCTTTTTGGGACAGACTCCTGAACTGACACCGCCTCTCTCTATCGCACCTCACCAGCGGGAGGACGTTGCTCCCTGCAGCGATTGAAGGTCGCGGTACGAACCTGTGACGTTTGGGCCTGTAGCCGAGTAATATACCGATCAAGCAAAAGGGACCCTTCAGCTCGAAGGATATTATCTGGCTTATAAGGCTGACGTTACAGTACTCCCCTACCAGTGAGTCGGACGAGAGACGAACGATTTTGAAATCGATATTGATATATTCTTATTGCTACAGAGTTCTATTGGTATTAATATGTTCTCATTTGTATAGACTACTATTCGTATTGATATATTCTTATTGCTACAGAGTTCTATTGGTATTAATATGTTCTCATTTGTATATACTACTGATATACTATAGATATGAACTATAGCATTGATATATTCTTACTGGTATTGGTATAAAAAATATTGGCTATAGACATAATTATTTACATCATTTCTTGTATAAAAGACTACATCAGAAAGATAGATAACTGAATTTCATTAGAATATTTTATTAAATATACATTTTTTTACTATTTCGTAATTTATGACACTTGAATAAAGTTTGGATAAAACATATAAGATTTGAAAAAAAAATTTCTAAATCTAAAATAATTTTTAAATTACCCATTTTTCTAATAGAATAACAAAGAAAACGGGAAAAAGAAATGCGTTTTCAATTTGATTTTATTAATTTCATTATTTTCCGCGAGCCTAACCTCAATACTCTGAAGTCACCTTAATACGTAGGTGATTCTGTTATTTGTGTAATGTACAATGCTGCAGATCGCGTAAATCGATAAAAAAATATGATTCATTGGATTTCTTTCTACGTCAATGTTACGTACATGCGGATCAATTCGTCTCTTTCATAAAC
Organism: Argiope argentata; assembly: GCA_026289955.1. Classification (NCBI taxonomy): domain Eukaryota; kingdom Metazoa; phylum Arthropoda; class Arachnida; order Araneae; family Araneidae; genus Argiope; species Argiope argentata. Next base: position 396,384 of record JAOUZG010019355.1, on the reverse strand, counting down.
AAAAGTCGTTTATGCGAACCGTAACAATAACACAATTTATTTGCTGATGCAGTAGATCATTAAATTTCCTGGAATACTGTATAAAGAAAACATGAAATAACTTGTGGGAAAAATTCACGTCATAAATAGGAAAACTACATCTTAGTTTTAAAACAGGGAATAATTTTATGGAAAACCAATAAATTGCAATTAATAAGGCAATTCTGATTTGAAATTGCAGTGTGCTGAGCTAATATAACAAACGTATGATGTACTTAAAATTCTGCATGAAAAATGGGAAATAAAATTTTTATCTGATTAGAACGACGAAAAGATTCTGGAAATAAAACTTCTGATTTTAAAATTGGAAGCACATTATAATATGTAGTGAAGTTCTCATATTTACGCATTAAAGGCTATATTTTTATCTTTTTATCATGTGAGAACATAATGTTGCTTTCGTTAAGTGTTTTTTGAATAATTGAAGGTAACGAATAAGTGAAGCTTGCAATCGCGTAGGCAATGAGCAAAGCATAAATGGCAATATTCATCAGCAGCTTTTAATTCCATACATATGTTTTAGTTTATTTTACAAGTATTGCCTTATTATTAAATAAGCGCCTTTGAAAGCAGATTTGATTTTACCAGCATTGCTTTTTTAAACCGGTTTAAGCTACTGAATGGCTTAAATTAATTAAGTCAAATAATTACTCAAATGTAATAATATTCTTACACAATAATATGAAATTTTCGATTTTCCTTTTACTTTTTCGATTTTTATTTTTTAATTCTATTTATTATCATTATTACCTGCACAGGATGTTATAAAAGAGTGTAACAAACTTATTTCCTTTTATATTTACATATGCTTTTATAATATAACAATAATAACATTTACTAAACATATACTTTCAATAATAAAGTTTCATTACATAAGGCGGAAATCTCTAAGAAATTAGGATAACTTCTGTGGACGTGAATAGTAAATTTTTTTAATAAACTACATTTTAATTATTTTCAGAGTAAATAATGAATTAATTTTTGTAAATATCAGAGAAAAAAACATTTAATGAATAATTTTTTTTAAAAAAAGTATTCGTTTAAACACAAATAAAAAGACAAGGGGCAGATATATGCATATTTCTTAAATTATAGGATTATATCAGAAATGTGGATAGAAGTATTTATATTAGAGTTGTGCCGGTTTTCTGGCACAGAGGTAGCACGTCTTCCTAGTGTTCTATGAGTCCTGGGTTCAAGTCCCGGTTAGGGCATGGTTGTTCTTCTGTGTGCTATCTGTGAGATGTGTGATTGTGCCCCTCATTAAAAATGGGCTGTGCAAGCGACTGTGATGAGTAGGTAACTAAGTCGTACTACTGGCCTATTTGGCGCTCCTTTCGGCTTAAATTCTGCTGATATAATCTGCGGGAGCTTGTCCAGGGCAAGTGCAATAAGTAACAATAACATGTTAGATTTGTAAATTTATTCAATGAGGAAAACTGTCACATGTAAATATTTATATAATATTATATCATCCAATCATCATGACAGATAGACAGTAATAACTTCAACTGTATTATAGAAAGCGAATAGAACTTGCGAAATTGACTTTTTTAACCCTAAAGTGCTTCCTGCAGCCCTTTGGCAATACGTATTTATTTTCATTTATAAGCTCCACGTGACTGTTCCAAAGGGTAACACTAAGGGATTCAGAAAATCCTTTATTTAAATGATTTTTGGTAAAAAAAAATAAATAAGCAGAACCCACAAATATACCCCAGTAGCTGTACTAGAATTAAATATAAGTTAGAAACTTGAAAAAAATACCAGGATAGCTATCGTATGTACAGTTCACCATTAAAAATACTATTAAATAGTTTTTGCAATGTAAATATGTTTATTGGTAAAATTTCACTTTTATTTTTATTGCTGAATTTTTATTAAAAGATTTGTGTTAATGGGATATTGTTTAATTCATAATTTTGCCCGATGGTGACATTATTTTAATGTTTTTTAAAAATATTTTGCAAACAAAAATAGCTAAATTATTTTCAATAATTTTCATAAGTTATAAGCAGCTATTCTAAGCATACACGAAACATACATATTTTATGAAAAAATGAAAAAAATCATGCATTCTGGGATTAAGTTATCACTAGAAATTATGGAATCGCACAACTTCTGAATTCTTGACGTCATCTCCTTCTAGGAAATGCCTTTAAAGAACAATTATCAATTATCAATTATCAACTACAAGTTCCTTACATCACAGAAGAGGAAAGCTAAAGTGAAGAGGCTAAAAGAAACATTTGGCTTATTTTTCTGTGTACTCTCTTGTTAGAGTAAGAACAAAAGTGATAGTAAAGAGAATATTTGGTATTAATAACTAGCAGTTATATAGCATTCACGGAGTTACACAAAACACTAAACCATCATCGCCTAAATTTTTCAATAAGGCCTTACATTATCTTGAAAACGATCACATTTGGAAAAGTAAAAATTAATACCTCTTACAAGAAGTTCATCATTACTAACAGTTTTATACTGAACAATCTTTTATATTCGTTGATTATAAAGGAATATCCCAAAGTTGAAAGTCTTTTAAATCAAATGAAAACAAATACAGCATTGTTATCTATCATGAATCAAAAATAATAGTTGAAAGTTTAAATTTAACACATTTATAAGGTTAGATGCTAAACCCTCCAGAAATGTGAAGGACAAAGAAATAGTTCAATATTTCATCCCATATTCTATCAGTGTTTCTGATATAAATATTTGAAAGCATGCAGATATGCATGTCTTAGGTTTTATCAACAAGCTTTGAAATAACAAACACCTGCTGTTTCATGTAGTCAGAGGGAAAAAGTCATCTCCATACATACATTTTTATACTCTTAGAAAGCTTTACTCTAAGTATGAGGATAAAATTATCTGAGTAATAGCACCGCTTCTATATCCTTTATATTTTCCTAGGGACTCGCATCGAATATGTTTAACGAATTTAAACTGTTAATAATAATTTTTTTTAAATTTCCGATTAACTCCCTCTAAGTGGGGGACACCTCAAAAATGAGGATGAGAGGGTTCTGGTATGATTGTTAGTGGGTACAGAAAAAAAAGGGGATTAGTTACTTCTCACCAATGATGGTACGAACTTTTTCCTTCGAGATGGGTTACACCGGGACCGGTGATGCTGAAAGTCTCAACCGCAATTACCGTCAGCGCTGCTGTCGTGGTCTGGTCATTTAGTTTATTCGTGTACTTTAGGGCTGGTCGAAGTAATCAATTTCTGATTAATTTCAGATGGGTATCAAGGGTGTGCTTTTTCTTTCTTTTAAGAGACCATTTATAATTACCTGTATTTTTTGCATGAATAGGTGATTATATTTGTTGTTGTTGTTGCAGAATACGGAGGAGATTGCCAAGGCAACAAAACTTACGATTACTTCGCTGATTGCGGCGAGAGATGCCATAAATATCCTAAATTCTGCCAGAAATCCAAAGTTTTGAGGTGTGGTTGCCTGAAAGGATACGTTCAGTTGGATTCTACTTTCCTCAGTCCTTGCGTTCTGCCAAACGATTGCCCACCTAAGGCAGCGGTAAGAATAAATTTTAATTATTTTACTGCAGTCAGTGTCCATTGACGATACCATCTGTAAGATATAACTTTTTTCTGAATTACAACAAAAGTTTTTCTAATGTTTTGAAATGAATATTATTTTCATTCTGAATGCAAAGTACCTTTGTTTCTCATTACATGTTAAGAATATTTCCTATTATTTAAAAATAAATCATGTTAAAGTTTATAAATTTATGCATTAAAAACCAACAAAGTAGACAAATATATAACTTCTCCCTCATCCGTAATCACTTATTTGATTTCTCCAGTATTTTCTCATATGAAAGCTCAAGAACTCTACATATATTATCAAGGTAGCGGAGTTGCTCTCCTCTACCCTTCATCATTATTTAAAGAAATTACTTTATTTTAATCTCGAATAGGTTAGTGTTTAAAACATGCATTTTTAAAAAATCTTCAAATATTCTTCTAAACGTTTGTCCACTTTAAATGTGAATGTTCTTTCTTGTAATATAACTGGGTGTATAATGATTTACTATCTTTCTTTTAGGCTAAAAAAGTTTTTCTTGTAAAAGTCAATAAATTTTTTTGTTGAATTAGCGAACTATTAATTAAATAATGAGACATGTAAATTATGATACATAATCTGTAGAAGTATATACAAGTTAACAATTCTGAAGGATTCTGCTATCGATTTTAGTACTTTTTTCTATTCTTTCTATTAGTTCACACTTTCCCTATATACATTTATATATTTTGTTCAAATTTTCAATCATTAATAAAATGCTTTTTATTCATCCACTCAAGTTTGAATACATTTTTTAAAACTTGTCGTGGGTGACACTCGATATTAATACAGTTTTTTTTCAAATATTAATTCATTAATTAAATTTAATTAATTTTTGATATTTTGAATAGAGTTTTAGCCGTTTGTAATGGCAGTTGAAATCAACAGGCAGCTACCCAATCAGTAAAATGCCAATTTTTCACGTGAAGGTGACGAATGTGAGTCTAATTCTTCCGAAAATCCATTAACTTTTTAAGAACTATTGACATTAATTGTAATTATTTAATAAATAGTTACTATAATAATTATTTTCTTCGTTGACCTAAGTAGGGATAGGTTTAATTTTTTTAAAAAATATATAACTTGTTAATGAATAAGTTACTTTCATTGAGATAGTTATTGAACTAATTGTTGTTTAATTACGTTTCTATGAATCTAAAATCCAAATTTTAAAAGAATTGACAAGAAATTAGATTAATACTGACCATAATGAACAGAACTACTTAAATACACTTAAATAATTTGTTGTATGACAATCAAAAAATTGAAAAAAAAATTGCAGAAATAATAATTCAGACCAAATTTCATAGCTGAAGATTTTATTGGCAGTTAATTTACTTGAATCAATTGCTTTCAAAAGGGAGTCAATATGCCAGTTTACTGGTACAGAGGAGCATGTATTCCTCATGAACTGGGCATCCCGGGTGCGCGTCCCGGTTAGGGCATGGTTATTCTTCTGCGTTTTATCTGTGAGGTGTTTAAATGTGACCTCCTGTGAAAAGGTGCTGTGAAAGTGAATGTGATAAGAGTGTGAAATCTTCATTTGAGCTAGAAGTCAGACTTTTGTTCTCAGTGGCTCAGGAATCTATATCCTCAGAAGCCACTGCACCCTTCTTTCCACTGTAAAAAACGGGCAGGCCATCATCAGTAAGTCAATAAGAAAGCTTAATGATTTTAAATTTTATTTATCAAATAAAAACTGTACAAATAAAAAACTGTACAAATAAAAACTGTACAAACAAAATTGGATATGTGCAACTACAAAGAGAATTAACATCCGCTTCAACCGCTTGTTTCTTGGGTTCTTACCTGAAATTGGATATAGCTGTGCATAGGGGTGCGAATCTCATTCTTTTACACTGTATAGAACATGCAACCATTCAAAGCCTCTTATAATTGATTCCCTTCTAGAATATTTTATGATGCTCTACTCTTAAAATAAATGTTACTTAAAAATCTACATGTATTGAAATTTTTTTATTTGTTTTACATTGCTTTGATTTTCAATTATTTACTTTTACAATTTTTGTAATGTTTGCCCTTTTAATAGACCTACCACTAAAAGAGTTGCCAAAAGGAAGTTAGAAGGACAGTGTTTGAGAGAACTTCGGAAGTGAAATCCTTTCTTGAAGTAGAAGATGTGGATGTAGGTAAAAATGTTCTAATTTCTACATTGGAACTATGTTTCAATTAGATATTAGAAGATTTTGAGATACAAATAAAGGCTTCATTATTAAGGGAAATAAAATTAAAATGTTTTTATGTTTACTGTTTCTTTTATCTTGCGGATGAAATTATTTTATTTTCATAATATGCTTCTATGTTTCTGAGCAACCTTTGATGTTATTACTATTTATGTAAGAATTTTTTCCACAATGAAATTCCACATTTAAACTTTTCTATAATATTGAAATTTTTATACGAAATAAAGTAAAAACTTTTTATACCTATGTTCTTTATTTCTAAATGAATAAGAAAAATTGTTATTTCTTAAATAAACTTTTACAGCAAAACAATGTCAAACCTCTTAATATTTCTTAATAGTTTATTTACAATATAGTTTCTTTGTTTTATAATCAAAGTTATTGATTGGAAATAATAAAATAAATTTGAATTTTGTTTTAAATTTCCTTTTATTTTAAATTTATAAATTGGGTGTTCACACACACACACACACACACACACACACACACACACACACACACACACACACACACAATTAATCTGCTATGAAGCCAGTTCGTATGGTCATGGAATAAAAGCCTTGGATTATTGCTATGGTTTAATAATCCATTGTATTTTAGCATGGAGGCGTCAAGACATGTTCTCTGAGCATAAAGCAAGATAACAGGAATATATTAGCCTTATGTGACTTCATTGGAAATGGTTACAATCCATTTTTTTGGTATTAGTCACTCTGTGAATATTTTCAATTCCCTCTCTGCTACTTTAAAAGAAGTTTTGAGACAAACTCTAGGTCTTGTTTCAGTTATGAGACAAACTCTATATCTTGTTTCAGTTATGAGACAAACTTGATGGTTTGTTTTAATAAGACTAAGGCACAAGACTCTCTAAATTCGTATAAAACATGCATGCAACTATCGAATTCGTAACAGTGGCTGTCAACATATTTTCAGTGTATGGTTGAGTTGATATTCGATTTACTGAACCAAATCCAGATTTATGCTGATACTTGATTATATGAGATGTCTTTACTTGGTACTTCTCTACCTGATATGTTTGGTAATCGATTTGTTTCCAATTAGACTGAACTTGGGTACTCAGTGGTTATCTATTCTCCCAATTGCGCGAAGATTTGTAATTACTGCTGATACGAATATGACTTAAAATTGAGGTTTAGCTTTTTGGGTAGAAGAGTTTCACTTGCCAACAAACCCGGATTATTTTGGTTTTGACAGTGATTGATGGGTATGTGAAAAAATGGATGGAGTGTCTATGATGTTGCAGTTAGTTCGGAAGAAGTCGCGTTTTTTGAAATAAGCTACTCAAAACAATTAAAGGATATTGACACTGCGGGTTGATCTTGCACTCAGAGAAATGTTTCAATATTTGATACATTATTGAGAGACGTAGTACATTATATCTTATACTATAATACGAGGAATGGTTGTCAAGTCGAAAATCGCCCCATAATTAATAAACTCCGGTAACCTTGGGGGTCTGGGTTTTTTGGCCACGAGGAATCGATTGGCGCCAGTTTTGAAGCGCTACGGTTGAGCAGTTCGGAGTTATAAATAGGATATTTTCAAACTTTATTAGTTCGCCATAATGGCTACTTAAATTTTCAAGTGGTAACGTGCTGCCATCTATAGCCAATCTTATACTATAATACGAGGAATGGTTGCCAAGTCGAAAATCGCTCCACATTTCCGACATTTCAACATCCATCAGAAAAAAATAATTATAACTGATATTTTTACTAAATTTTCTTTTAAAAAAGTACGATTCTAATTCCACTGCTTTT
>JAOUZG010019355.1:355144-368770 GCA_026289955.1 Argiope argentata | reverse complement strand
AACATTATCGTTTAGGATAATGCTGACTTGGCAATTATGGAAGCTAAAACGCAATTATGGAAAGCAATTAGGCAGAATTATAACACAATTTTATAAAATCGTATTCCATACATGTTGAATTGAATTTTTGAACAAATTAAATTTTGGATGGGGAACCAAAAGTGAAAGAAATCAATTAGAAATTTGCATTAACATCTATCGTTTTTTTTCTTTTAATTTTTCCGTAATAGAGCCTCAGTTTTATTGAATTTAAAATGGTCATGTTACTCTCAGGTACCTTATAATTAGAACATTAAAAAATTATATCTATAATACAATTTTTAAAAAAACCTCTTATATTAGTTTTTACTGAAATTTTCAAAAAATAAAATCTTTTCCAGCTGAATCCTTAGTTTGATTTGAATCGACTCTTAATCCTACAACTAAATATACTTTGTCATAAAATCAGAAATTATTTCTTATCGTAAATCAGAGATACAGAACAGAATAGAGCAGAATTTTTTTTTCAATTTTAGATTGAAAAAGATCGAAAATGTAAAATAATTCGATTTTTTTCTTTTTCAGAAGGATGATATTTCAGACGTCACTTATCTAAAAGAATCAATAAATAGATAATTTCCGGGCAAGATTCTTGAAAAACAGATTCCAGATCAACTCACGTCTATGAAGACTCTATGTGTGAAAATTTAATTTTTTTATTGCATTAAAAACATCAATATTTTTGTTGTAAATAAAGCAGTAAATAAGTCTTTCATTTTAAACATGTATAAATTTTAATGTATTTAAATGTATTTGAACACGTATGAAAACTTTTATTGTAAATAATATCTATTAAGTATTTATTTTTATTTTTACAGAAATAAATGAACAATTTCAACGGTCTACTAGTTTATTATTAAAATAATATAATTATTTATCGTCTTTTCTTTGTTATTGAAAGGATGCTATATTTTCGAAAAGAATTTTTCTGAAACAGTTTTTAAACTTAATGTTTTTTACAGCAGGTTTATCATATTTGAAAAGCATTTAATATTAAAAATATATTAATTATTAAATCCCTTTTCAATTCTTAATGGGTTTTTTAGAGTTTTGTTTAATTAGCTACTTATTATTCTTACGATATTTTTAAATTAAACGAAAACTTCAGAAGTAAAAAATTCAAGTCTCTATAATAATTATTATTTAAAGAAATAAATGGATGAAATAATGTTATAATTTAGATAGAGCATAAATTTTCTCTTTATCTCTTAATAATTCCGATTTAATTCAAGTTTCTTATAAAAAAGTAATATTAAAAACATTTAAAAAAATCATTTCCTACTTAAGTTAAAAAAGAAAATTTTTATTTTTGTTACTTTTTATTAAATAATTACAGTTAATATAAATATGTACATAAATATCCCAGAATCACAATATTAAGCGGCAAAATAGAAAGCGAATTTCCTGGCAATTTCCGTTCTGCTTTCTATATATAGTGTTCGAACTCGCAAACCATTTAGGAAAGAAAATAGAAAATGGTAAGGGAATTCACTTTTTATTTTGGCCCTTAAATTGGGGTTCTGTCATATATGTATACATATTTATATTAATTAAAATTATTTAATAAAAAAAAACAGAAATAAAAATTTTCTTTTTTAACTTAAGTAGGAAATGATTTTTTTAAATGTTTTTAATATTACTTGTTTCATTACATCTTGTACTTCTCTAATTTTCTGTATCTTTTTTTGGTTCTTCTTTAAAAATATGGTAAACTATTTTACAACTTCATGAGTTACCTTCAAAAGGAGTGCTAAGTGATTAATTTGTAATTGAAAATTTTCCAATAAACAGTTACTTGAAAAAATCAGTATGAGAACGTGTTAATCTTATTTGCCTTACCTTTTTGTACTCAAATCCACGTTTGTGCGAATCCGGTGATAAAAAAAGCTACACAGACTAAATTCATTTTTATTTATCACTACACATCTATATCAAATTTTGAATCCTGATCATCAAAGAAATGAAATTTGTCGGTCTCTAAATTTTCAAGCATGGAAACATGTTATTTTTTAAAAATTCAATGACTTAATTAATGAAATTTGGTTTTTTTGTCTATAACAGAGTGAAATTATGTCAAATTACAGACTCGATATATATACAGTGTCGTGGCTTACGCGTAGGCAAATAAAGTTCAAGCTTTAAAAAAATAATCTTCTTTATTAAACATTTCTTTCAACTCACAACTTTCAACATCAAAACTTTCCTTTTTAAATCACACACAATTTTTAAACAATCACATCGCCATCTTTATTCTCCTCTCCTCTTTCTTTTTTTCCCCGATGCCAATCCACAAAAAACAACCAAAGAAACTACTTTTATATTTTTGGTTGCCATACAGGAAATATATAAAAACAAATTAAAGAATGAATTTAAATAAACAAATTTAAAATTAAGTGACCCTGACATACAGGAAACAACTCGAATTCAATGACTTAAAAGAATGAAATCTGGTTCGTTGTTTTGACTATAATATTGAGAATCTATGCCAAATTGTAGAATAAACATATAGACAGGATATTACTCGAGCACAATGACTTAAATGAATGAGACCTGGTTCCTCGTTTTGCTTAAAATATTGTGAATCTTCGCCAAATTGTAACTAAATATATAGAGAGGATGCAACCCTCAATCTATGACTTAAATGAATAAAATTTGGTTCGTCTTTTTAACTAAGTGAATCTATGCCACGCTAAATATATAGACAGAATGCAAGTCGAACTTGAAAATATAACTCAAAAAATTTTCAGATCTCTTTGAGACGAAAAAACTTGTTTTTGGCATCTGTGTGCACGATGATTCAAACACGATTTGAGAAAGCGGCTTAACTTTTAAATATGGAACTGCGATCAAATTTGCAAATTTTTATCAATCTTTGAATGAAACTCACCAAAAAAATCTGTCCGACTGGCAGTTTGAGTAGAAAGAAATTCGATTACAGCAAAATTATAAAGTCTTTGATAAGAAAAATTTTGTATACCGGTTTCACATTTAAAATAGAGATATTTATCAAATTGGGGACTAAATATGTACAGAGTATGCATGTCGAACTATAAAATTTATGGAATCTTTTCAGAGACGAAACAGAGAACTTTTTAAATACTTTAAACGACATTAAAAAACAAAACCAAACAAAACATGGTGTGGCTGTGTCATGATCACGGATGTGTGTTGCATGGGAATACGTGTATGGAACGGGTTATATTTTTTAAATAAGATATCCTTATTTATTATTTAGGATAAAAGCAAGGAAACAAATAATTATTCTGATACAATAAAACTTTATTAATTATAGGTCTGTGATACGAAAAGTACGACATAAATGGCATACAAGATACATCTAGATTTCTGGAAAACGTTAAATTAATACGACTATTACCTAAAGTTGTTGTAGAAATTTCAAAATAAGACCAGTTGAACTCGCTGAGCATGAAGTCGGGCAATGAACGGTTTTTTGAGAAATCAACATTAAAGTCTCCTACTATCACAACTGGTGTAGTAAGATCAGGCTTGTATTTGGGCATAATTTTAGGTTTTATTATTACCATTCAATTGTTCTTGAGAAACCCTTTCCAGCCGTATATGATCTCTGTATTTGGTTTTGACTTTTTGACGCGTTTAGGCCGACATATATTTTTGATAATATTTTCTTTATTCTAAAATTTTATCATATTTGCTGTCACTACTTCAAACTAATGTTTTTTACACAATCGATGGATTTTGACGACAGCCGACGATTGGAACTCAGACGAGCATCGTAGCTTCTTCGAGTCGAAAGTTGTACTAATTGCAAATCTCGATACGCAGCAAAATAACCTCAAAATAACCCCTCCACCGCGAGCGATGCGTCACTGTTCCCGTTTATCGAAATGAATTCTTTGATCCTTCAGCTCTCCAGTAGTGTAATTCAATTTTGGAGGTAGAGGACAGATTCGAAACTACAACGCCAAACTGTATCCCCCGATTTTGATATCACAAGTTTTTTTTTTTGGATTGCACCGGTATGGTAGTAAATTTAAAGACGTATTCACGTCAAAATCTGTTTGATTGACTGTTTGAGTAAAAAGGAACTCGGTTACTATAAGCTTTCAAAGTTCTAGATAGGGGAAATTTGATACACCAGGTTAATATCTAAAATAGAGATATCAAATTCTGAACCAAATTTGTTAAATGATTAATCATCTTTCGCTCTGTACTTCTTCATGTAAGTAAACTCACCAACTCACGAAGCGATCCTTTAACGTCTGACAAAAAGGCGCCAAAACACAATAAATACAACAGACGGAATGAAACTATTAGATATATTTCACCAAAGATTGTTATTTATAGAATATTGTTGTCCAATGACAATCAATCGGCGCCAACTTATATAAAATTCATATTTTTATGTGAAAGGATAAATCTTTATTGGATAATAGGCGAGAAAATTTCGGGGAGAACAGTTCCATTGGTTTTTATTCCCCAAGTACATAATTGTTTGATTTGAATTAAGAGAAAATGAAATTTTCGATTCCGTCTTCAAAGCAAGGGAAATTCGCATCCCCGAATCTTTCAAATCTTTTAAATAATAAAAGAGTTTGTCCTTCTTTCATATAAAATTATCATATGGATCATATGGATCTTGGGCAAAGCCATGGATATACTGAATGCTCATATTTTTATTTTCGGAGTCCCACATATGAAGTTTTTTGGATATAGTAAAGAAAATTGTTATTTCTGTTTTATAAAACGTATTACATTGGCAGACAATGGTTTCAAAACTGTCTATTAACGCATGCTCTCTGGTGATCTTTAGATGATTAGTAATCAATGTAGACAAATACCAGAAAATCGAAAACGTTTTTTGCTGCTTTTTCCAATTAACTGAAATCGAAACCTAACATGGAATCAAAATTCCCTTTACAAACTCATATAATTGTTTTTATTAATTTAAATGATTGTATTTACGAATTATACTTACAAGCAAGTAATAATATAAACCAGCATACGAGGAAAAAATTAATTCATTTCAAAATTGGACTTAAAATATACGCTTTGAATGTTCAGCATGCGTGCTAATTTTTATCTTAACTCATTTTTTTTGTACTTAGCTTGTATTTAGTCAGTCGGACAGATGGACTTTCTGAGGATATATTACGTTCATAAGTTGATAGAAATCTTCAAATTTGATATAAAGACGATATTGCAAATTTTATTCTACTTGCGCGAAACGTTCTCAAGAAGTTGAATTCAATAGTATTCAAAGGGAAATATAATTCACAAAAACTTTTTTTTCAAATTCAAGAAAGTCCAAAATATACATATTCATTGAAATTTATTTCCATTTTAAATAGAGATTGCACAATTTTCTATTTAAAATCTTCGAATACGAATAATTTTTCCAACAGTATCATATATTGAAGTTTCATTTCTACTTAATATAAAAATGTTTGATTGCAGCTAACGATATATTAGAACTATTTAAATAGTACTTTTTTAAAAATATTTTTTATTTGATAAAAATGTTTTAAAAATATGTAAAAAATGTTTTAAAAATATGTAAAAAATGTTCTACGGAATTTCTGGTTTATTAAAATACTGTTTTTATATATTTGTATGCTGTTAATAATATTCTTTCAGAGAATAATTATTCAGCTAATATATTAATTTTATGCAATGACTTAATTAATTAATTAAAATGAATGACACACTTTCTGATAATCACAAAAAAATGCTTGATTGCATTTAACGATATATTAGAAGTATTCAATAAGTACTTCTTTTAAATATATTTTGATATCATAGAAACATTTTAAAAATCCATTAAAAATGTTCTACATAATTTCTAATTTATTAAAGTTCCATTTTTATGTAGTTGCATGGTGTTGATAATATTCTTTCAGAGAATATTTATTGAACTAATAAATTAATTTTATGCAATGAAAAATAAATTAATTAAACTTAATGATACTCCCTGATTCCCTATGAATTTGTCCTTATTTTATAAGGAATTTGAGGGAAAATTTACTGACATGATTCTATAGAATTTGTACAATTCAGTAATGAAATATATTTTAATAATAAATCATATAAAATAGCGAGAAAACTTTTAAATAACTACAATTTTTATAGGCTTATGAAAATATATTTTTAACCAAGAGGAAGCAATGTATTTAAAAACATATTTTATATATTTTTTATATGTTGGGGTGATTATTATTTTCATCAATAGGATGAAAATTTTGAATTCCAAGCTTAAGAATAGTTTGCTACTTCGTGAAAACATAAATTTCCGTTTCCTTCTATTTCCATTCCCCTTCTACTTCCATTTCTTAAAGTATGGAACAAAAATTCAGAATTCTACTCAATGAAAAAGACCATTATTGTGTTATCTGCCCTTCACCTATGATAACTGTTTAACTACTAATACTCGATAACAAGTTAACAGGATCTAATAACAAATGCATTTGCAGTCAGACATTTTATAGCTTGTTTGATTTTCATTAAATATCTCAATATGGCGTATAAACATCTCTTTCGATTACTTTTCAAATAGATTTTTTTATACAGAAAAATTTATTCAAATCCTTCTCATCTTGTTTGCTAGCAAATCAAACTTTCTCCGAGCATTTATTTCTGAAGTTAAAATAAATTTATGACTCCTTTTTTTGCATATTAAATAAATTTATTTGATTAAGAGAATTAATATTAATACCTGTTTCTCAACATGCCAAACATTGGAATATTAAATTCACTAATGATTCCATTGTCAAATTCCCCGTGAAATGATCGTCTTCATTAGTTCAAAATAAACATCACGATAACAATTTTATTTTTCCGCATAAAAAAACCCATTCAAATATAGAATGCTGTTGCGCATTACTTCAATAGTTTTTTTAAACTTTCCTTTTCCAAAATTTGGTGGCAAAATTTCATAATTAACCAGTTTCCAATAAATACGAAAGTGACATTCGCAAACATAAATAAGGAAAACATTCAAAGCGCGATTCTTAATGGGTTTTAAGTTTTAAGAAGAACAGAAAGAAAAGATGACGCTTATCCTTGTACTTTCGTTTTTAGGAATGGCCCTTTGTCAAACAGAAAGTAAGTAATCTTAACATTTTATTTACTTTTCATTAAATAATTACAATTAATATAAATATGTATATGTACGACATAATTAAAATGTTAACTGGCAGAATAGAAAACGAATTTCCTTATATGTTTCTATTCTCCTTCTGGAATTTCCTTCTGGAACTCCTCTATCTTAACCCTTTAACGGGCACAAGCTGTTTTCTTTCAAAATTTTCATTTTACGTTATATTTGGAAAAAATAAGCTCATTTATAACCAAAAAAAAAAATTATTTTTGTGAAAATTTTGTTGTTTTGGCTGTATGTTACAGGGTTGGAAACAAATATTTTCCACCTTCCAAAACAAGCAATGACATTTTACTGACTTATTCAATGGAAAAATATGAAATATAAATAATTTCACAAGTAAATATGATTTTTGTAAAAATATTTATCATTAGTTATTTCAAAATTTAAAATGTATTAATTACACATGAAATAAGTGCTAGAAAATCCAAATGTAATGTAAATTACCAAATGTATTATTTTAAACTATTCTGGTGAAACAACATAACAAGGAGCTGAACACAAAGTAACATTACATGTTGAATATGACACTTTTGTCAGTTTCTGGTTAGTTTTGGAGCTACAATATTTGAAAAGTATTTTAAGACGGTGGTAAGATATTTACCACAGCCTTAAAAAGGGTTAAGGTGAGGTAGTTGAAGTGACCAACATTTGATGACAAAGATTTTATGGACATAAATTGGAATTGAAACTTAAGATTAAAATTTCTTCAATTTTATTTTCAGAGAAAACTGCTTCATTCTAACCACTAAGCCACTACAGCTAACTCACTCTCGAAACTGATTTGGATTAAATGTCTACTTAAAGCAAAAAAATTTCAAAAATTTATCAAAAAATTGTTTTTTTCAAGATTTGAACTCGCATTCTTCAACTGACCTTGAAGAATGCTGAAATCCTGGTATTTGGCTGATTGAGCTGCTGCCTGTTGATTTCAGTTTTCCTTACAAACTGCTAAAACTCTATTTAAAGTAATAAAATTTAATAAAATTTAATGAATTAGTGAATATTTGAAAAAGTGAATTAACATCAAGTGCCACTCTACAAGCTTTAAAAAATGTGTTTGAACTTGAGTGGATGAATAAAAAGTACTTAATAAAAGACTGAAAATTTGAACAATATACAGGGTGTCCGAGAAGTCTTTGACACATTTCAAAAATTCGGTTTAAAAAAAATAAACGAGATAGAAAGTAAAATTAAGTTACATTTATTACTTCAAATAGTGAAGTTATTTTTAATGTATCGATACACCTCGATGTGGGCCCCTGATTTTCGGGGGCTACGAGCAAATGACTGATGAATTCTATCGAGGACACTTCTGTGTCGAGCCAGGACACTCCCAGTTTCCAAAAACTTACTTTTCCATGCAATAATGCTGTTACGAGATGGAGGGTCTTTTCCCCTATTTCGTACGGAAATTACGTTGAACTTGAGTCAGAGATTTCGATTCGAAAAACTACATAACACAAAACGCGCGCTCACTTGGAGAAGCCATTTTCTAAATAACTCTTTCTGACGTTTCAGTACCGCAATCTCCCGGCCAGTTTTGCATTTAAAAAAAACTTTACTATATGAGGTAATAAATGTAATTTAATTTTACTTTCTATCTCGTTTATTTTTTTCTTACCGAATTTTTGAAATGTATCAAAGACTTCTTGGACACCCTGTATATAAATGGGAGGAACCAGATCCCCTACCTCTTTGCGCACACACCAAGGTAGTCAGATCCATCCACCATGCCAGTAACTTTCCAACCTGAATTACTCAGGGAGATTCGGCAGTTGGATATGAAGGCTTCTCTTTCGGCTTTCATGGAGAAGAAATAAGCGATAAAGGCCAGTACCAATGCTTAAGAATCACTATTATTTCCCGGTAAACAATGACATGATGAAAATGTTGGTTCAGCACGTAGTAATTACATTGTTTGATTTTTCGATTTTTCGTGAAATTAAGGACATCATTATGCTTCTTTTAATTTGAAACAGATTGTTAAATGATATGGGTTGTAGAACGAGAACAAAAACACGCAGAGACAGGCATACACACAACTCCCTAATTCATTTTTTTCAGGTAAGATATTATTTAATAAATAAACTCGTGAATATGATGGGATAACTATTAGATACAAAGGAACACAGTATAGTATAAAGTTTAAAAAAATAATAATCTTGTGGAATTTTTAAACTCATTTTCTGAATAATTTAATTATATTAAACGGGAGCGTATGAAATGATTTCCCATGGAAATCGAATTTCTCTTATGCTCCGTAATTCCAACGAACAATTTATTTTTTCTCCACTCAAATTGCCTTTTAAAACAATTGGAGTTTTCAACACACTCGAATGCACTGGAAATTGTACTTTCAAGTAAAATGTGATTGTTTTGCTATAGGACTCTGAAGTTGAATCATGCTGATCATGAAGTTGATTTATGCTGGAATAGATTTTATATTTATCAAAAACGTGAATATTTCCAGATTATTATTTTATTCGAATATTTTCCTGTTCTTTATTTATAGAAAGATATTGCAGAATATTTTATGATACATTGATTATTTTGAATAAAAAAGGATAATTTATATATATGTTACACAATGTTTAAAAATATTGAATAGATGCCAAAAAATTTCTAAAGTTTTCAATTAATTCAACTTTGTCAGCTTTAAATTAATAATTCATTTTACATGAAAATTTATGCAGTAGAATGACTGCAACCATTTTTATTATGATTCAATACATTATTACAATATTTAAAATTTTGCATTCAACAATATGTGTATATTGAGAATATTTAATACTAAAATCTAACTTTTGTATTGTTGATAAATAATAGATTTATGGTATTGGAAATTCTATATTTAATAATATATGTTCTATAATTCTTCTTGGCTATTTTTTTCTGAAGTAAACGCACAACTTGAATTCTGTTTTCACATATCCTGTTTCTTTAACTTTTGTTCCGGTTGCAAAAACGATCAAAATTGTACCAAAATATCTCAGATAATTGATTTATTTTCAATTAATTAATTAATTTTTTTCCAAATGAATGCTAATTAAATAAATTAATTGATTTAAATTATAAAAAATCTTTGCTTCTTTGTAAGGCTTTCCTCTCAAGAATTCCTTTTTGCCTGCAACTTGTACTGTATGTAAAAAAAATACCGAAATTTTGCAATTTAAATAAGTTATCAAAATTTATTATGAACTAGCTATGCTATGCAAAGAAACCTGTTTAATTTTTTTCAAATTGAAGCTTCAATATTACACAAGCAATTAAAACTTGAAAACCAGAAAATATATTCTTAAATACCGGATTTTGAATCAATTAATTTAGAACTTAACTTTCCTAATGAATTGCAATTGCATATCATAGATACCATATGAAACTATTTAAATCTTCACATTAATTAGAAATTGTGAAAAAAAATATTTTATTAAATGGATTCAAAATTAGATGGCAAGCATTAGAATACTTTATATCAGGATAAATTAATCAAACAAGATTCTTTTGTCAAAGTATACTTTAATTTTTACAGTCTAGTAGGTTAGCCATCAATTATATAATAAAAAGCTTACAAATTAGAAAGTCAATGTAATTTATGATTAGGGTAATTAGAAAGTCAATGTAATTTATGATTAGGGTAATTAGAAAGTCAATGTAATTTATGATTAGGGCAAAGAGTAAAAAGATTAACTTAAAAGAAACAATCATCGCTTAAAGATTAATTAAGATTGATAATTGAAGTAAATTTATATCCATCTTTAATCGGTAATAAGATTTTTATTTTCGAATATTAGTAACACCGTAGTACAATGTTATTATTTATATAATAAAATATCAGTATTCTGCATTAGTCATATCACTGGCTCGACGACCCACCCGAAGGCACACGGATAAAATTACTAAATGATCTTGACTGCCACTACAGCAACATTGGCGGAAAATGGTTGAGTACTAAGTATCAATCACCGGCCACGGTTCAACCCTTCCCTAAGAAAGTACATCCCATGATCTATGGCGGCAGACAACCTATATAATATTAGCATATATTCAATGATTCAATAGTCCAATAGATCAAATTCTATATAATATTAGTCGTGAATATTGAGCAATATTGCTAAATGTTTATATATTTTTTTCTATCTTGTCAAACGTTATCATCTAATACTGCATTTTGAAACTGTACAATATAATATGCATGACATCATTTCATGTTCTTTCAGTTCCAATTAGAAAAACCAACAGAATTTCCTAATTGGTTTTTAATTAACTTTTTAATGCGCTAAAATTCTGAAATTTCTCTCAAAATTTGCCTTAGAATATAAATTGGAATAGAATCCTCCGGTGCTCTTTAAAAAAACTAACTTTTACACATTGTATTAAAAGCATAAGAAAGATATAAAAAAGTTTTATAAATATACAAAAAAAATTTTTTTAACAGAAATATGAACGTGCAAAAGAAATCGATAAATAAAAAGTAATTGTTAAAGGGGCAGTGGACTTTGAAATAAGTAAAAGTGTAAGAAAACGTGCAATTATAATTTTTTCACGTCGTAAACAAAATATATATTTATATTCAGCTAAAATAATGTTATGAAATGTGTTGGACAATAAAATAAATATTTAAAGAATTAAGAGGAAAAAAGTACATCTTAATAACTTTCTCAATATATTTTAATTAGATTCCTTTAAAATGTTACAGATGTCTTAATTTTTGAAGACATTAAAAGAAACTGACAATAGAGATTTCGGAAAGTATTGAAAATTAAATGCGATATGTATTTTATATTTCGAGGTTTATTAGATGGTAAAAAGTTAATTTGGTTCAGTAAAATGTAAAATTCTTATGATTCAGTAATTCTGCATAAAAATATTTCTAAAATATTAATATTTAAGAATCATAAGTAGCTTTATTCCAAATAAATTTACAAGGGGGAGTAAGAAAAAAAATAATAGAAACAATAAAAAATTTGGTCACCTGTTAAATTTAAAAAAGTTTAGAAATATGTATGTATTAAATTTTTTTAAATATTACATTTTGTTTTAAAATGTTTTCTAAAGAATTATGGCGTATTTATATTTTAGTACAAATGGATAAAAATTTTCATAACCCTAACTGAACAATTCCCAAAAGTGTCTAATACAGTTCCCTTATAATTAAGGAAATTAAATCCTACTCAAAATAATTAAGAGAAATGCCATATGCACGTTTCTAATTTGCTTAAGCATCTTCTCTTTGTTTAATTTCACATTTATGATAACAAACTAATTGCATTTATATAGAGATATAAAATTAGAATATATATTTAAAAACTGATAGTACGCTAATTTTAAGAATGATGCTATTTTTATTCTAATAAGCTTTTTGTGGTTTTCCAGAACCGGTGGCAATCCAATGCCCCCTTAATCAGCATTTTAATAATTGCGCAACCCCCTGTGCCCTGACATGCGCAAACTACAAAACACCCCCTCAAGGATGTTTCTTGAGTTGCATAATTGGGTGTGAGTGCGATAAAGGCTTTGTTCTGGACGTAAAGAGCAAAACGTGCGTGAAACCAGAGAATTGTCCTGCCTTCTAATGTAGAATATTGGCTGTTCATTGTCTACTTGTATTCAAGTATTTTGGGGGAAAAAATGTTGTAAAAGGATTTATGGAAATAAAATATTTAGAATTGCTTTTGTGTTTGTTCTTTTCATTTGGTATTCCACCACATTAACGAAGATGCTGGGATAACCTGGATGGTAGGGCGTTGAATTCGAGTCCCTAGAGCTGCTAGTTCGAATCCGCCAGTCGAAGACACTCCTTGTTGTGTGGTCGCTGGTGCACGTTAAATCTGTCTTAGTCACAAAGTCTTCCATGTCTAGAATAATACCACTGGGGTTATTGGGTCAGATATTCGTTCTCTGTTCCAGATAGTAAATTAGGATCTGTGAATGAATGAATGAAATGTATGAATGAAGTCCGCTCCGTAAAATGAGTTTGTAACGTGTATGACCTAGAATTCAGGCTTCTGCACTCGGGTGCTTGGGGATCCATACCCTCAGAAAATAACTTCCTTCCGCTGTAAAGCGGAACACGAAAACAACAACTACATTAAGTAAAGGTTATTATAGAATTTCGCTTATTTGTGCTTGAATTTGAGACTATAATTGTTACTTTTTTTTGTTCTTTGAAAAACTTATTCGTCAGATGAAGGAAATGTTATTATCAAATTTTACTTATTTGTTTTTGAATTTGTGACCGTCATTTATTGCCTATTATCTTTGAGAACATTATATTGCTTTTTTCAGGGTTTTTTGAATAATTGAACGGAACGAATAATTGAAGATCGAAATCACGTAGGCTATGCATAAGGCATAAATGGAAATTCTTTGAAAGCAGACGCGTTTTCAAAAGGTTGACAAAGAACTACGATTTCATAGCTGTTTATATATATATATATATATATATATAT
>JAOUZG010019355.1:330876-347180 GCA_026289955.1 Argiope argentata | reverse complement strand
CACACACACACACACACACACACACACACACACACACACACACACACGCACACACACCCAAATCGTTAGCTCGTCATAATCTCTAGATGAGACCTTTTTATTATTGCAACAGTTTCGCTATTTTCAATAAAAGAGACAGCAAGTTCTTGGCGTGTTAACAAAAGATTTTAGATATCCCCTTAATGAAATATTTATGGTTTGGTCCACATATTATATTCAATCGTAGGGAAAAATTTTTGTCACATCAACAATGCCATTAATAATTTAATAAGCAAAAAATTAGAAAATTCCATTGTTATTTAGATTAATGATGGTATTCCAATTAAATCTATCCTAGTATTATAAATGTTAAAGTTAAAGTTATGATGGATGGATATATGTTTGTTAGTCAATAACGCCAGAATAGCTGAACGGAAATCGATGAAAATTGGTACAGTGATAGATTATAATATGAATTAGGACATAGGCTACTTCCCATTCTGGTTAATTAAGTGGTTATTTTTTTATTTATTAAAAATAAATTTCCAGAAAAAAAATCTTTTCATTTCCCCACCGCCAAATAAATAAGGTTCTAGATTTTTTCCCACACGCTAACGAGGTTAGACATAACATGCTTTCAACTTTTTATTTCAAACAATTCTGCTTATTCTCTTAGTGTTTGACGGATTTAAAAATAAACATTGATAATTAATTGATCTTTTAGATTCATTCTAAAGTACTTTCGAATTAATATGAAATAGAATGAAGGAAGTTAAAAATTTCTTATCTAAATAGCGTTACCCCAACTGGCGCAGATAATTCAAGCATTTGCGTTACTATAACAGGACTAAACTATAACACGCGACTATACTACAACTTCTGTGACTTCTGATTGTTGATAATTGTATTTTCAACCAATAAGGGCTTAATTGTAATTAATTGGTATGCTGTTTTGTTATATTTTACGTAATATTGTAAATAAATTGGTTTTAGGTTAGATAAGGCCTTTTGTAATTAAATTGTATCTATGTTAATTACATATTTTTCATATATACTTATAGTTTTAAGTACAATTGTTTAATAGTTTTTTCTCCCTCGTTAACGAGATTAAGCTTAAAATGTTTCTGGCGGATTATTTCAAACGATTCTGGTTATTTTCTTATTGTTATCCGTTTAAAATTAAGCATGTTAATTAATCGATCTGTTCATAGTAAATCTCAGAAAATTTCGTTGAAAATTCTTGAAATATTACAAGAATTCAGAAGGATATTCTTTAGTGTCCATGAGGTTTAAATGTTCAGTGACTTTGTTTTCAGTACTTAATTTTTTTTAAATGCTTTTTTATAGTAAAAAAAATGTTCTTACATTAATTACAGTTTAATAATTTCCAATTTAATTTAAAGCCTAAACTCTACGCGAGTTTATAGAAAATTAGATATATACATATTAAATTATAGCTGAAGACTTTTATAATATTCTGTGTAGAAGACCCTTAATATATTTTAATGAAAAAGTTTTCCAAATAGGATTTTCATAAAATATTTTATTATATAAATTTTGATGAGAATTAATATTGGTGAATTGACTGGTCATCAAAGGCGGCTAGTAGGAAATATAACATGATATCTCATCTTATGAAATACAAGTTGGGTATACACATTATAACAACTGTGATTACACATCATCAATGTGTCAAGTAAAACTCATTTATTGAAAAAAAATTAAGCGTGACATATCATATAATAATTTTTTATTGTCCTTTATTTCTAAGAAATTAGTTTCAATATTTATTTATTTCATAAAACGTTTCGTAAGAGTATCATTATATACACCGACATCAGTAAGAAATGCTTATAAAAAGTAATACTAAAAATGCATGCTAACATTTTATTGCGTGCTGCAGGAATTATTTATACCGAATCTTGATGATCATCTAATACTGGGGAAAACTTTTTTCTTAGAAAGATGAAGACTTTCTTTCTGCTTTGTGTTGTTGCCCTGACTGTTTTCGAAACTATAAGTAAGATACGATTCTTTTCCTTAATAATTCTAATTCTTATGAACTAATTTTTTTTCCAAAGCGAAATGTAAATATGGATTGAATTAATAGTAATTTTAAGTACGATTGAAAAAATATAGTATACAGTTTGAAAATTGACGAGTCAATAAATGAATCATTGTTGGATGTTAGGATATGATGAATCAATTGTGAAAGATTTCTCTTCCAGATCCTTTTAATTGAAACGTTTTCAGATCATCACTTTCTTGAATAGCATGAAATAATTGCATTTTGCCTGTTATTATAAGTATGAATACTATAACTAAATAAAATGGTTTCTAATAATAAAAACACTTGAACCAAGAAATCATTCGCAGTGATACATCGAAGTTCAATAATGTAAACAGGTTTTCTGTAAAAGCTTTATTAAGTTTTAATTTAAGAATACAAATAAATCTTTAGAAACGTTTTAATAAATTATATGCTTCAAAAATATAAATATAAAATTATTGTAATTATTAAGTAAACTAAAGATATTTTTTGTCTAAAATTACCACCAATCATAAATTTAAAAATTTAGTAAAATTTGGTTTTTCACTTTTAAAAGAGCGCGATTGTAATAAAATTTCTACTGAAAAGTATCAGGCAGAAAACATATTTGTTCTTTATTTGTTGTGAAATCAATTTGTAACAATGCGAAAATATTTATAAATAAATAAATTTATGTGGTACGTTGTAAATATCATGACAGCAATGAAAAATATACTTACATTAATGAAATAACATTCATAATGTATAACGTTATTGATATTACAAATAAAAAAGTTACAAATAATTGTAATTTGTAATGGTAATTTACACTTATTATAAAAAAATTGCATCGAAAAGTGTTCCATCTTTTTTCTAGACAATGAGAATCTTTAAAAAGTAAAAAAAATAATGTTGGCGTTTTTTATGCAAATTTAGTATTAGTATATCTTCTAAAACTGCAATTAGATTGCGCAAGACTCACCAATCGTAAATAAGCAGTTTAGTTGAAAAGAAGAAAGTAAGACAGACGAAAGCCGGCGTTCTGGCGGAGAGGTAGCGCGTTTTCCCAGTGATCTGGGCGTCCCGCGTTCGAGTCCAGGTCAGGACATGGCTGTTCTTCTGTGTTCTAACTGTGAGGTGTGTGAATGCACTCCCTAATGAAAAGAAGCTGTGCAAGCGGGAGTGTGCGTTTTCTTCATATGAGCTAAACGCCAGACTTCTGCCTTTGGGTTCTCAGGGGTTAGAAGCTACTGCACCCCTTCTTCCATTGTAAAGCCGACGCGTCATCATCAATATAGAAGAAAACATGAAAAGTGTTCTGAAATGTTGAGATATATAAATAAGTAGCTTTTTTAACAGTTTCTTGAGGAAAGATAATTATTTTTTTAAATTTCAAATATTGTTGTTTCTACTGTTATAACTTACTTTCCATTCAAAGTAAAATGTAAAAGCATTAAGATTTTTAAAAAAACTATTTCTGTTGTTAAAAAATTCACATTATTGTTCATTGTTTTGTGAGTATTATGAAGGGAAATTAAACTGTAAAAAAGTTATTATATTTATGGAGCCTTAAAAACTATAAATACAAGCTACAAACAATATCTGAAGTTACAAACCTAGATCTACTTTATATAATTTTTGACTCTATAGTAATTTTTTAAATAATGAATAACTGTTTCTTCAATAAATGTATTTGAAGGCCTAGGAGGCCAGCTGGTAAGATCTCAGCTTTAGCAGACCCGATTCCACCGAAGTGACATCGTATAAGGAGGTCTTTTGCACCCTAAATCTGCCAGGACAAATGTCCTCCTTCTGGTATGACGAGATGTGGAGAGGAGGGTGAAAGTGCAGATGTCGTCCTCACCATCTGACCATGGTTCAAAATTACCGTTTCGAAAATAGCCCTAGTGTTGCATTTTAACGAGACATTTATGTAACTAAACTAAGCAAGCAATGTATTAATTTTTTTTATTTGAGTGTCATTTTATTTCTAATTGCAGATACGTGTGATGAGAATCAGTATGAAAATAGTTGCGGCTCTGCCTGTCCGACTACTTGCCAGTCACTCAACGACCCTCCTGCAGGTTGTGCAGCAGTGTGCGTCCCAAGATGTGACTGCAAAGAGGGATACGTCTTCTTGGATGGAGAGTCTGGAAAATGTGTAAAACCTGATGAGTGTCCATAAAACTTCGATGTGCCATTTGATTCATTGAATATAGTTACAAAATAAAAACCATAAACCAATTATTAAAAAGTCAAAGTATAAAAATGTTTCTGTTGCCTTTGAATTTAAATTACAACCGAATGGAATCGTAATGAATGCTCAAAAAAATAGTTTTTCGCTACTTTTAATTCATTTAAATTTAAATAGAATTTAAAATAGTGGAAATCAGAAATGTTGTGGTGTTAATTATATTATTAGAACTAAATGTGAAATATTTTGGAAAGTAATAACAATATATTTGGTACCAATATAAATTATTGAATGTGTTTTAATTAAAAATAAAAGCAAGTTTTTTTAAAATATCGATAATTTAAACGTGAAAAAAGAGATGAAATCAATCACTGAGACAAACATTTCAGCTCACTTTCGAGGAATGTTTTATCAGAGGCTGGAAGAATAATAAATAAGAGACCTTTGTCACTAACGGAAATATCTTATTAAGATGATGTTTAAATCTTAATTATTGTGTATTTTTATTATTTTTTAAAGTTATTCTTAATTATACCAATTTTTAAAATGCACTTACAACTCCTTCGAGTTTATAAACATAATCACTAAAATACCGAAAAGCATTTTTTTCAAATGTTATTTATGACCAATTTTGAAAATTTTGCTAAAATTAAAGAAATTATTTTAGAGGAAAAAACATCTAAGGTCAGTTAAAGTGGTTAAAAATTAGTTTTGTACCATAATATAATCCGAATAATTTAAAAAAGTCCAAAAAGTAAGATTTAATCTTCATATAATGCATAATCAAAGATACAACTAAATAAAGCTAAAACGAAGTAACCTCGCTAATTAGAATTTTTGCGTAGAAAAAAAGCAAACATAGCGGAGCAAATATATCAGCTAAATAGCAAAAGCCTTAAAAAATCAGAAAAAATGTTTATTTAAAAAGAGATATAAAGCAATAGTATTTTTTTAGCTAAGACGTATAAAAAATTTCTTAAAACTGTACAGATAGCTTAAGAAATAGATTACCTAGTTCCTAAAGTAACAAAAAAAAAACTAAGCCGTATTTTAAATATTGGGGGTTCGATTTATATACTTCTTTAAATATTGGGATTCGTTTGATATACTTCTTCAAATATTAGGGCTCGATTGATAAATAATATGACATTTTCATTTTCTTTCGCATTGTGAAATATTAAAACAACTATAAAAAATTTCTAACTGAATAAATTATTCATTCTCTATCTCAAGAATCCAAGAGTATATTATTGTAATTCGAGAGTATATTATAGTACACTGAATGAAATTTGCTATTAGGTGAAAATGAAACCAATTTTTACCTCTGCAGATACTGTTGCAATCTACCTAAGTCTCAACGTTATTAATATCCTCATTCTTCGTAAATAAATTCTTTTCCTTACTATTTCGCAGGTTCATAGTAAAATTGAGGCAACAAAACACAAGTAAATTCAACATGGTATCTCACATATCCAATGAAGTAACTTGCACCTACTGTAAACTGACTTTACTGAATTTATTGAGAAAGTTTACATTGTTCATTTTTGGTGAAGTAAAGAAGTTGTAAAAAATAACTCAAAGTAAATAAAAAATATCGAATGGGAAATTCCATTAGAAAAAATTCCGTAATACCATAATAAAAAAAACATAAAAAAAATTATCGTCTGGTTATTTCTTTATTGCATTACGAGGTCTTACGTAAAATGCAGTATAATAAAAAAAAAACTAAAAAAAAACACTTTTTTATTGGTATAGTTACCAGTTTTAAAGGCACTAAAACATAATTATTCAGTCAGAGTTATATATCAGGATACCTCAAATATCAATTAAGAGCATTAATCTCAATTTTAAAGACTATGCTTTAAATGTACCGTTCAGTCTGTCTTACTAACTCTTTTTGATTCGACGTCGTCGTGTTCTGACGCATCATCCTACGACTCATTTGGCAAATCCATTTTGGTATTCGCATTCTTCTAAACCAATGGCAGGTGAGATTCTGGGTAGGTTAAGGTGATTCTTTCAAGCCAAAACACAATATATGTCTTATCTATTAAGACGCTCATTTTCTACCCAGATAACAGTTGTTGAGAACTGATTTATGCTTTCTTTGTGTATTTCGTATACAAGATCGTAATAAAATTACAAAGATATGTACGATTATAAGCATATTCAAACTGTTGACTCGAGTTATTATTTATGATAATATCCTAAATGAAGTAGATGAGAATTCAAACTTGCTGTAATCAGGAGTCTGGTTCATTTCTATGTCTGTTATATTCTTCTTGTCAAGTAATAGTAGTGACAAAGGAATATTTAAAACATAATTACTGGCGAATAAAGTATTAAATTATGCTGTAGGTCCAATTTTGAGGTAACGAAATTATTACGAATTTTAGTTCTTTCGCAGATCCAAATCCACTGATTATCAGATGATCCAAATCATTTCCTTCATTATAACTGAATATGTAAATTTTATCAAAGTAAGATGAAGTAATATAAAAAAAACTTTTAAAGTCAATTCCTACTTGGGGTCAACAGAGAAAATTTTTATTTCATTTCATTTTTACTAAATAATTTCAATTGATATAAATAGTTTATTATAAAATTGTTGATTTTCTCGGGAAATAAACATGCATTTTTCATCTTCACTTGAAAAATACTGAAATCCTCGCACTTTATCTATTGAGCTATGCCTGTTGATTTCAATTTTCATTATCAACTGCTAACATTCTATTTAAAGTATTGAAGGAATTAAATTTGAAAATGAAGTAAATTTAATTAATGAATTAATTTTTGAAAAAACAGAATTAACATCGAGTGTCATTCAGTACAAGTTAAAAAATTGTATTCGAACTTGTGTGGATGAATAAAAATATTTTATAAACGATTGAAAACTTAAACAAGATATATAAATTTATAAATGGAGAATGTGAACTAATAGTAAGAATTAAAAAAAAATGTGAATAAGATGTATAATTTAAGACCGAATTGCGATTTTTCAGTTCTTGCTACGTTGTAAGAAATTGCAATCACTTTAATTGCAACACAATTTAAGTGCAACGGAATTGTCATCTAAAAAAATGAGTATAAGTTATCATATAATGAATTACAAACGGTCATCTGAAGCATGCTTCTGAAAATAATTTTCATGGGGAATCTGACAAATGCTGATTTGTTAAAAAAAATAAGACTAATGCAACTATTTAAAAAAAACTTAGAAATGCTTCTTTCAACCAAAAAGACTCCAAAACTCCTTATTTTATTCATCGAAGCTCTCGTCTTTTTTACTCTCAATTTTGGAGAAATGGAAAACGAATTTTAAACATTGCCAAACTGTTTCTTACACAAAAAATAAGAATGTCAAGATTTACTAATGAATTTAAAGTGCAGAGGCGAAATTAATAAAAAATTCAGAAACTATCTGAAACCTAAAATATAAAATTTTAGAAAAATTATTTTTTTATTCCAACTTAGTTTAATCTAATCTTTTATTATAAATATTTATTTTCTTCTGTTAATTTCATGATGGAAATAAATAAATTATTTAACTGCTGCTATTATTAAGAGACAGAATTCTGAATTTTTGAGGAAAACAAATTTAATTTTACATATATTTATTCTATTTAAGTACTGTTAATGGAGAATACATTAAAGTTTATTGAATAAATTTATTCTACCTAAACTGTCTTTAATTTAATTTTACCCACAGAGAAGGAATTTTTCTCTGTGATTTTATCTATCATGCGCAACAATAATAGGATATTTCGCAAAAAGCTTTTGTTACAATTAAACAGATACATCCTGGCGAAAACATCAAAAATTGTATTGAAGAAGTTTGGAAACTGCTTAAAGCCTTGTTGATAATGTTTTTTTATCGTGAAGTGTGTAACAATGCAGCCGGAAATAAACAAATGTTCTAAAAATAAGGAAGAAAAAAGACATTTCCTCTTCCGTTGTCTTCATTATTCAACTATAAATAAAGAGCGTTTTATTTCTCTCCCTCTCTCATAAATCAATCTACATCTATTCAACAATTTTTTTAAAAATGTGAATGATTTACTATTTAGGAAAAAACAACAACGATTATCGCTTTTTCAGATTTAACAGTGTATAGAACTGCAAGATTTTGAAATCACCCAAGTCACTCCATTCATCAAATCCTGAATTTAGTCGATCTCTGGCGTTAAACTGAAATCTAAGGGATAAAAAGTAATTCGCGACCAGCCACTTATGTAGGAAGAAAGGATTTTGATTTGTTTTTGTACATTTAATATTAATCTGCGTTTTGGGCCCCCATGAATTCTCGCACTGATTGGTTTCATACAATTAAAATATAAGCTTATTAAATATCAAGCAATTTTTTTCAAACATTAAGCAACTCACGAAAATGATTTTCCCTACAAAGAGAAGGATATTAATTTCATAAAATTATTTTTTTGATCATAATTTTTTTATAATTTAATTTGATTATAAATTTAATTTGATTTATAATTTATAATAACGTGTATATTGTTTTGTTAAGCTTTAAACTAATTAATAATTTTTTTTTCATTTAAATCATAGCATCGCATTTTTCTTAAGAATTTTAAAATTCAAACTAAACAAATTCTTCCTTTCGATATTAAATTTCGAAAAACGAATTTTTTGCTCCATTTTTTTGTATTATATACAATTTTTTCAATCAAAAAAATGTATAGTGTATCGATTCTAATAAAGTTCAATTTTTCAATCATATTAAATAATAAGGTAAAACTTTGAATTAATTCGTTTCATATTGATAGCTAGAAAAAACCCAATAATCTTGGTGTCTTTAGGGAATATATTATTTTATGTAAAATTTCAGTGTAAATCTAACATTTATTGTAATAACACAAAGGTCAAGTTAAAAAATAATGTTTTGAAAGAAAAAAACATACTATTCTAGTAATTAAGATAGACAAGAAACAACTGTATTTTAATTTGAAATCATTTTAATGGCATTTTTACATTTGAATACTTTCGAAATACATAAAATAATGAAATAACGCAGTTTTTGAATTATCGATAAAGCGGATGAAGAATGTTTTTCCATCGGACAGGTCCAATTTATTTCATGATTTGATCGTCACTGTTTATCTGAAAAAAGGAAAGAATGTACATTAAAATGTAAATGTAATTCCTCACATTAAAACAGCATTAATTCATTTTCAAGTCTTAATTCATTTCAGCAATTTCATCTTCTCATAAGAGTTCAGTCAATAGTTATGTCCTGCCTCCATCAGATGAGATAATAGTCACTTGACACTAAGTCAACGTAGCTCTCAACTGTGATATTTACACACGGGGTGTTTTAGAATAAACAGCTTGATGATAAACAAATTTTCTGTAATTCCAATAATATACTTCAGTATGTTCTTGTTTTAGTTTTGGTGTCCATGGTTTAGTCGGAAAAAGTAAATTAACAAAATAGCAAGATATAATTGGAAAACATCCAATAAAGCCTTAGAAGCTTTCGTTTCTTTAAACCTTAAAATATTGAATCCCTAAAAACTTTAAAAGGCACCAAAGAAATATTCAAAGTTCAATTTTAGCATGAGATGTCTCATAGCGTCGAAAAACGTCTGCCTCTTATTCCGTTATCTTAGAGCTATACACAATTTTCCATAGTAAGTTCAACTCAGTGGTGCTATTCTTGGTTTTATTATATTTGCGACAAAATGCGAGCATTCAAATATATTCTTCGGTATTATTCACCGATATTATATTCTACTCGATTGTGCGGAACATTGTGGGGTTTAGTTTAGTTTAGTTATATTAACGCCCCATTGTAAAGAAGCACTAGGACTACTTCTGTAAGGACCTAATAGTTTTGAATCGCTGTCAGATAACGAGAACGACACCTGAGATGACGCCAGTGGCCCTAACAGATTTAACGTATATCAGACCAAGGTTCTGATATACGTTACACCAAGGTTCTTACTTACTTACACCAAGGTTCTTTGGTGGAACATGAAACCTCACGATTTAAGTGCCAAGACCTTACCACCAGGCCACCATGAGCCAGAAAGTAGTGGGGAGTGAGAATATAAATGATTGGAATGAGTCATCAATAATACAAGTGAGTAAAACGGGCGGTGAACGATGAATCAACGGTGTTTTAGTCCATTACATGTTATAGACATTATGTACGATGTTACTAAAAGTGGTGGTATGCCGAAAAGACTCTGTGAGCTAATTTGTGAATTCCTCAGGAAAGCATATACTTACTAGTTTCAATGCGACACGCAGATTAGCTCGTTAGTTCATGCAGACAGCTTCGCAATCCTCTTTGCTGTTGAAGTTGTTGCTGTTTCCCTGGCAACCACCGTAGGTGAAGCCTTCGCACCGGCCGGTCTGCTGGTTGAAGTAGAATCGGGGAAAGGCGCCTCTGCAGGGGCCGATTATTTTCTTATCTTGACAGGCACGAGCAAGGCGGGCTGAGAAAGAAAAGGAATTATAATAAGCATCAAATTAATAAAAAAAAACAATGTTGAAATTCATCATCAAATTCACTTATAAATGAAAAAAAATCATTCATAAACAGATCCGTTTGCATATAAAAGCAAATAATTTGAAATTGTAACCATGCTTTACCCTAGATTTATCATATATGAACTCTTCGTTGCCTTATTCAGCTGAATTAAAATGGGTTTTCATTTATTTGGCTCAATCTGATCCTGTGTCATCAGGTTTAAAGTGAGAAGAACACATATAGTTTCAAAAAATTACCTTCCGAATTCGGGAAGGGGGATCTATGCAATAAAGGTTTGTTAAAATTCTCCAGGTCAAATTTATGAAGGTTTTAGTACCTTTTCTTTGTATATTTTTTAAACAAGGAAGGAAAGGGATGGGGCAAACAGTACAGGAAGCTGAAAATTACGTATGGTTCTCTTAAATACAAATAATTGGTGATAAACCTGAAAAGAAGCCACTTTTTGTGATAGTTCACTGGAATAGAAAATCAAAAAGGCCGTTACTGGAGACATTTAGGAGCAGGCATTGCAATGCAAAGCGCCTTTTGTCGGAATTAACACGAAGAATGCCGGCATCCTGGTATAGAGGTAGCACGTCTTCCCCGTAATCTGAGAGTTCCTGGTTCGAGTCCCGTTTCGCACATGGTTGTTCTATCTGTGAGATGTGTGAATATGCCCCCATCCCCTGTAAAAAGGGGTTGTGCAAGTGAATGCAAAGCTAAGTAGCTAAATCGTATCTTGGTCATAGTTGGCTATGCGGAAAAAACAAGAGACCATAATTTGCTTAAGTCGCCAGCAGAGCTGTTAGAGACCTTGTAAGATGCCAAAAGTAACAATACAACATCAACCACGAAGAGTAGAACTTGCTGTTGTGAATTATATAAAAGGAAAGCAAAGTGAATGATTGATGAGAGTGAGAAATGACGGAGGGATCTAAAAGGATAATTTTAAAATTTATATCAATTAAATTATAATACTTAACATTTTAAGTGAGTGTTTCTAAAGCGTGCAGTAGAAATAAATTAGCGATTTTTTTTCAAAAAAACTATTTGAATTGTTGACAGAATAATCTTGCTCATTCTTTTTAGTATACTTAACATAAAATATGATCCGAAGGACCATTATAAAACACTATTTGCAATTGTATACGTAGTGTACAAAATCAATATTTAAAAAAATGTGATAAATTAAGCTTTAAATATACTTACCGACTCTAGTCTTGGGACAGTCCTCTGGTTTCACGCAACTTCCACTGTTTGTTCTAACAAATCCTTCGTCGCAATGACAACCTGAGACGCACATCGCAACGCAGAATTCAGGTGGATTCTCAAAATTGTCGCACGTTAGAGGACAAGCTGTTCCGCAATCTGTGAAGTGAGAGTTTTCGCCACATTCTTCTGCAAAAGAGAAATACATGATAAGAGTGGCACTAATAAAATATAAAATTCGACAGTGAAATGTTTTAGCTACTCAAGCGTCACATTCGCGAGCACAGCACAGGCATTACTAACAAATGTATTAAACATCTGTCATTTTAGAGGGGATCATATTCATAGATCTCACTGATAGAAAAACAACAATATGACACCCAAATCACGGGGAGGAAACGCTACCCCTATTCCCAGACGTTCCGCAACAGTAAAATAAATAGAACAGGTAAGCTGATGTTGTTGCTGCACAAAAGCAAGACACTACTAGCCATAAGTAATAATTCAAAAATTAAAAATGAAAGCCCTATTAGTTATGAATGCTCTGTAGTTGTAGGTAAATGTGTCATTCCTTTATGTTACTATATTATCAAAAATTTCCTTTATTTCTTTGGATCGAAGAGTTTAGTTAAAATTTGGTTTGAAGTTAAATCTCAAGCATTATTTTGTGGATAAATCCATTCTCACAAGATTTTAATTGTTTATTAAGTTACATATTTGAGTTACTGTTTAAAGATAAATAATAGACAGATAGATTGGTTGATGGTTTTCCTGCTGGTAAATTTGGTTCAAAAATGGAGAAAAAGCTTTTCGATTTAAAACATTGTTATAAATATTACGGAGACTATTACATTAAGGATGGAAGGGATTTTTGTTTTTCCATATATAACTTATAAAGTTGGTAAATAGAAAAAAATCCTCATTTCTTTTCAAATATATTATACTGGGTGATCTAGAACTCCACATATAAGCTTTTCGGTCTGGTCTCATAACATAAACAACTTTTGTAAAATAATATGGATTTCAAACGTAAATAATGAACTCGAAAGTGAGAAGATGAGATTTGTATCATTGATTTGTTGTTAAAAAGATACAGAGGTAAAAGAGTTATTCAGTGTACAACACAGATTTAAGGGAATACAAATGTGCAGTGATACAATAACAGTAACATGCATTTATGCAGCACTTCAAATGCAACAAACATTTTGAGTATTCTCACTGTAAGTGTTCAAATAATTAGCCGTGAGAGGTGATGTATTCTTCCCATGTTATCGTTTATGCAACAGTGCTGTTTTGGTATGAATACAAGTTATGTCCTGGTTCAAAATAGAATTTTCTCATTAAAAATATTTTTGGTGTTGATTCCATTAATTTAAATTTTTATTTTTATGGAATAGTTTTTGAATCAATCTTTTGTTCATCTCTTTGAGGATCACTATACTAAAATATCTTTCATCCTTAAAAAAATGGTTAAAAGTCTATTTTCAAAAAATAAAATATTTTAAATCTACATCGTTCTTTTTGCATTTAGTTTTATTGACAATCTAAGGGGAGCACGAAATATGTTCAGCTCCCAAAAAGGGCTTGGGTATTCCTTTCAGACACTTGTCGTTTGCTATTTTCATTAATATCTGTATAATAAAATTTATTTCTTCGAATAAGAAAAACGTACAAGTGTGCACGTTTATAAAAGGTTTTTTCATAATCAGAAATTAGGACTAACAATTTTATAATATTTTTACGGATGACATCTTCTTTGAAACCACATCAAGCCTTGGTGGCTTAGTTCTGCTGCTTCAATTTCGCGGCTATAGGTTCGAAGTTTGACATCAGATAGCACTGATGAACCGAAGTGTTTATAAATCCAGAGCACACTTTTTTGAAATAGTGAGCTGAATATCTGATTGTAGTTGTAGCATCGAAGTCTAAAGAGAAGGATCAGGCTCAGATGTCATCCTCGTCATCTGGCCAGTGCTAAAAATTTTAAGGTCTATCCCCAAATTTTTTGCGTTTCGAAGTGATTAGAATATGTATCTTCAGGTTTTGTGATAATTTTTTTAAAAAAAGAATGAAGCCAACAGTAGTAGAAGAAGTTTTAGTAGTCTGGTAAAAAAGTGTCATATACATTTTTTGTTTTTAATTATAAGAAAATTAATATACACTCTAAGAATTCATTTAATATCATTACAGCCCCCATGTGTGCAAACGCAATAACTAAAACTTTAAAATAATATGTTTTGCAAAATACATTTAAAATACATTTAAACTTTTATTTAAGATAGAGAAAAAAATTATAAAGAAATAAATTCAGCAACTTTGAACACTTATATTTTTGAATTTCGATTATTTTGAAAATTTATGTGATACAGATGTATTATTTATGATAAAATATTAAAACTCTTTCTTAATTTCCATCTATTTTTTCTGGTTAGCAAAGGTTACGGTAAGTTCAATGTTCTAATCCACAAAATGCAGAAGAATTTTAATGTCATGCATTTTTTTATCCTCCAATTTATAAATATTATTAATTTAACCTATAATTATTTATTTCTCTCAGATAGCAAGGTTATAGCATGCTCAGTGTTCTCATCTGCGGATGACCTCCGATTTCAGAAGAATGACTTTTATATCATGCATCTTCACACATCACAATTTAGAGATATTATTAATTTTGTATAATTTTTTATTTATTTTTTGTGATATTTAAGGTTGCAGTTAGTCTAATATCTAACCAGCAAAGTGATAAGAATGATTTTTGTATCATGCCTCTTCTCATGTCAAAATTAAGAGATATTATTAATTGAACTTATATTAATTCATTTATTTAAGGTATGTTAATGTTTCGATAAGTCCAATATTTGATCAAGAAAAGGAGATACATTATTAATTGAACTTATGATAATGTATTTGTGTAAGGTATCACTTATATTGCAGTGACTGACTTAATGTAGTGATTTGTCCAATGCCCTACCTATATATCATGCTTCTTTACATGCTCCAATTTAGAGATATTATTAATTTAATCTATAAATAATAGGAATAATAATTTAATATATAAGTACCATGAATCCTAAATAAAGATTTCATTGAATGTTATCTACAAACTAATGAATAAAATTGAGATTTCGGAAAGTACATAATCTGTAAAGAGTTTGTTATTCATGGGTATATAAAGATTAATGTTTTCTTGAATGGAATTCAAATAAATATAATCGAATACCTAACCATTTTTTTAAATTTGTCTTCTTCTCTTATCCAAAACTTTTTGCCTTCTATTGACTTCAGTCATTCCTAATTTCATGCTGATTTGTCAAGAGAAACGATACATTTATAAAATAAAATCGCAAGTATAATCGTATAAAATCACTAGCGTGTTTTTAGTAATGTCACTAGTGTTTTATTACTAGAGTAAAATAACTAGCGGAGAGTAGTGTATTTAATAGTGTGTTTTTCAAACACCTCTATTAAATAGTTCTACTCTGTTTTACCTTTGAATTTAAATAAATTGATTAATTATCTTTTATTTAAATCTAAAAATCTGAAAATAATGAAGAAGGGAATATAAAACAATTATATATCTTTTGAAATCGCAGCATTTTTGAAGAAATTTGAAGACCAATGAAAATTGATGTAACGATAAGCATGGAATTCTAAGCTGTTAATCGCGGAATCATTATCATAACATTGAAAGAATTAGTGTTGCATTAAATCTTAGTGTGTGTGATAATACGAAACAAAATGATAAATATTATTCATCACATACCTTGCGATGCCAACACTACTCCAAGCAACAGAATTCCAACCAGAAATTTCATGATAACAAATTTGAGAGATAAAAGAAATCACCACGTGAAAAAATTTCTTCTATTCCCACACAGATTTAATTTCACACGTTAAAAGACAAATAATGGGAATGAGCCTCTGTGTCCGCACGGAGCTCCTTTTATTTGAAAAGTAGAGGTGTGACATAAGGGGAGAGTAAAAATACGGATATAACAAAAAGTACCTGATAATTTTGCCTTTAATCGTGAAAATGGTGCAAGTCAAGAATGCAGAATAGAATCGAAAGTGGTGTAAGTCAAGAATTGAGTATAAAGTTTTATCTTAATATCTCCTTCTAAAAAATATCACTTCTTTTAAAATAAGTAGTCAAACAAGGTGACTTGATATTTGATACTTATTCCCTGAGTGAATAATTCGATTGAAAAATGAAAAATGCAGGAAATTTTTAAAAAATCAATTGATCTTCATTTATCAATATAATATTGCCGTTTAATCATTTAAAGAAAACTCTTTATGTGTCCGTTTATCTTTTGAGAATGATCTGCAGTTAGTGTTACAAATTTTGCCTATATCTATCTATCTATCTATCTATCTATCTATCTATCTATCTATCTATCTAT
>JAOUZG010019355.1:309406-330476 GCA_026289955.1 Argiope argentata | reverse complement strand
TATATATATAATAAGAAGTAGGATATTCATTCTAAATTCTTCTTGTTTTAATAGAATAAAATCAAAATTTGGCAATGAACTACTTTTATATTAACATGATCACATTCCGAATTCCATTCGTCCAAGTTATTGAGGTTCTTACTAGCATGAGAATATACCGACCGACAAATATCTAACCTCTTGACAGATTTAATTTTTAAAAAATGCTGTAGTGGGGAAAGCTGTTAGCATTCATTGAGTTTTCATTACCAAATCATTGAGTTTAAATTGATTCATTGAGCAAATTATTGAGTTTCTGAGTTACTGTGTTTGCGAGCATATGAAAATACAGACTGACACACAGTCAAATTAATTTGGACAAAATTAATTCAATATTCTTTAACTTTACATTTTAAAATATTCTTTTCTTGTATATATATTAGTATCTGGTATATATATTGATTATACAATCAAAGATATATACAAAAAATATGTATTATACAAAATACTAAGCTAAATATAAATATAAATTAATTATAATTTGTAATTTTATATAAGTTAATATACTTATACAAAATACAAAGTATTCACCGTATTTTATATACTTTATTTGACTTGAAATATATCTGAATTATCGGTTTAATTACATATACGAAAATATAACAAAATGAGAATGTCAATCTTTTTGTTGATTTGACATAGATCTATACTTTGGATGTTAAATCTTTATAATAAATTTCATTGATCTAGATCTTTACGCTTTGTAATTATCTTGTTTCATTTTATTCGAAAGCCAGATAGATATACAAACTTTGTGTGAATGCATCTTGTTTAAAATTTAATAGAAATCTACAAAATCCAATCTTTAAAATCTGATATCAAATCTTATATATTCATTTTAAAATACCTTTAATTTATTGTGTACAGAAAGATAGAGATAATTCCTGAAATGTGCTTTATATATATATATAGCGAAGTCTAAATTATGGAGATTTGTCAAAATCTAGAATTCGAATTTTTACACCTACAATAATTTTTATATGTTGTTCGAAGTTTGTATACAATGCCAGAAAAATTATTATCAAAAATAATAACAAGTTTTAGAAACTCTGAATAGTTATATGACCAATTGAAAACAGCAAAGCATTTTAATTAAACCATTAAATTCCAGCAGTCAAACTCACAGTACATGACTCATTCCACTTTCGTTATTAATAGCTTTATTAACTTCAAGTGAGCTTTGCTGTCTTCCATTCTTTCAAGGACAACAGGATGCTACAAAAGGATCGTCTGATTACCTAGAAAGTCAAGCTATTCTTTTTAACTTTCGCAAATCATGATGGTCTAAAAAGAATTTATGAGGAAGTATGTGCCTAAAGATATGGAAGCATTTTATTTTTTATTTCCCTGGGCAAGTTTGCGAACATATTGTTCAGTGATGTAATTCGGAGAAAAGAACGGGAATTACCGAGTATTGTGAAATGTTTGCCTTGATAGCTCGAAACAGGTTGCCGAGTTCTGGGAAATTGTTTTGGATTGATTTTCTATTCGATGTGATAAAAGAAATGTTCAAAGATTTCATACAGAATAGAAATAAAAATTCCATGAAATCATACTGGTTTTAATAATTATATACCATTAACTCTGAGCCTTTTGCACAATGTAAAACTATTATTATTTCATACATTCTCGTTATGAATCTAAAATTTTTGTATTACTTATTGCAAAAGTACTTTTGATTTCTGAGAGGATGTGTAGTATATTTTCTTTGCTGTATTTATTCCAAAAATATTAAATGAAGAAAACAACTGAGCTTTGATTTAAAATCCAGAAACCTCATTTGAAGGAAAAATAAAATTATTGAAATAAATTTAAACTATTAAAGAATTTAAGAATAGCAGAAATTAATTATAGTAATGTATTAAAAATAAATAAAAATATTCTAAGGGAAATATTTAATGTTTATCTTTTTTCTTACTTCCACCCGCTGGTATTAAAAGACAATTTTTGAAAGAAAGAGGAATACAAAAAAGCAGCTGAAAACTTACTTATATAAAAATGGAATATACCACTTATTTATTAATTACCTTAACTGATAAGAATGTAATATATAAAAGCAACATATTTATTATAAATTATTTAGTGTTTGTTTAAAAAGAGGCCTAATGTAAAATATTTATTTCGTTATCCAAAAACTTTTACGATCGTAAATTTCAAGTTATATATCTATAACTATCTATCTATCTATCCATCCATCCATCTATCTGTCTATCTGTCTATCTCTCTCTCTGTGTGTGTGTGTATTGGACGTTACATCTCCCAACGTCACAAAGTCCTCCATGTCGAGAGTAATACCACTGGGGTGGTATTACTCTCGACATGGATAACTCTGTGTGTGCAAAAAGAGTTTCTTTTATTTAGCACTTTTTCAGGACTAAGAATTAATTATTTTATGGCTTTGATGGGCCCTGATTTAATGATTAGTTCAAACAATTTTCCTTTTCTTCGGGTATGATTGTTTTATAATTGATTAAAATAGATCAAAGATGTTTTCAATAATTTATTGTTTCTTCCAACAAGAATTACAACTATACAGGCTAAGGCTTGTTACGTTTCAGTTCCATCCTGCAAGAAAAAAAAACTTTGAACAAACAAAGAACTTTGTAGAGCAAATATGAGATAAAAAAGCTGCATTCAATCATCATACCATCATACTATTAATGGAAAGATATTTGAACCAAGACATTCAGATATATTGCATTTTAATGATTGCTGCATCGTATCTTTGGATATTCTTATAAAATAACTACAATAAAAAATTTAATAATAAAAATAAATATAATAAAAATTAACGATAAAATTAGAATAAATGTTTATAACTCAAAAATTACAAAATACTAGGTCTTTGATAGGTTTCCATAAACAATAAAATGTGCATTTCTTACATTTTTATAATTAAAGATATTCTGTATAAAAAGAGGATGTAGCGTTTTGGTCACAAGCATTGCAATGCTCTAAATTCTAAAAAATATGGAATACTCATAAGTAATTTTCTCGTTTAATGTAGTAATACAAAAAGGCATGTACGAAATACTTTGTAAAATTGTTATCATCAGTATAATTTGTTTCTTAGAATGCTTCTGTAAAGCACGTCCTCACCAGTTTCATGATGAGTAGATTTCAGTTTTAATTCTTTTCTTAGCTTTGATTCGAAGTATTAGATAAAAGAAAAAAATACTCCCAACAAAATAAACAAGAGTGTTAAAAGAATTGTCTGTCTTTTAATGTCCATTCTAAGACATTTAATTAAAATGGATTAAATTTACATCTCGTGATTATAAGTACAACAAAAAGTGCAAAGGCAGTTATGTATCTGTGCCTTTTTTACTTAAATTTAACTATCCTAATTATCTTCATATATTTAATAGAGTTAATATTTTATTCGCTATTCTATTTCCTTAGAGTGAATTTCTGGAATTCAATCCAAAATTGGAAAAAATAGAGAGAAAATGAGAAAAATCGAATAATTTGTTTGGTCACCTTATTTGAACTGAACTTTTATAGAAGAATTGGAAATTAGAACAAAGCGTAACGGACTACTGGGAATATTAAAAAATGTTGATTGTTCCTCCTAAATCTAGATTCAATTTTTGAAATTCACTCACAGTTTATTTGCAAAAAAAGATCATTGTTTGAAGTAAAGATAAATTTGATTTAATATTTATATAATACTATTTCGATGTTGTTTTGTTATTTTTTTGTAATGTCATATTTTTAAAAAAATTTAAAGTTTCAATACATTTAACTTATTGCAGGAAGGATTTTGAAAATCATATTTGAATCATAAAAATCAAATAAACAGATATCATCTGGGTATATGCATTTTTATCCAAATTTACCATGAATTTGTACTCCAAAATTAAAATTCATGTTCATGTAACTTGAAAATTCGTAATACTGTTCTGACTTTTTATTACTCTCAGAAGTAATAAAGATAATAAATTCTATTTTTAATCATTTCATTTTACCTATTCACGCATATCATCAAAAAACTTTTTTCCTTTTACTTATGGCCAAATCACTTATATAATTATAAATCCTGTTAATTCCTTTTAAGTAAAACTTATGCACTATTAAATTATTGACTTGTCGATCAGTGAAAAAATCCTTACACAAGTGCAGGATGCAAACGGCTTCACAGTCCTCCTTGGTCAAAAAGTTGTTCGAATTGCCCCAGCAACCACCGTAGCTGAATTCCTCGCACTCCCCGGTGTTCTTGTTGTAGTAGAACCTCTGGAAGTTCATGGCGCAAGAGCCAACCGATTTGTCCTGACTGCAAGTTTCGGATGCCCTTTGCACATTTAGAGAGTCTTGTTTATCTGAAAATGAGCTAAGGTATGAAATTGGGGAGAAATAAATGCTGCATCAATTTTAATAATTTTATTTTAGCAACATTTGATTTGATTTAATTGAGTTTAGAGTAGATAGATTTTTTTAAAAAAATTATTCTCGATAATGACGCGCCAAAGAGTGATAAGAACTAAGATCTTGTTTTAAAAACTCTTTAATAAATTTTATCGTTTGTCGAGACTTTTCAAGGTTCGTTGGTCGTAGTGACCTGGTAGTAAGGCCTTTGTTCTTGAGCCGTTTAGTTTCGGGTTCGATACCCGATTCCACCCAAGAACCATCGCGTGAGGGGGTCTGTTGCCCGTTAAATCTGTTAAGACCGACGGTCCTCCCTCTGGTGTTATGTGGAGAGGGGGTGCCAGCTGAGGTGTAGTCCTCGTCCTGTAACCAAAGTTTATAATTACGAATCCGACCACAAATACTCCCGGTATTGCCTAACAACGGAACATTCATATAACTAAACTAATTGTCAACGTTTATGGTATATGGTAAAAATCAGTAATTAAAATTTTAACATTGAACTAGTTGTAATTATATCAATTGGTGAAAATGAATCATTTTATGAAAATTAAGAAAATTTGGTGATTAATTTTGTGAGAAATGTCTTTTAAAATAATAGATGAGGATAAAAAACATCGGATGCGTTTGAAATAAAGGGAATTAGTTAGATTGAGTTGAACTCACAATTGGCATTGGCATTAGACAGTTTCTCTTAACAACAAATGCTAGAGTAGGTCGGGTGTGGCCTTTTCTTAATCTAATAAGAGTTGTATCTTGCTTCCTATTACATAAGCTTAACCAACTATCAATAAAGTATTTAATTTAATGAATCCTTCTTGGCATCCCATTCAGCAATAAATATTATCATAATCCAGAAAAGATATTTGCTCTTTTAGATTATATGCTTTTTTTTAAAAAAAGCAGAAATAAAACGAGGAAATTCATACTTTTTTTAGCATTCAATCTTCTCTATTCATGGAATAAATACGACAGCTCTGGTTCTTTATATCAAGCATTGGAGGACAAAATTTGGACGGAGTGGATATTTAATATAAAAGGGTTTGGTTGATTTATTGATAATTTATTTTGACATAAATATATCAAAAACAATTGATATTAAAGTTAATCATTTGATTCACAAGAATTTTACAAAAGGAATCTAACTGCCACAAGATATGTATAAATAATAAATCGAAGTTTAAAGAACAATTTCAGTGCTTATTCAGAAAACTCTTACAGCATGACAGAAATATTCATATACTAAATTTCTGCTATTTCAAAGAACAATAACGTATTAAATATTTAGTTTATTGATATCGTATTGGGATAATAAAATATATCTGTGTTGAATTCATATTAAATATGTTTTTACATTTTATTTATTAAGTAAATACATGACTTTATTTTCTTTATTTACGAAGAAAGGATAGCAGAGTAGTAGATAGCGAAGAAATGAATCTAAGGTTATTGAAGGAATCTTTTCGGTTTACCCTTTTTTTTTCTCGAAACTTTGAATGCGAATATCTTAACCGGTTTAACAGATAATTCCATAGGGCTTTCTTCATTATAATTGTTTTTATTATGATTCAGCATAGAATTTTTTTAATTTGGACCTTATTGCCGATTTTCTTTAGCTCCATTTTTTATTTAACTTTCTCATTCCACTGATTTAGGCGCTGCATAATGCGAAAATAAATTCAGCAGTCACTTTATTGTGGATACGAGTTAGTTTTCTGGATAA
Organism: Argiope argentata; assembly: GCA_026289955.1. Lineage (NCBI taxonomy): Eukaryota > Metazoa > Arthropoda > Arachnida > Araneae > Araneidae > Argiope > Argiope argentata. The sequence continues at coordinate 324,349 of JAOUZG010019355.1, read as the reverse complement.
ACAAGATACTGTTTTTAATATATATATATATAAATTCTTGTTGTCAAGAAAGTTTATTCAATTTAAGTTGGGAGAGAAGTTTCAAAATTTCAGGAACCTACATATTTATATTATGCTCCTTCAGAGCAATGGTCAGTTTTTGCATTACTTCAGACAATATTACTATTAGTAAATTTATTACAATAACTATCTTTCATTCTTTCTTTTGGTTATAAAGTCAAGTGAAAGTAGGAACGTTAATTATAGCTATATTTTCCCCTTATGTTATCAATCTCATTCGGGAAGGTGAGCAATTTTTGCTGCACATATCCTCATCAGAACAAACACATATTAAGTATGATATTGAATTCATTGCTGATGAGGCATTATAAATTTAACAAGTTTCAGTTAACTTGCTTCGTAATATCATATCAGACACTCCAACGTAGGCACACGAAATAAACCATAAAACTGAATGACAAGGTCAATTGCAACAGCAACACTGGCAGGAACTGTGGTTAAGTCCTAAGGGCCTTAACGGCCATAGCACAACCCTTCACGTAGGAAGTATGTCCCATCATCAACAGGAGGAGTCTAACTCTCACCTATTAGTGTACCCTCCAGGATGGTAAGATCCACACACCACGTCTGAAAATCTTGTCGTTTTGAGATGCTCCCCGAGGGTATTACTATGTAATACCATGTTAAGCTACTTTTCCCTATATAACTCTCATGTCCGGACGTTAGGAACCTTACTTTCCCGCCCCCACCCATTTTTAATTTTGAAAATCAAAATACTTTTTCCCAATTACCTGCGCAGGCCCTGTTGCATTCTTCTTCAGTTCGGAAGTTGTTGCTGTTTCCGCCGCATCCTCCGTAGATGAACTGCTTGCAGCGTCCTTCTACCTCGTTGTAGTAGTAGCGTGGCATGTAGGCGTCGCACAGACCCGAATCTGGACGGGCACTGCAGTCGGCCTCTTCGGCTAAGCACGAGAACAGACAGAAGTAAATACATTATTTAATAGCGATGTATGTTTGGAGGCATTTATGTCAGATTTTGAGTCAACATGTTTGATATATTTTTAGTAAGAGCCTTCCTAATTTAAAGTCATAATCAAAACCGGACCTCTGATTCAAGACAGCCAGTTTTTATAATTGATTTTTTTTCAGATTATTGATATGTTTTAATGATATTCTAAACGTTCTCAAATAAAGTTTTATGCTTAGTTAGAGATGTTGTTGAAAATTCTGCATTAATTAACAGTATAAGCCTAACTTCATCTCGGAACTAATCTGTTTTTTTTTTCTCTGATCACCTTAGCTTTATGTCACAGCATTATTAGCCAAACGTTTTGGTAAGAGACGAAGTACTTACGACAATAATATGTAATGATATATGTGTTGGCTAAAATTCTAGTATTAAAAGAGTGCGATTTTTTTCTTCAAATTTTATCACATAATGCCTTTTTTTACAAAATATTTTAAGATTCCATCATATGACCTCAAAAAATAGAACATAAAACATAGAAGATTTTTGCAGCTTTGATATTAATTCTGAACTTTTCCTTATGACTTTGCAAGTGATCTGTATAGTGCATTCGATTTCACCATAGCTTTATATGGAGATAATAAAAAATAGAAAACATTATTCATGTTTATGCTTGTCGGAGGGATTAGCTTTCTTATCATTGTATAAATTTAAAGTAGGTGACCATGCTGAAAAGTCTGTATTTTGAGAAATTGAGAAATAATATTAATTTAATATTCTTCATGTTTGAATAATTTTCTTTATGAATTGTTGCTCACTTGAATGTTGCTCCTAGGTCCATTTTTTGGAAATTACATTGATTTTTACATGCGTTTTAATGCTGTTTTATATCATTTGATGCAGCTGCTTCAGATTCTTTTGTTTGGTAGCATTTTGCAACGAATAGATTCATGAATTAAACTGAAATGCATATTTTTCGTTCAGATTTTGAATCACAGTTTCGCAGTATTTTTTAATGAAAGAATAAGTAAATTCATGCTTCAAAAATATTTTATAGCAGTTTTAATGCTTCACAATGTGAAAAAAATAGAAATTTTCATGTTATTACACCTTAGTTTATGGTTGCTATAACAGAAATAAAAAAATCTATACTATAACTAAATGAAACTATAACTAAAAAGCATACATATAAAATAGCTTAGGTTTGGTGGATAATTTCTGAATTTTTATGCAACGTGAAATAATATTTCTTGTCTCATCAGAAATGATTCAATATTTCCTAAGTTGGAAATATTTTTAATTGAAAAACTCATTTTCTCTTTACGTCATATGCTTTCGTTAAGTAAGTATTTCCGACTCAAGTACTTACCTGGGAAAGCAAAAGCTCCAGCGACAAAACACAAGAAAACCAAAACCTTCATATTGCTTATTATCCCGGAAAACGAAAAGAGGTTAACAATTTGGATCTCGACATTTTTATAGAAAAATAATATCTATGCACTTTGCACATCACGAGTGATGAAACGATGTTTCGTGAGGCCATTAAGCTCTGAGAAACTGACATGTGTTCGCCATCCATAACATTGTCTTCATCAGCAGAAATATAAAGGTACCTTCGATAATTAAGATAACAGAACGAATCTTATTATTTATTTATTTATTGCGCGCTTGTGCTGTGATTGCAGTGATTTAAACTTATAAAAGACTCCACTCAGATTTATTTTGCATTTTTAAAGAAGTTTCTGGTAATTTATCAAACCATTTATTTATTGAAGCACAGCAAAATTGCTTTTTTCAGTCAGAAAAGAATAGATGGTATAACGGCATATTATTATTTCAAAATTAATTCGAAATGCTTCAACTTGATGGTATCAATTTGCATATGATAACAGACAAACCCTTACAAGTATTATTTCATATGAAATCTAACAAAATATAATATTAATAAAAGAAAATAAATAGCGTTGGCGCTGTGCCATTTAAATTTTTCTTCCGTAGGAAGGATTTCAATTAATAAATTATCACACTGCACATATATCAGTTTACTACATCTCATATCACCTTTTTCTCATTTGATCTCAAACATGCCATTAAAAAGTAAGACTACAACATATTGTTTCGAATATTTAAATTTAGTTTAAAATCCTAGAACTCTACTGTTTAATATTAAATGCATAATCTAACACATTGTGTTTCCGGAGAGGATATATTTTAAAGAATTAGTTATACTAAATATACTTTACCCTCTCTTTTAATGAAAACTTGTGGCTATTATATCCCTACATATTTTTATTTTTAGAGAATATTCTTTTCTCACTTATTATAGTAAATTGAATGGTTGAATGTTTTTTGTTTATAAAAATTATAAATATTATTTGTGCATTTAATTCCGTTATTGTTATCTTATTTCCATAGCTGTAAGAAAAAATTCAGAAATACAACGCTGTTTTTTATTCCATTTCAACCTCTAAATATTTTAATTTTATAAAAAGGACAAATCGCTACGCAGCTGTTCGTCAGCTTAGAAATTAACAATTCAGCAAGACTTAATTACCCAGATATTGTAATATGAAAAAAGAAAGAAAAACTTATCCTAAACAGATTACGATTTTTAATTTCAAAATCAGGATGTTATATATTTTTTAAAAAAACAATTTCAGAGCCTTCTCAATATATTTCCGTTTTCGCCCAGTCAGTTTGAAAATTCTCCTCCAAATATGAATTCAAATAAAAAAATTCAATAAATGAAATATTGATCATTCATGCATGCATAAAAGTGCATTTTTTTATCAACTCATTAATAGAAAAGACATAAAAGAAAAAATACTGAGGTGAGTGCCAAACTTTAAAGGGAGTGAAAAAAAATTAAGCTCACAATTTTCAAAAAGGATCTGGTTTGATTGCAGCTCCGGTGATTGTAAATTCAAGAGAAGAAAAGATTTTTTATATCTCCAAGCAAGTCAATGTTTTATCTCTCGATCTACCGCACTCTTATTAAACATAATGGGTCATACCAAATAGCTTTCGAAAATGCTGAAAAATAGAAATTTACTTTATTTAGCTACTAGAGAAATCATGGATATATCTAAAATATACTATCATGCACATACGCATTTACAAATATATAGAGAGAGGAAGAGAAAAGGTAAGTTTGTGGGAGTATGTGAAGTACCAGTGCTTAACATTATAGTGCACCATATATTAATATTTTTTGTATATTATATTGAATTAATATTTTTTGTGCATTAATATTTTTGGTATTTTGAAAAGTAAGATATTGAAAAGTAGGTATTTGATAGTAAGTTTTGAACAAATAAAGGCCATGTTACAGGGATAATCAAATTCTAGGAATAGTTCTTAGAGAGTTATTTCAGATCACAAGGATTGGAGCCTGAATAATAATTTTCCCATATCTGCATAAGAGCTGGAAATGAGATGATAATCAAAATTGAGTTAATAATCACTTTATTATAACTAATAACTGATATTTTTAGCTACAACTTTAGTTTCAACGTTATGTGCTTTAGTTGCACGTTCCACTGTAACTACTCTTGAATCTTTGCAAGTGACATTTAATAGAAAAGCATTCATCGCTCTTCCTTAGCTTCCTTTCTACTTCATCCTCGCAACCTTTAGATATTAAAGAAGAAAGTGGAAGCAGGGAGTAAATTTCTGTTTTGTATACCCATAACGACTCTATAATTTAGTTTTCCTGCTTCACCACAAGATTTGTGTCTTTCATTCAATAATGAAAGACACAAAGTTTTACTCTTTGAATATTGGTAGGTCCTAAACGGCCTATTGATGAAACTACAATGGGTGTCCAAGATGCCTGTTTATCACTGGAAAATTCATTTTCTTTCTTTCACTGAATAAATCATGGAAAGAGATGGTTAAATGCTGTAACAAGCCATTCGATAAGCGGATCTTCACGATCGAACATCAACTCCTTAAAAAACACATACTGCCATTGCAGGTTTCAAAGAAGGTAGGGAATTTTTTCATAAATTTGAATGAGAATCTCTGGTATTCGAAAATTCTGATATGCCTTCAGTTAAATAATCTTAGGAATAATAAAATAAATTGTAAATTTTTAACTTCAACTCATCAACACATTATATTTAACTTTTTTAACAATTACCACAGTTATTCAAAGAAATAACATTGTAGCTTATCTAAATTCAGAAACAGCCTTATCAAAAGTATTGTATTTCTATAATATTTTATCAAAATTGAAAGGAGTTTTTTATGTTTAAAGTAGATAGCGTATCTGAATTTAAAACGGATTTGACCAAATCAGTGCAGTGTGAAAAAGGTAGGTTAACATCTGTTGTGGAGAAGAATGGGAAAGCTCTTATCGAGAAGATATGTCCATCATGCGTAAGGAAAAAGCAATCGTGAATAGGTAGATATTTTTAATTTTTAATGAACACAAACAAAAGTTAATAAGAGTTTGTAAACTTCCTGTTGTTTTCGTTTGGATGCAAATCAGTATGGGAAGAAAAATTTTAAATTGTGGAAGAATTCAACATTTTGAAAGAATTTTCTTTTCTTAGATCTATATGGAAAGTTCCTTGATACTATATCTGCCTGTTTATCTAAATAAGTAATACATAATTTAGTAACTAAAAATAACAAAAATTTAATACAGATGAATGTTAATGTATTTGAACAAGAAACTAGAAAGTCAGAGAATTAAGAATGAGCATTGAGTCTACATAATATAATTGTAAACATGTACAAAACGTTGGACTTAATTCTTCAAATAACAGACCATTTGTTAATTTTTCTATTCATCTATTTGCAATGAAAAATGAAATTGTTGCGTTAGAGTTGGAAATTTTATAAAAAAAATATTAATCCGTTTAATTATGAATCACAATTGACAAATGTCTGTCTGTTCCTTTGAGATTAAAAGGAAAGTATAATGAAATTGCTTTTGGGATCTTTGTATAAAAATTTTATCTTTAAATCTTGAATCGTGGATCACTGTGTCATCAGAAATATGGGTAAAATTCATAATCGTGTTTTTTTTTATATAAAGCTCCCTCCCTCCCTCCCACCATCTAACTCAGCATTCGAGAGGAATTGAATAATGTGATTGATACGAATGCTGTTGTTCGTAGATTACTCCCCCCCTCTCTGTTGTGGCACGGCTCATGGGTCTACTACTATTGTGAAAGTTAATAATAAATAGTTACTTCAACTTCCTCAAAGGCACGCTGAAAGACTGAAAGGTCGGACCGCAAGGGCAACATTAGTGAGAACTACAATTGAGTTCTGAGAGCATTAATTATCAACGATAACACTCCTCTAGTTGGAAGTACATACTATCATCGGTAATCAAAGGAGTCCACATCATTTCTGACGTGCCGAGAACCAATCACCATTCTAGAAACTTCTAATTTTTAGATCCGGGGTGCCTAACCGATGATATTAACAAGTATAATCTGACAATGGGGAAGCGTTAACTGAATTCAGCATAATTTTTTTTATCTTTACTTATAATAAAGCACAATGTGTGTGCGCGCGCGCGCGCGTGTGTGTGTGTGTGTTGGTGCTGTACAGGCCAGACCGTTCAACCTACAGCTACCAAATTTGGGACATGTATACCTTGGGGGCCGGGAATGTACACCTCGGAGCCCTTTTTTTGAATTTTTAATTAAAATTTGAATTAATTAAAAATAAGCCAAATTTTAACGTTTTTTTACTATAAATTCTGAAAATACAACAACATAAAATTGATTATTGCATAAAGTTAAAGCTCAAAAAATTAGTTTTTCAATGATACTAATATTTTGATTTATAATTTAAAACTCTATTTTTGATAAATTTTTAAACATTTAATTTAATCGTTTTTTTTCAACAATTTATAATAAATAAAAATGAAATTTAATCTTCTCGAGGATCTCAAAAAAATCAGCTTTTAATAAAATGTTGCCATCACATTTTCAGAAGTTCTGATATAAAAAAAGTTAATTACTAGCAGAAATAAAACAGAAAAATATAATTTTCATCACGTGATTATATGAAATGAAATAAATTAGAATTGTGATATTTTTTAAACAATAAATGCAAGAGTAAATTTTTCTTAATCTTTCGCAATATCAAAATTATTAATTCAATGAAAGAATTAAAATAAATAAAAATATATTACAAAATTGCGACAGTTAAAAATGAAAAAGAATTTTTAGAAAAACAATAAACGATAATCTTCTGAGAGCGAGATTAATTATTTAAAAGTAAGAAATCTTAAACAAACTTGAAGATGACGTCATTTCAAAGAAAAGACGAACAAAAAGCAATTAATAATAAGTAGAAGTAAAATATTTTTGCATTCGAGTTTTTTTAAAAATTTTTTAAAACAATAAGATATGTTTTGAATTGTTACTTTTACTTATGTGAAGAAGATAGATTGTAAAATCCAAGAACTCGCCTTGGTGATTGTAATTTATCTTTGCATTTTAATGAATCTTGAGAAATAAAAACGCATCAGCTTTCAGCGAAGCATGCGTAATATTCAAGCTATGCTGGTAAAAGCAGGTCAGCTATTTGAAAACGCATCTTCTTTCAAACAAGCACACTTAATAATTAATAATGCAAAATTTGTAAAAGCATATAAAAATATTTTTACCAGTATATTTCGGAGACATCAAAACTTTCTAACCAAAAAATATCATGTTCTCTCACGAGAAAAAATAAATCAACTATCATTCCAAATTAAACATATAAAAATGTTATTTTCAGCATGTGTCTGTATAAAATGAAACAAATATGAAACATGATATTTTTGGAAAATAAATGCAATAAAACGTTTTCTATGATATTTTATAATACATATATTACTAATTCAATTAAAAAGTTTTATTTAAGGCATATATGGCTTAACATTTACAAGCCATCTTCTGTAATCGGTACCCAACAACTAATTTGTTAACTTTTTATGATAGACATACGTCTCTTAACTAATGGTCTTAGTGAAATGTATAATTAATAGATTGAGAGAAAAAATGCTGATGTATTACAAATTTTAAATTTTTACATATATCATCTGCTCTGTGAATCATATTTAACAAAATATACTAGAGACAATAAGTCCTTAAAATAAAAAAGTAGCACTCCAATCGACTAAATCAATCATCACAGCTGATCTATCTATGAAAATTTCAACATAACTATTCGATATAAACTGGCGATTTTAGATCACTTTATCAAGATCTCAAAGAATCCAATCAAGGTTACTCAAGAATAATTGGTCTAGATTATGAAAATGATGATTGTTCTAAACTTGCAATATTCAGAACTGAATAAATCAGCCAGATTTGAAGAAGATAGAAATGCTTATTTTTTTATTTAGAAGTTGAAATACTAAGGATATTTTACAAATATGAATCTATAAGACCAAAGGAATTGAAATCATAATTTTTTGGAACATATTTATAAACCTAACAAAATATTATTGAGAGCGTTTATATATATCTAAAAATAAAATTAAAAACTGAATGTTTCATTTAATTTGCGAAATGTTTGCTGAATAATTCCTTGAGATATTATAAATTATAAAGAAATTATAACGTTTCAATTTCTGTAGTGAATATAAAACTTCAATGTCGGACTACTCTGCTTTCGGTCCTTAGTTTTATTTAAAGGCATGCTTGGATTGAATAAAGAGGTCTTTATAATAATTGGTTTCATCATTTCCACTTTAATTTAAAAATGAATTTTATGAGCACTGATAGATAAAAAATCAGAGAGAGATGCAGAGTTCAAAGATAGGGCTGCTTAAGGCCTACATAATAGTATAAGTGAATTATAGGACTATCGAAATATGAAGCTTAAAAATATTTTGCTGAAAAACTTATTATGAGACCAAGTTATATAAAAGAAATTGATTGAATCCTTTAGTCGGCATTAATATTAACGGACAGCTGGTCGCCAAAGGCGGCTAGTATACAATAAGATAACGAAAACCTGTTTACTTAACAGGAATTTTTCTTTTTCCTATATGAAGTGCTAAACATGTTTAGTTTAGTTAAATTAACGTTCCGTTGTAAAGCACTACTAAGGCTGTTTTGGTACGGACCTCGTAATTTTGAACTGAAGATCTCCCTTTACACACCACACTAGCGAGAGGGCATTTAGAGATGACAGATTTAAGTTGCAACTGATCCCCTTACAAGACCGCTCTTCTGTGGTATCGGGTCTCAAACTCGAAACCCTACGGCTCACTAGTCGAGACCTCGCCAATAGACCAACGTGGCCCGAAGTACTAAACATGAAAAGGCCATATATTAAAGAAGAATATTTCCTTCGGTTATTTATATACAATTACATTATGACATGCTTACATATATGTTGCTTTCCTCTACCCAAAAAAGTTCCCTCCTGATTAGAGGAACGACCAGGCTGTAGCTATTTCTTATAGCACTTACCATATACAAGCCTCTGACGAAGTCAGCAATTTAAGCCGAGTTAGCAGTTATCAATTTTCTGAGGATATGATTCCATTGCACCCGAGGGTAGAAGTCTGACTTCAGGTCATATGAAGATGACACTCATTTATTCACTCTGACATATTCTTTTTACTTGGGACCGCTCTTTCACGCAAGTCACAGATAGGACACTCAAACCCAGTTCAGTATGCCCAGTTCACGGGAACCATGTTACTTCTATGCCATGACGTCGGCAAGAACAAGGTTCTGAGATCAATTGATATCCTCTGGTAGGGATCATTTGTTGAATTTTTGTTTCTGTATTTTGAATCATGAAAGAATTTTAAATTATTGGGATTTGCAATTCGTTATGTAAAATTGAATTTCTTAAGAAGTATTTTAAATTATGTACTACGACAAAAAATGAAGGAGGAAAAATGTATGTGTGCGTATGTACAAGCGTTTTATAAGCCAGATCATGTGACACAAATTTGACAAATTTTGCAAGTATATGTATGTATTAAAATGCGAAAAACCTTTTTGTTAGTCAATTAAAAATTAATTATGATTCAATGATTTTTTCTAACGGAAGTCTGAAATCTTTTTGAAAAGAAAACTTTTAAATAAAAAAGATGTTTTTATAGTTTTTCATGTATACTTATCTTCAATTGATTTTGAATTCATTAATATTGGCTGTCTCTCTCAGTTTTCCAGGTCAAATATTTGTTCTTTTAAAAATGTCAGCAATCGAAATTAAATAATGTTATAATTTATAGTAAACTCCAAAGAATTTATTCAATGCTATTATTTCATGTTATTATTTATTATTTCGAATTAAAGAGTTCATACGAAATTACCGGTTGTAAAAAGAACAAAAAATTATTTATCCGTGCATGTAACAGATTCAAATTATTCCTGTTCAAGAATTTAAAAGCTTGAATTTTTTTTTTAATTTTGATTCCGAAATTGTATTTTGTATATTAATTTTACAGATTCCAAAATTTTATAGAGCCATTGATAGTCCATTTATCATTAAAAATATTAGATTTTATTGTTGTATGTACTTTTAATGACCTGTTTTTTTTTGTTACAAAAAATGGAATTCCATTACAAAATCTTTAAACATTCTTTTTTTTTTCTTAATTTTTGACGTGCTATGAAATTATATATTTTCATGGTAATTAATTATTTAATATTTTCTGGACTATAATCTTTTAATTTAATTAATTTTTTTAAAAAAATAAGAGTGCCATCTGGTGATAAATTTGTTAAAAAAATTGACTCAAAGAATCTTTAAATTTTAAGGAAGTGTATAATTGACAAATAACCAATTAGTAAAACTAAAAAGAAATAAAAGGTTAGTATATTTTATTACTCGAATAACACATTTGTTTTAATTAAGTCATCACTATCAGAAATAAAAACATTTATAGTGCCTATTAGAGAAGGAACCATTTATCAAACTTCTAAATCCTGCAATTAAAAAAATAAAAACGAAAAATCTATTATAACATGAAGCCGTAAAATATTTCGTAATAGCCGACGCAAAGTTTCGGGAACTTTCACAATTTTATCAATTTGCGAAATTGAAGTCAATTTGTATCAATCTGAGAAAGTCTTAAATTGATATATTTTTTTCTGTTTTTCAGTCAATAATTCTGATTTCAAAACTTTGGATTAATTCGTTTATATTTTTTCTGAGTATGATATAATCAATACGATCAATAAATGATTTCTTTTATACTCAAACTCTTTTGTGTGGATTTATCGGTATGAAATCCGACAGAAAATATCAAAAACACATTGCTTTATTCTTCACAAAACCTAACTAACTACATACAGCTGTTGCCAACTGAGAAACAGGAAATATTTGATAAAGTTTTTTTATATTCTCCCCAACCTAGTCAACCTTGAGGGGATGACCAGAGATACCGGTGAGAGTGGAGCACCTTTCGGCCATTAATTCTCAATACGTAGGACCTTTTCTTCCCATCACATCTTTTTGCATACAAATCTATCCAATGTTTAGAAGAATATATTACAAATGAATGGTGAGTGGTATAATATAATTTCCTCTCTCACCAATTAGCTTGGATTAGCCAAGTTAAAAATTTATTTTAGACAATTTTATAAAATCTTTTTTTATTATCTCTCTCTTTTAATTAATTCATTCTAATAATTATTAATGCTTCCCTTCTAAGGATTATCAAAATTGAATATTATCTAAGTTAACTTCAAATAAGAAGAAAGGTTTTTCTATTATAGGAAAAAAAGTAAAATCATTTGCGCATGAATAAACAAATTTGTATTACAGTTTCTTTTCAAACAACATCGTAGAAGCATCTATTAATTTTTTAAAATCTTATTTCATTCTGAAAGTTAATGCTGGAATCTTTTTGCATGTGTTTTTATTCAGTAGTTGCTTGGTTATATTTGTTTAGGTATAATTATTTTATTTTCGATTGTCAGATTTCAGGTAAATCCAATAGAATAACTTAATTTTTCTTATTCAGTTTTTATTTTATTATTTGAATCCATTGATGTCTCAAATCCTTTCTGGCATCTTCAACTATTTTATAAACTATAAAAGTAGCATTATATTAAGTAAGTAATTAGGTTCCGAAAATATTTCTATTGAAGACAATTGATAAGGAGTTGCCCAAATGTAATCTTGGATAATAGGAAACATGTTTTGGCACCTAAAAATGTAGAAAAAAATTCTTTAAATTTAAGACAAATTTATTTAAAAAATAATAAGTAGACAATAATCTCTGCATACAAAACCTTTTTTGCATTTGACATATAGATCGGATATTTGAGAAGAGAATTTTATAAAGGAAGAAAAGGAATTTCAATAAAGCAGCATTTAATTATTCTTTTGGAGAGAGATTTTTTGACTGGTGTATCATGTTTAATAGTTTGAATTTTATATTTATAAAACTTTTTCTACTAACAATGATTAATGTATATAAACTATATCTTCATTTCTTTGAAAATAGCGGGTGGTTAGTTTTAAAAGTATTCATTTTACAGAAGTTTTCAGAAACGTATTTTCTTACAAAATTAAGAAATTTATTATTAATTATTTCTTATTAAGAAAACAAATGATAAAGGAAAAAGGTAATAAAAGTATTTAATATACAAGACAAATATACAAATAGTCGCCTGAAGGTAATTCAATAGATAAAAAGAAGTTTCTATGTATCGTTTATACCCCCAGGAAAATTCAAAACAAGAATTAATGTGAATTGTGCTTTAGGCATTGAAAGTTTTTGTCAAAAACATCTAGGACTGGTAACGTTGTAATGTGTTTTTTTTTTTGAAGATTTAATAGAAATAAATGCTTTTACAGAATCTACTAATGATTCCAAAGCCATCAATTGCAATTTTTTTCTTATAAAAATCAAACACATTTACATAATTTTAATTTAAAAATGAAATGCTTGAACTTTAAAATATAAGGATAAAATGGTGTTACATACGTTTTTTCAAACATTATAAACACTGAAAATTTATATTTTTAAAATAGAAAACGAATTTTATTTCTACTGTTTAGCCACATTAATTCTAATAAATATTAGTCATATTTTAATAAACTTTATTAGAGGTCTAATATAAAATGTATTTCTTAAAATACACAAAGAGTTCAGGAATTTGATTGTTTCATGGTATTAGATGGTATTTCATGGTCTCACTGCCCTAAAAGAAAAATATAATAAATCAGTTTAAACAGAATTAGTTCACAAGAAATTTTAATAAATAACAAAATTCTCTTATGGTCTCTCATTCTCTTTATGGCCTTAATAGCTATAATCACTAAAATAATTATGATTTCTTATTCATTAATTTAAATGCTTAAAACTAATTAGAAAAGACAATAAATAAATAAATAAAATAATGGTATCCTAAGTCTCTATATACTTTAATATGCAGTAAACAAATACATTATTAAAAAATTGAGACAATTGACTACAAGGAACGATTTAAAAAAAAGAAGATAAAATCTACGATCGCAAAATTCAAGTTATCATGTGACAAGATATTTGCCTTAATCATTTTAAATCATTATTTGCCTTAATTAATTTAAGTCATTAACCAGTTTAAATCGGTTTGAAACAATCAAGAGACTTCTCGTTCGATCTCTGTCCCTCTCTATCTATATATAGGTATATATAATATACCTATAATGATAATTTTTTAAAACTTTCATTTTTAATTTTTCTAGCTGGCAAACTAAGTTTTGGAGCTCGACCGATTTTGGGATGAAATAACAGCTATGATGTCATAGTTCTTCGTCAACCTTTTAAAAAAGCATCTGCTTTCAAAGAAGCACACATAATAATATTGCAATACTGGTAAAAACAGGTAAAAAAAACTATATGCGATTAAAAGAAGTTGATGAATATTGCCATTTATGCTTTGTCTATTGCCTACGTGCTTTCAAGCTTCAATTGACTTTAATTATTCAAAGCCTCTAACAAAAAGCAATATCATGTTCTCACATTATAAGAAAAAAAAAACGAAAAGGAAAATCTAAAATGTATACTATAAATATACATCTAAGTTGCATACAATTTATTTTTAAGTGTTTTAAATGTTTCCGCCCTCTTCCATTCTAAATTATTAAATTATAAAAATAAAACATTTCATAATTACTGTCTAACTGAAACCGTTTCGTAGGAAATGCATATCATAGTCTTTTTTTAAGTAATATAATTTAACAAAAATCCAATTACCTCATCAATAAATGCAGACATCCTCGCAGTCGTCCATGGTGAGGAAGTTGTTGCTGTTTCCGTTGCATCCCGAGTAGACGAAGGGTTCGCACTTGCCACTCGCCTTGTTGAAGTAATATCGGACGAAAGAGGCTTTGCACGTCCCTACTTCTTTGTCCTCTTCGCAAGCGTTGCGAGACTTGGCGTGCAGAGCTGAGGGTCAGAGATAGAAGTGTTTTCAAATTTACACATGGATAAATAACAGAGCTTTACATTTAGGTTCGAAAAAGTACATAGCATACTGTAGTAAAATAGTTTTTATTTGTTGGTTGCGAATTAAAATTCTAATGGAATTAAATATCTAGGGAGTAATAATTAGAGTATGCATGTATAGGTGTCTATCATTAATTAACATAATATTAACATCAACCTTAATATTATGTTAATTAGAACATATAGATTAAATTTTAATATTATGCAAATGCAAGAAATATATCTAAAATCTGAATAATGTAATGGAATCGAAAAGAAGGAATATTCTGTGTGATCCACTAAAATTTTAGTCAAATAAATTTTGAGAAATTAAATTTTATTAAACCTTGCAATTAAGTTGGATTTTTACACAAAAATAAATCCTGTTTCCAAAAATAGTTCTGTTTTAATGCAATGTTTCATTTCTAGTTCATCGATATTTATTTTGGTTCAGTAACAGTCCATTTATTTGTAACCTAGGTTTAATTTTTGCATCATCATTTCTTGCATTTCGTTATTCTGTATAGAAAATTCAGTCGCATGTTGCACTTATTTATAGCCATATTATATTTATTCA
>JAOUZG010019355.1:269958-294406 GCA_026289955.1 Argiope argentata | reverse complement strand
CCTGTAGAAGTCCGTTGATTGTGGATGAAAATACAAAAAGTTCAATAGTATTTATATATATATATATATATATAAACTGGGAAACACAGCCCAAAACAGTATGAGAAGCAGAAAAGATTTGAGTATATGAGCGACGTCTATATCTACAGCGAGCTCTTCCTGATTACTAAGTGCTGTTACTGATGCTTATTATCGATTTGTTCCCTGGTTAACAAAGATCTAGCTTTTTGTTTTTCATTACCTGTAATTTTGACGTTTCTTGCAAAATTTCTTAATTATTATTGAACTTTTTGTATTTTCATCCACAATCAACGGACTTCTACAGGATTAGTTTTTTTGTAACAATATGTTATGGTCAATGTGATTAATCGATTATTATATTTAAATTGTATCTATTGTCAAGGATTTTACTACTTCCGTTGAGTTTTTTTAAAAGGTTTGATGGCCAATTTAGAAATAAACAGCCCTCTTGTAAAAAAAATGACAAAATGAATTTACACAAAGAACACTAGCACAAAGACGACAAATTTAAAGAAAGACAACTATATACAGCCAAGACGAGCACAAAGAAGCACACTACAACAGCAATATCCCACAAGTAGAAATCGGACACAGCATATAAAACAGCCAAACAGGATTCATTAGGAGAATGGTTCTTTGGAGCTTCGCTCTATGGTCTCTCCAAATGGCTGAAATTCTCCACTGTCTCATCGCTTTAGCTGTATCCTACTGCCGGCTCACAACTACATGACTGTCTACTCCACACACGAGAAGATGCTGCTTCCACAATGTACAACAAATCTCCAGACACAGCAGTTCAGCACTCATTTGAGCTTCACACAATGTTGGACTATTCCGCCGCTGCTTCGTTATCCTTTCATCGGCTCGTTACTGGTCTACATCACCTACTACGCATCACCTGATACATTGCATTCTGGCATTTTTTAGTTCATTTTTGGTGGGCCGAGAAGTTTCTTGGAATATCTTAGTTCCCATTTGTTGGATCACTAAAATGTTCGAAATTTCCGGTAATATCTATTTTGTCACCAAATTGGTAGCCAAGTTTGTCAAGAAATTCTGAGATTACTGAGGCTGCACCCTATTAGCAATCACAGAGCTTATCTTAAAACAGTCCACGTTGTGAAGCAACTTTATACGTTTGTAACATTATTATTTTTATTATTATTATTCATATATGTTTATCACTGCTATTTATATATATTTACCTGTAACGTAACTTTATGCTATCCAATATTTTAAATAATCATGCTTAGATAACATCTTCCAGATGTTTATTTTTACTGAATGAATTTAAAAATATGCTGAATAAACAAGGATATGACCTATAAGATACTTAATCACAACACAAACACAATGCAACATTTCAGCAAGAAGTTCAGTTTTCAGAAGAACTTTTCAGAAGAATATAACGTTTCAGGCAAGTACATATAAGAAAAGTGAAAAAAAAAAACAGCTGACATCAATTTCCGATTGATTGACTAAGGCCTACATTAATCATTCCATATATATTCTTTAAAGATAATGTTCTGTTCAATCATTTCTTAAACAATAATTCGAATGCCTGACACAAGGTCCCCCCAGGAGGGCAGCTCGAAATGAGGATGAGATGCTCCTGGCCTAGTGGTTGGATCTATAAAATCCTGCATGATACGCAAATACGGGTTTGGCTCCTTCCGTTGATGACAAGACGTACTTGTTATAAGGGGGGGGGGTGAACCATGACTGGTGATGACCCTTAGGACTCAAACACAATTCCCACGAATATTGCTGTTGTGATGGTCTGACCATTCGGTTTTATGGTTTATTTCCTGTGCATTCGGGAGGGTCGAAGAGTCTGGTATGACTTACCTGGTACAGGGCAGTCCTTGGGCTTGACGCAAGACCCGTCTTTCGCTTTGACGTATCCGTCGTCACACTCGCAACCAGGGTTGCACATGAGGAAGCAAGCCTTGGGCGGGTTCTTGTAGTTCTCGCATGTCACTGGGCACAGGGTTCCGCAGTTGTTGTAGTGCTGGTTGGCCTGGCACTCCTCTTTGGAAAAAGAATTATGATGTTTAGGTGATGAGAGTCATTGAAATGGAAGATAAAAATTAGTACTCTATGTATGAGCCAAAAAACAGTAGACTACCATATAATGTTGTGAGCACTTAATGCATTTAATTACTTTTTTGTAGTTCAAAAGAGTTAGTAAGGAAGTTGCTTTTTTTTTCTTTTGCAAATTCTCAGAATATTTTTGCCTGTGATTTTTATAATGCCTGTGATTTTTATAATGCAGAGGATTTACCTCTTGAATTAAAATAAATAAAATGGATATAACATTTAAAGTGGGGATCATAATCGACATAACCATTGTAAACAAATACTATTTCATATATATTTAGATAAAAAAAGGTGAAAAACTATTTTTACTTTTAATTAGTCTTTGAACTATGATAAAATATTAGATAGTAACTACATTTAATTAAATATTAATTAATATCGGAGTTAAGAGTTTGCCATCAATCAAGAAATTAAATTTAGAAATGCATCAAGAATACAATATCAATATTCAAGAATTAAATAATAATTGAATCACCATTAATTGATATAATCAACCTTGAATCAATTCAGTTTTCTATTTAATTAAAACGATTAAACTAATTCAATATTTAATTTAGCTATCAATATAGCTATAATATAGCTATTTCAATATATCTAACAGACAAAGATATTAAAAACATATAATGAAAATCGATCTATATACTTTTATACTAGATGACTTATTTATTTCTCTAGATAATAAATATAAAATGAATTTTATTTATTTAGCAGAATATAAAGATATTGATTTTATTATGAATAGAATATAGATAATACTTGGCATCAAACTTCAATTTTAGAATGTAAGAAAAAGGGAAAGAGATATCCTAGATATTTAATATATGTTATATTCGTAGAATATAAGTATGCTGGCATATGTCCAATATAAACATGTTGTCCAATATAACATGTCCAATAGAAATATGTTAGACTTTCCGTACGAATATTCATTACTTCCTTTTAAAAAATTGGCAGACGTCATCCTGACACAGGGGCAATGCGTCCTCCCCATGATCTGGGTGGCTTGGGATCGAATCCCGGTTAGGGCATGGTTTTTCTTCTGTATACACCTGACTGAAGGTTAAGTTTACTGTTAGATTGTGCCAACGTCTTGGCACAAGAGCAACGCATCTTCCCCGCGTTCTGAGAGTTCCGGGTTTAAGTCCCGGTTGGGCAAGACAGGGTTGTTATTCCTCTGTTCTGTGTGTGAATGTGCCCCACTGTAAAAAGATGTGCAAGCAAATGTGGTGAGTATGTAGCTAATTCGTACTTTTTGACCTAGTTGGCGCTACTTCATAAACAAAAGACACGCTTTCGACTTAAAATCGCTGTGGGAGTAAGCGAGCTTATCCACGGCAAGGCCCATTAGAGACAACAATAAGAACAACAAATTGTGTCATGTGAATAAAAGATAATGTTATTTCTCTAATGATGATAAAACTTATAATGACCAGCCAGTCATAAAAGAAAATATATATATCATTTTTTCATTTAAATTATTCCGATTCTGGTCCAATCTCATCATTTGGTAATTGATGAAGAATGTGCTTATTGGGTGATATTGTGCAATATAATAATAAGTATTTAAAAACACTATTAAAGAGTGCATAGTTTCTTTATTCTAAGATCCAAAATAGATCTGAAACACAATCAATGTCCGAAAATTCATAATAAAAACAAAACATACCCTCCTCAGCGAAACACGCTGCTACGAGCGCAAAAAGCACCAAAAATTTCATGACGGCTCTTTCTCAAAAACAGAAACAGAAGTCTGTACTAAGAAGCTCTCTTTTTCAAATATATTGAAAGACCTGCATGTTTCTGTTCCCACGAGGTTTGATACGAAATAAAGAAAATGGGAGACTCGTCCTTTGAGAATCTACACATGTCTTTTGAAGATAATGCCGCTTGAAACTTATAACTTGTTCTGTATCAGAAATTGGTTCGTACTGATAAAGAATGTTGTTTCCTTATTCTTATCACATTTGAGATAACAGAAAACAGGATAATATGAAATTATGAAAAATTTTAGAGATCCGCGACTAAAGGGGTAGATAACAACTCAAGATGGAACAAGTTTTTTTAAACATATTAATTTCAATTTTATGTGAATGAAATTTTTAGCTACACAAAACATTTGTTTAGTCAATTTTTTAACGTCTGATCTAAAAATTATGAATGAACTGAAATCGATTAAACTTGAAACTATTATCTTTACATTATGGATTAATTCCATTATAGAGATAACTCTAATATGGGGAAGAGAAACTTCTGGAATAATAGTTGGTTCTTGCCTCCCTCTCATCATTTAAGTGCCTTATTGGGTACAGAAATGATGTGGATGTGACTACTCCCTACAAATGATGGGACATACCTCTTACGAGGGTGGTTGTACCTTCACCGGTGATTACTCTTTGGACTCATCTATACTGTTGCAACAGTCTGATCATTCAATTTAAATCTGAATGTCTTTCGGTGAGGCAGAATAGCCTTTGTGGTTCTTTAATGGCTAGCCCTTCTAAAATCGCTTGTCTTTGTAAAGTAGTTCTTCAGCTTGCCACTATTATCCATAGATGACAAGCTGCTATATAAGTAAAATGTCATCCCTTATCTGATGGGTGTCATTGTCTTGTAGAGTTGAGTTAACCATTTTCCAATGAAGGAATATACTTTCTTGGAGGATAATTTGTGCCATAGGCAGTGAATACAAGTATTGTTTCATTGGCTTTGTAGATGTGACCGTAAAAAGGGGCTATGAGAATGTGATAAATGTGTGTCCTCTTCATATGTGCTAGAAGTCAGACTTCTAACCTCGAATGTTCAGGGATCCATACCTTTAGAAGCTATTGCACCCCTTCTTTCTTTGTAAAGTGGACACGTCATCATGATCAGGTGGTAGATTAGATGTCTACTTGTTATCTCACAGAGGCTCGAAATTCTGAAACCAAGGGCACTAATATTCCTTTAAAACGAGACTCTAATATAGCTAACACTGAACAATAAACTGCAAAACCCTGCTTATTTTCACATTAGTTGAATAACCAAATTTTCATATTGAAAATATAGCAATGTTTGATTTATAATCTCATTTATAAATAAAAAAATTTCTCAATGAAATGATTGATTTCAAATCATCTTATAAAAAAGCGAGTGCTTTTAATTTATTTGTATTTGGTTCTTATCGTCATTTTTAGGACTATTTTATATATATTGTAATTATCACAAATTAAATGTTATGCTGAGATTGTAAAAGTAAATTTCATTTCTATATTCTTAAATTGTTTATGAGCAATTTTATAAAGTACTTTCTATCGGGTTAAAATAAGTAATGAAACAGGAAAAATAATAAAGTAATTTCGTTCCACATTTAAAATGAAAAGAATAAAGATTATATTGTTCCATCTGTTCATTCATGAAACTGCATGTTCTTATCTTTTCATTTTTAAAAATTATCTTGCGTAGATTCTTCTTAAGTTTTAATTCAATTTAGTTAGTTTAAAATTTGATTCGAAACTTCATATGAGCTACTTCAAAATATTTTCTATGAGCTTCAATTATAGTCAAGTGACGAGCAACTGAGTTGCCCTTCTCAGATTAGACATTTCGAGCCTTACCCCCGTAGTCTAAAAAACATTCTACCCTTAATGAATGCAGCATGCACACTTCATGTATGCATGTTGGATCCGCATTTCAAGCAAATCCCGAATACATAACGCTATCATGAGACCCATGATCTTTCTTTACATCTTCCAAGTTTCCTTTTGGAACTTGGAAGATATAAAGAGTTATGGTTAATTATAAACAATTGTTCTTCGTGTAGTGTTGCTTACCAGTTCCAAATTTATTCTCTTTTTGTTCTTATTACTTGCAGAATTTCCTGCCAAGAAGTTGTACAATTGTAATTATAGGATTGTAAAATTCCTTTGCATTATATTTTATAGTCATAAATATAATATGATATTCTCGGCGCCATATACAATATTCCAAATCGATTAATTGATTCCCAGAGTTTTGTCTTAATTTGGCTCATAGTGACTTCATTCTAGGGTGTTCTATTGTTTCCAGATCCATTCATTTTTTTTCTATTTGATTAATCGAATAATGCACTGTAAATAATATACCGTTGATAACCCATGTGGATGGGTAATAAATTATTGATGTAAATGGATTCTTTTAAAAGGTTCCTGCGTTTCTCTTGTCTAAAGTTCAACATAAGGTCAACACGTAAATGAATTTTTGTCAGAAATCTATATGTGTCTGATTTATGAGAATATCATAGTGTATAGGAACTGGTTAAAGGTTTTCATCCTTTTTATCTTTTTTACCTTCCTCGAGATGCAATAAAAGCGAAATTAAAAAATTCAAGCTGCCTTCTCACTGACTTCCAGCCTTGAATCTGTCATCAGCTTACAATCAAAATTAATATGCATTTACATCACATGCATGTGTGTGCGTGTGTAGGAAGATTGTGAGTTAATAGTAGGATTTGAAAAATATTGCATTCCATTAACGGAGAAGAAGAGATTTCTCAACTCCTTCTAGGATTTCTTGAGATATTGTGCAATGATTTTATAAATATGTCAGAAAATGGAGAGTGACATTGAGATTGGAAAGATTTACTTCAAATCTAAAAATCTCAAATCTTGTTTCTAAGAATCATAAATCTTTATGTAAAATAAAAATTGATGGATTCTCAATATTTGCTAGAATGAAGTACCGGCTCTCTATGGGTGAAAGTCCGGTTACTACATTTTTTTTAAATATATGGATTAAGATTATTTTCCGAAGTAATACCGCATACTGTTTTATGTATTAATCCAGAAGAAAGAAAGAAAGTTTACATAGATTGGTGCCTTTAGAACTAAAAATGCTTATCTTTTGTCTAGAACTTTGAAATTAACAGTTCGGGTTGAATTTCAAATATGTTGAAGTCTTTCGGAAAATAGTAGTCGAAATTTGTACATCTGCAAGAGTATGCAATTCAGTCAGTTATTTTTGTTCCTCTTTTGGACATCAAAAACTTTCTAACTCATCTAAACTCTCCTAGTCATATTCAGAAGGCAACGAAAGATAATTCCAGATTATATATCCTTATTCAAACATCCACGATACTCTAAAGTGAGGTGGTTTGACATTCAAAAATAAAGCTAATTAAGGAATCTTGTTGGATTATTCAGGACCGAATCCGGAATTGGAACCCAAATGGGAAACTGGCATTGATAATGTAAAAACTATTACATAAAAATTTATAAAAAAATATGAAAACAAGTAAAATATTTTAAATTATCAATCCAGTTATTTTTCTAGATACAGTTCTTGATTGAACTCTTTGTGGTTTATTCAATATCGTTTGTTGAGACCATTTCTTATTCCTTTCGCTTCGAAATTAATTCTATCTTTTATTTTTTTACCATCTACAGAATTTATAAATAATAATAACATAAAACCTTTGAAAAATACCCGTTTTTTGATTACTAGAAATAGAAAATATTTTTATACAAGGTATATGGTCATTGAAACAAAATCATATTAGGGTTTTAGAAACTTCAAAACAAATTAGAATCCATGTATGCTCAGTTTCATTATTAAATTGTTTTCAGAATTCCAATCCTTCGTGATTTTGTTTTGACTTCCTTACTTTTTGTTAAAATAAAATAGAGTATTGAGCTTTCTTAGTATTCGTTATAAAAGAAGATGCTTAAAATATCCACTTAATTGTTATAATTTTCTACTTCTTAGTTATTAATAAATATTTTATTTTATTTTAAACGTCACAATAAATTTAAGTTAATTAATTAATGTAGATGCTGCCACTGAAATTTGTCAATATTTGATTAGCATTCTTCAATTAATATGCAATAATTTCTGAAAATATTTGAGTATAGAATTGATTTGTTACGCAAACTTCTGAATCAAATTTCAAAACCGTTTTTCACCAAAAAGTAAATAAAAAGTGTTTGTGCTGGTTGTATCGGGTGTGTTTAGTAACTCTTGCAGATATAAACTATATTCAAATACCAGTATTTATTTTAAGCATCAAAAGAGCAGTGTTAAATAATGTGATAAACAAGAAAAATATCTGTCAGCCTTCTAAGTATTTAATGATAGATTGGAATAAGTTCAAGGACCTACGATTAATATGAATGATTTTCAGCTATTTTTCAGCATTTTCTTTTCGGCTTTTACAACATTTTGTAGTTTTAACTCCCAACTCAAATAGCATCATGAATTTAATAAGTTTCCTATAATCTGAAAAATCGGCAGGGAAATTTGTATAAACCACACCAAATATCATGTAAAAAAATGTTGGTTATTGCAGTTTTTAAATGTATTTTATTAAACAAAAACAGACAAAGGGTTTTCCTTCTTCAAGTTTCAATCTTTTCATTGTGCTTTCAGAACTTAACCTGTAAAAAAAAGAGTATTTCATTATTATTATTAATTTTAAATTTAATTTCATATTTGGCTAATGCACTCAGAATTGTTCATTGATGAATATTTTCAAACATATAAATCTATAAAATAGCATTTAAAATCTCGCTGAAAAGATTTTCATTGATTTCCATTCACTTTTATTGTATGGTCTGATCTTTCATCCTACAGCCAAATTTTCTCTTTCTTTTTTCTTCAATTTTCAAACCACTTGGCAAGAAGTTAGTAACTTTTCGGACTTTACTTTTCAATTTACCCCATAAATTTGGCGACAAATATATTTCTTTCGTGTAATGGTTTTATTCGCATCTTTCTTATATGCATGACCAGAAAAACACCGTATGGTGATAATTCTTCCTTCCTGGATGTCTCACCTCACGAGACTCAATAATCTTAAGTGAGCTTATTTGTTAACAGCGATCTTGTACCACGTCTTTCCTGTGACTTGCTCTTCTGAGTTTGAATACTGGTTCAGACATGGTTGTTCTCTACTCTTTGTTATATCTGTGAGATGTGGGAAAGAGCTCTCCTTTAAAAAGGAGTTTAAAATGTGTGAGTCATCTTTATATGAGATAAAAATCAGACTTTTGCTTTATGGAACTTAGGAGTTTTGCTCACAGAAGCTACTGCACACCTGGATTAAATCGCCGAAAATTAGTCAGCGGGATTGTAGAGTACTATAAGTATCAACAACAACAAATTTATATATTAGTTTAATGGAATTGCATAGAAATTAAACTACTGCAATCTGGAAAGCTATTTTCTCTTTAAAGTAATATATAATCAAGTATGTATTTCTTACAATCATTATTTCAGAAAATAGCATGGTCTCCTTAAAATTTTCTCGCATACTCTAGAACAAAGATTTCATCCAATGAACGCCTCACATAACAAGGACGTAGAATAGGTCCGTAATTTTAACCACTGGAATGAATTTAGCATCTTGACTAAATCTATCATATGATCCATAGCTTGTGTTTTGAAGATTAATCAATGGTATGTGGTCAAAAGTATCCAAAAATTGAAATTGCTTTTTAATAGGAAGTATTATTAACAACATCTGAAATTTTATTTTCAATTAATAATAAAGTAAAAATAACATAAATTATTTAATTTTTGGTTTTAAAAAATCAGTTTTTGTTATTATTATCATCTCTTCTGTAACATGGAAACCTCTGTGTCTCTAGTTTTTTTCTTTTCCTTAAATAGAATAAAAGCCAGTGGAAACAAAATTATTTTGCATTATCTCTTATAAAAATCTTATTTATCTTTCCTCCTAACATAAAACCATGAGCCTATATTAAGTCGAAAAATGTCTTGCGTTGTACCGGATAACAATAATTACAAAATATAGTTCTTTAGGTTGAATCTTACAGTTTGGTATTTATCGTGGGAATTTGTATTTTGGAAGCTTTATCCGAAAGAATTAAATCAAACTTTGACTCAAAATTACTGCTGTAGTAATTTTACTGCTGTACATACAAAATTTCATTCATTTAAGTTTATGAATTATTACATTTGCATGCATAAGAAAATGCAGATGTTGGATTGATTTGGTTCAAATTTTGATAAAAATCTGGATTTTTAAATGTTAAATATATGTATTAAATTTTATTTATCTTCCCCTTTATATTTCATACTTAACGAATTCCTTTGCACGGATGGATTTCTTCCAGATAAATTTTGTTCAAATTGTTCAAATTTTTGATAAATTTTGTTCAAAATACGAATTTAATCTTGAGTACATAAACCAGATTTTATGCATCAAACTCAATATATTTTAAATATCATATTCAGATGGGCGTAATGACAGAGATGTGTTTTGCAATCTAAGTTTTGAGTATCGTATTAGCAAGTAGATGCCAAATGCCAAAGAGGTTTTTTTTTTACTCAAAGAAATCGAAAACTCTAAAAATTGTCAAATTTTGAATTCGAATTTTTTGACAATTACGGCACTTTCTCTTTGCTTAGTACACAAGAAAGTAAGGAGTGTAATATTGCCGGCACAAGTCTCTAAGCATTCTTCATTTTTCTCGAATCTGTTACCGTTTTCTATACATCCCGCATTAATGAATTCTTTACATTTTTTAGATTCTATACTTTAATATTATATGAGATAAAATCCCTTACGCATACCACGGTCGGGTTTTTCGCGGCACAATTTAACTGCAAAAATATTGAGTACATACATACGGTGAAGAAAAATACTGCGTTTATATAGGGATATCAAAAATAAAAAACAATTTTTGGTTGCATGATTTTTTTAAAATTTTTTTGTTAGTTTATTCAAAAATGTAATTGATGGAGGAGGGGGGGATTCAAGATTTTTTTAGAGGAAGATGGTAAAAAATAAAGTGATTTTTCAAAAAGTGTATTATTTCTTTTGAAAGAAATGACTGATTATTTTTTGCAAATATAAAATCAATGCTTTTTGTTTGTTCCTGAGAGTTATTTATAAAATGATTCCTACAAAAAATACAAAAAAAGAAAGAAGCGATAATAAAATGAGAAAAAAGATTGAAGATTGAAAGTAAACAAGTTACGACTTTTAAAAATTCTTCGAAATTCTAAACGTTAATTTTTTTCAGTGTATGCAATTGGTTTAGTTTTGAATTTAAGTATATAGTAGAGATTCAAGCAGTAGAATATAGCCTAGAAGGTTAAACAAACAAAAAAATTTAAAAATTTGTTTAAAAAACGACAAAACGCATATTAGATTGTTTTTAGAGTATCTATAAATAAACATGTTATTTTATATTATTCATTATTATTGATCATTATTATTGATTATTTAAATAAACTAGTTCAGACAATAAATAGTATGTATAAATTTCAATTAAATAATCAACGCTAAATTGTAGATTTTAATTCACAATAAAATTATTTTTTTAAATTATCACTATCATATTCATACATTTCATACTAAATTTAAGAATTCTAGTAGAATATTGAATAAAATGATAGAGCTTTATCTCACTCATTACCACTTGGATATAATTTTGAAAAAAACTCTTTCAGTTAATCATATTTTGTAGTTCAATCAAGGAATGTTTATCTAGTGAATCTAGCTTTGTGAAAGGTAAATTAGAATGCTAAAACACTTGTCTCCTTTACAGGCTTATCTGAATCTTCCTAAATGAAACCTCTATTCCAGGAGAGTTTCATATTCTGCTTAGGACTAAAATAAATAATTTATATGAAATCATTTCTGAATGTTAATTTTTACTACCGATCGCCGGTCAGACAAGAATACTTAAAATCCCATCAAATAATGCTTAAATAAAATTATGTGTAATGTAGATAAACAACATCGAGTTCCAGAATGTATTTTTTGCAGAATTAAGAAATATTCTTATATACGGTGATTAACTTAAAAAATTGTTATTCCCTGAATAAAATTTTTTTATATTAAATTCTTAATAATTTAATAGTTTTTTTATATAAAACCATTTGAATTTTATTTCTAGGACAATTTTGTTTGAAAGGAGAAGGTATTTACATTAATTTTTGTATTTGCGTGTATATTCGTTTCCATGCTATTTTGCAATTGAAAATGTTTTTTTTTATCTGCCACTGCTACCGTTCTTGATGTTTCCTCAAATTCTTATCTTTGACAGAACTTTATTAAAAATTTGCTTAAATTAGAATCTTATGAACATTTTTATTGAAATTTGGTGTAAAGTTTTTAAAAAATATTTTTTAGTTTCTAAAATAATAGAAATGAACTAGTATTAGTAATAATCAAGTCCCTAAACTATTAGAAAATATGTAATCTATACATTTAGAAATATTTTTATAGTTGTTTTAATGCTTCAGAAAGAGAAAAAAGATCAAAACTTGGTGTTAAGTTTCCATTGAATACTGATCTGAAAAAATATATAGAAACATAACTTATTTTTTTGATTCTGGGATTTGGCAGTAGGTAATATGCTATCTACTGAACTATCTGCAAAACGTTAGTAAATCTTTTGCTAAACATCTAAACTAAACGATTATTGTTTTATATTTCATTTCAGCCAGGAGCAATTTTTTTGCAACTTCTTAAAAACTTTTGTTATTTACCTGATACGTTTTGGTATCAAAAATGTTTAGTCAATCCTTTTGAGGCTAAAAAATTAAAAATATACCTTTTTAGATCATTTTTCAAAATCATTATTCTAAATTTATATATATCTTATTGACATGCATTGAAGTAAACCACATAATTTATGATGGCTTTCTGGCACAGAGGTAGCGTGTGTTTTGGGAGTCCTGGGTTTGAATCCTGGTTAGGGTGTAGTTGTTCTTCTTTGTGCTATCTGTGTGATGTATGAATGTCACCCGCTGTGAAAAGGGCTGTACAAGCAAATGTATGGGATAGAACTAAGTCTTTCCTCTACCTATTTCTAGGTCCTCTGGTCCTTGTGACTAACGGAGGTGCAATCTTTACCCATTCAATCATGGGTCTGGCCTAGCACTGCTGGCCAATGGGGGCATGCAACAACAACAACATAAAATTTATTTACGATTAATATTTGGCGGATACTAAAATTTTAAAATCCTGAATTCATTCATATATATTAAAAACAATACTCACCTTATTTTGGTGGGCATTTTTCTGGCTTCACACAAACTCCTTTTGAGTTTCTAACAAAGCCTTCAACACACTCACATGCCAAATTGCACACGAATTCGCACTTTTCAGGTGGGTCATCGTAATTGTCGCAGGTCAAAGGACATGCTTCGCTGCATTCTTGGAAGACCTCATTCTCACCGCAAACTTCTGCCAAAATATTTAATAAAATTTAGAAAATGGCTGCTTATTAAATATTTTGTGATAAATAATTACTTAAATTTCATGCAAACAGTTGGTGGAACTTAATAACTGTCTAAATATTTCCAAATATGCAATTGGGAATATTTATGAACTTTAACTACATTATATATAAAACTAGAATGTTAATTAAAATTCTAATATTTTAAATTTGAAATATTAATGTTACTAGATATAATACCATGTGGATTTCTTTTGACAGTAACAATGATTGGCTAAAGAACTCTTCTTCATTTTAAACACTTTTATATGATTGCTATGTAACATGTTCAGAAAAATGAAATTTTGAAAATGTTTTTTTTATCCATTTCTCCAAAAGTTTTGTACTTTTAAACATTTTTTTTATGTTTTAAAGACAAAAACCAGTTTTAAAATTTTCATGAATTAATTATCTATTAATCATTATTAAATTAGATAATGATTCAGCATAACTTCCGAAATATGGTATTGAGTTAAAAAATATTTATATCTAAATAAAAAAAATTTTAATCTGCAAAAATATTTTTACTTAGAATTTTAGATTATTTTTTATAATTCCTTAAATATGAAAGCAACCTCAAAGCAAATTCAAAAATAAACGCTTTCTAACTTGTTTGATGTAAAACTGTGAACATAAAATCTTATAGCGATCTCCTCTCGCTTTGTTATAAAGAAAGATGTTCTAAATTTTTTGAATTCAATGCATGTAATCTTCCAAAAATAACATTTTTCTATTCTATTTAGTATTCACTTTGTATCTAAAATAAAAATGAACTATTATAAATATTCCAACGAAGTCAGTGTTTCAGAATAAACTTTTACTTGTGCACTTAAAAACCGATATTTTTTACTTTTTAATTAATTTTAATTTCTTTCCCATTAAATCTACTATTTTTCAAACTCTTTTGCAGGAGGGGTCAATTAAAAGATAAATCAATCAATGATATCTTGCATACTCCATTTGAAACGAAACAAACCTCAAAACAGATTAATTTTTAAATCATTGTTAGCAAAATTAATTTTAATTATTGTCAATTAAGTTTTTAAAATATCCAAACAGTGTAATGGAGCCAAAAATAGCTAATTAAAGAAATTTAGGCATCAAAGGCAAGAATAATGCATAAAAACAGCTTAGAATCCTTGTATGTATAAGAATGAAGAATGCCAAATTGAGTTAATGTGTTTAACTATAATTTATTTTAGAATAATTTTAGAGGCTAATATTTTAGAATTACACCATGTACCTACTGTAGTAAAGATTCCTGTATGAGAATGAGTGTATAAGTCTATAAAACCCTGATTGAAATTATTAATTAAAATCTCTCATAATTAAGTTATCTCAGTAATAAACGAATTATCAAACACAAAAGTTATAACAGTTATAAACGAATAATCAAATTCAAAAGTTATCACAGTTATAAACAAATTATCAAATACAAACGGATATATGACAAGAAAAATGTAGGTAATATATCGCTCTATGTATCGTTAAGCTTTATAGATGTTCATTTAACTCCTGAACTTCTAAACCGGCCCAAATCGGCCGTGAAATTCTAGTACTAATAGGCCTTTTAGAGATAATTTCTGTTTAAAAGGAAGGATCCAATAGATCATTAAGGATGCTGCCTTGTAGGTCTTTTTGAGATGGTTTCTGTTTAAAATAAAGGATCCAAGATATCGTTAAGGGTGCTGTCACTTTGTATTCTGAATTACTCGTTTGAAACAGAAAATGACCCATAAAGTCCCATTGGTATAGATCTTGAACGCCTAGGTTGGAACTGGCTAGAAGTGAAAAGACTAAAGATATGATCCTGAATTTAATATATCATATTATATATACAAACTCTGGGGTGGACATTCTTCTGGCTTCACGCATCCATTCCCTGAGCTTCCCCAGACGTATCCTTTGTCGCAGTGGCACCCGGCAGAGCAAAGCAGGCTGCAGGCCTTGGGCGGATCCCTGAAATTCTTACAGGTGAGGGGGCAGGCGGATCCGCAAGCTTCATAGTGAGAGTTCCTTGGGCAATCGTATCTGAGCTGAGCTAAAGGCAAAGATTCTCATTCTGAATTTCAAGGATTTATTCAGATATTTATTAGTAAAAAAAATCATATTAGATGGTATCCTCAAAACTGTCTCGTATATTTTATAATGCAAATGTTATACTCTTCACTTCACATTATTTTATGTGAAGTAAAGAGTATAACATTGTTCTCTAAATTGCTCTCTAACTCTCTCTAACATTGTTCTGTGAAGTGAACAGTATAACATTGTTCATTTTGTTCTCTAAATCATGATTTTCGCGAATGCTAAGATTTGTGTTTAAATCAAACTCATAGAAGTGATATACCTCTAATAAAATAGAAAAGTGGCACTTAGGACTTAACTATATGCCATTGGTGAACCATATTTACAAGAAATAAGCTTTGGTGATTAAACTCTAACTTACGATTAATCGTTTGCACTCCGAAAAATAACTAGATGCAAAATTATTCACCTAATACAAAGATGTGATTATTACTATGAAAAATAAATATACATAATTCTTTTAAGCCGAATTTCTTTGAAAAATTAATCTACATCTCTTAACCATTATGTAGGCGTTTTTAACAACTAAATTTAAAAAATAAATAAATAAAACGTCAAAATGATGCACAATCTTGAATGTTGAGTCAGAGGTATCATCGGAGTGCAAAGAGTTAATGAAAATTTACCTGAAAATCAAATTTTGGACACCTTTTTCTCCAATCAGTTAAAATTAAAATCCGACTTTGAAATTGCATGTGTAATTTCAAACATTTAATGCCATTGCGATGAGTTCATATGCATGTGAAAATACAGATTGACAAACGGTCAACTAGTGATAAATTTTATTCGAAATGTATAAAAAAAAACTACATTCTAAATGTTAAACCTTTCGACAAAATTTCATTAATTATAGCTATTCATTTTTTGATCTATCGCATTTACATGCATGCAGAACAACATACTTCTCTAAGAGCGATGGTCAGATTCGGATCTAAATTTCATACTGATTTATATTTTCGATTTTAAACCTTTGAGCCAAATTATATTTATCTAAACTCTCAACGATGCATAGTTATCATGTTTGCTAGCATTCAGACAATGATAATAGTATCACTCCTCTTTCAATTAGCTGCGAAGAATTCCATAGCATCTGAGGAAGGCTTACTGCTCTACTGCCATCAAGGATAAACCTCGCCAGCTTTACAGGCTTTTGAAATTTTGGGAAATAAAGTCCCATCTTGCAATAAACCAGAGTGATACGATGTCTGGATATTCAAAACCTTGCAGTAATTAGTCCCAGAAATAGAGAATCTAGAGTGTTCGTGCCAGATAGGCTTAATGAAAGCAATCATGATCCGATGTGTTTAAATCCTTCGCCCATTTGCATTCAAACAGCCGGCCATACTTGCTTCAAATGAACTTTCGTTCAAAATTTGGTAGATATATACAAATCTAGTATATAAAGGATTTGTATACTTCTATTATGTATGAAACCATCAGTCTAAATCAAGATGATCATGTATGAAATTTCATCAATTTAAATCAAGACTTATCATTCTATCATGTATGAACTTTCATCAGTCTAAACCTGATGACCAAGTATGAAATTATGTCTGAAAGACCGTGTTTAAAATTCCATCAGTCTAAATTAACTTATCGTATTCAAAAACAGAACAGACATAATTTCGAAAATGGGCTTTTCGGACCTAAGTCCATCTGAAACAGATTCGTTATCAAATGAAATGCTTTCTGCGTGTGTGCATAGTAAACGGGAAAGGGACAAATGAAGTTAGAAACTATAATCTAGATAGATAAAGATCTTAATAGATAAAGAATTATCTTAATAGATAAAGAATATTCTATCTATGGCAGCATGTGTATTCGAAACGTCTTATTAGAAAAAAATAATTCCCTTGAAATTTTTTTCTTTTAATTAATTGTAAGGTATTATTTTTGAAGAGGCTTATTTTTTTAGTAAAGCAGTATATAAAATTATCTTTAAAAGCATTAGAGAGCATAGTTTAATTCAGTTTCGTCATCTTATTGAACCAAACTTAAAGGTATCATTTAATTGTACCTTATTCAGCTTTTGCAAAACATGTAGCCAAATAAAGTAGAAATAGTGATGGATTTCCTAGGCAGACGTCTAGGATAATAGAAGGCTGCCAGCTGGTCGATTTTAAAAAATATTTTCCTCGATTTCAAAAAAGCAAGTTTTTAAAAATACAACTTCAATGAATGTTAAGACATTAGAATAAGATTAGCATTTTATTAAATATAATTGGTTAAGTTCTCGTATATTTTATTGCGTTAATATAATTATTGGTAATACATAATTCAAAACATTTACTTTTTCACGATTTTAGTAATACAAAGCCGAAAGAATAAAATCAAGCTTAACCTTTTAAAAAGGTTTTTAAATTTTGTAAAAGTATATCCATAAATTAAAACATGATCCTTACAAAATGCCCAGCCCAAGGCTTCAAAATACCAAAATCCTCTACAAATTAAAACAACATCTTTATAATGTGCACAGCTCAAAGCTTCAAAATATTAAGCTCCTCTACAAATTAAAACAACATCTTTATAATGTGCGTACCCCAGGTATTCAAAATACCAAAAACAACTATAAATTAAAACAACATCTTTGTAATTTGCACAGACCAAGTCTTTAAAATACCCAAATGCACAGCAAATTGAAATTACCTTTCTATAATGTGCAGAACCTAGGTCTTGAAAATAACCAAATCAGCCACAAAATAAAACAAGGTCCTTATAATGAGCGCAAGCAAGGGTTTCAAAATACCCAAAACCGCCAGTGATTAGAAACTGTTTATATGAAAATGAACCGAAAGAAGCTTGCAAATGATAAGTGAAGAAGTTATAAATTATTAAAAAAACGCTGAACCTAATTGTATATCTAGAAAGAATTTCAAAAGGCTGTACTAATTCAAATATTATAAAAACACAAATGAAAAATTCTATAAGTATGGTATTTAACCCTCTAACAAACCAAAAAATGGGGCATTTGCAGTCTTAACTGTTTAATGATGCAGCGTATACACTGTATTTTCTTCTTCTTGTTGTTGTTGTTACTTATGGCACTTGCCATGGACAAGCCCCGCCGATATATCAGCAGATTTTAAGCCGGAAATATGCGTCTCTTGTTTTACAAGTAGCGCCATCTAGGGCCAAGAGTACGACTTTGCAACAAACACGTCACAACCCTTTTTAGGAGGCGGGCTTCATTCATGCATATTCATTCATTCATCTCAGATCGTAATTTAGATCTTGAAGAGGGAACGATCACCTCTGACCCAGTACCCACACTGGTATTACTCTCGGCATGGAGGACTTTGCGACCACGAATAAATTTAACGAGCATCAATCGCTACACACTCGGCTATATTTTCTTACATACCAAAACCGTTTTGCACACACGCCATAAGGGATGATTTCACCAAAAAAAATAGATAATAGATGGAGAGGATTTGCGAATTCGGACTAGTCATGGGAATAATAAATATGCAAGCCTCGAACTAAACTTTATTTTAACTTATTAATAATCATTGTTAATTTTTCGAATTAATTTTAATGTAATGAAATATTAAAATGACTTGTGGCAAATAAGAATCAAAATAGGTAACATATAATGGGAGAAATTCAAGTTCTAGTAAAAAATTCCAGTACTTATTTATTGAAATCTGAACTTCTAAATTAGAACTTAAACTTTTAGCCGAACTCTTACTAATTGAGTGCACGAAATAATTCTTCGAATAATTCACGAAATAATTCACGAATATGCTTCGAAATAAGTTCTTTTCTCTTTAAAAAAATGTTTATGAATGTTAATAAAAAAAATATTATCATGGCATGAAGAAAACGTTATTGGAACCAAAACTGTTTCATCAATTAAAAAATATTTTTAAAAAAATTGAACCAATCCTCTGAACAATATATACACACTTCAAATTATTATAAAATAATACGATTCAAAATATTGTATGGGGAAAAATAACTGAAATATAAAACATTTGATAGGATATGCTCAATTCTTAAGAAAAGTGCTTCTCGGAATATTGTGATCTTACTCCCTACTTATCACCCTTTCACGGGGTACAACCGACTAAATGAAGTATTATCAAATTTCTCTCAAATCGTCTAAATACTGTTGAAATGAGGAGCATCAATGATAGGTCATATTGAAGAAAGTTTTATAGACCACATTTGTATCATTAATGACCAAACTGAACTAATAATATAACCAACATCATTGTTAAACATTTTGAATTAAAGTGAAATAGTATTATTCAAAACGACAATGAAAAAAATAGTAAAAAATAGTTAAAAGATTATTTTTCTTACCTGGAGAAGCAATGACTCCTGCTACAAAAGAACAAAGCACAAGAACCCCCACTGATAGATGCATGATTGTATTGTCTGTTAGTGATTTAGAATCAGAAATATTTTCTGTGATTCTCGTCTTTTATGCGTAAAAACGGATTATAACAGTATGCATTTATTCCCACGATAAATGATATAAATGAATCATTAATCAGAAATATTCTCTGGGAATCAACACGTGGCATTCCTTCCAATTATTCTATGCACGTCGAATCATTATTCAGCTATCAATACAAAGGTTTTAATAAAAATAATATCTTCATATGAAACGAACTCATTGGAATCCCCTGTAGATGTGTAATTTTTTAAAAAATTTTGATCGTAATAAATAAATCCCAGAAGTTCATGGAATGCAAAAAATAATTACAATGATAATAAATATATCAATTCTTTTATTAATGATATAAATGAATCATTAATCAAAAATATTCTCTGGGAATCAACACGTTGTATTCCTGCCAATTATTATATGCACGTAAAATCATTACTCAGCTATCAATCAATATTAAGCTTAAATGAAAATAATAATTTTTAATCAAATAAACTTTATTGAAATCATCTGCAAATTTGTAATTTCTTTTATTAGCATGTAAGAGATTGATGTTGTTTTTGGGATAAGGTTTGTAGCATCAGCAAAAATCCGTTAGCAAAAAATAACAATTTTACTATCTGCAAGAACATCTCAAAAAATCAGCTTTTAATAATGTATTGTCATTGCATTTACAAAAGTTCTGATTAAAAACAATAAGTTAATGACTACAGCAAATAAAACCTAGAAAAATGTCATTTTGAGTACGTGATTATATGAAATGAAATAAATAGGAAATGTAATATTTTTTTAAACAATAGATGCATGACAAAGCTTTTTTGATCATCTGCAATACTAAAGTTACAAATTCAATCATTACGATCATTTGGCGTAGTTCTATATTATTTGGCGATTTTTCGCTGGCGCCCTGATAATGCAAAAATAACCCTAATCAGTTTCAAGGAGAAAATCGAAGAATTAGTTGTGGTTTCTTTTACCGATGAAATAAAAAATCTAGTCTGTAGTAATATTTTACTTAATTGATTTTTTACAATTAATTGATCATTTTCTTAGCCAAAATTTGCATTCTGTTCCGAAGTGATTGACTATTACTATTGTCTTCCCACGATGAAATTGTCATCTTTACTAAAAAAATCTCGCTTATACTGAGGCCTATAGAGATTAGGTAGAGAAAAAAAGCCATTTTTATTTGATTTGATGCCAAATTTTTTAAACTCTATTTGGACATAATTTCAATAATTTTACCTTTTTTTTAATTACCTTTGTTGTTCTCTTCTCTAAACTGGAAAATAAATCTATTATAATTAATATCAATTTCATGCATAGAAGAGCTTATTTGGTCAGTTTATCGACCCTTTCATTTTTCATAGTATCCTCAATGGGCTCCTATCTACTACCAAATCATTCTTTTAGTCTTAATACATATGCTTTATTTGGGAATCATGTTTCATCTCTCATTTAAATAATTTAAGAATAATAGCTGGTTTTGTATTTGAAATAATCTTATTTTTTTTAAATTCATTTCTTTAACCAAGGTTGTTACTTTTATAACTGTCCCAATTTCTGCCATAAGTACCGTACTTTTGTTGCTGAGTCGATATTGTCATTTTCAATGTCTATTCAGTTTTCGAAGGATAGCAATACACAGCCCATCTTCTTGACCACCTTTGAGCCTTCAATGTAAATAAGGTTAAATTACTCAGTATTAACTTCAAAATAGTTCCTTGGTATGGATCTAGTTATATAAGAGGACTTAGAGCTTTATTATCAAAATTTCCAATTCTTTTTCTGAATTCATGTTTTTTTGTTTGTTTATTGTCTTTCATCTTTCAGTTTTCGATAGATATTTTAATATTAATTGGTGATTGGGCAATAGAGTTTTTGTAAAACAGCCCTTGATTCGTTGTTTCTTTTTATGAAACAGATTGCTCCAAAAACTACAAGTTAGTTTTGTGTCAAAACTGGAAAAAAAAGTTTAATTTCCATCTTTAATGCCATTCTCTGTTTTTCACTTGTTTACGAAGTTTTAATTTTAAAACATTTCTAAGTTTCTACAACTCCCTTATTAAGGCTGAATCATATTATCATTCAAAAATGTGTGTTGGGAGTTAATTCTATGCCAAACTTCAAAAACTGTTAAAAAATTTGAAGGAACATTTGTCTATTTGAAGTTTATTTTAATTGTACGTCACACCAGTGATATAGCGGTCTCCAAAATTTTAATGAAGCGTGTTTCCAAAAATGTCAGTTTTCTTAAAACACACACACACACACACATACACACAGTATAAAGCATCTCATAAAAATTTAGAAATAAATTATTTTAAATTTGAATTAATCGGCAATTTTATTTATTATTTTTAACACTAATTTTCATATAATTTTAAAACTTTTAGTCACGATTTTTTCATCTTTTAAAATGTTGTCATAATTTTTTTTAAATCTTATTTGGTTTTATGTTTTATAGAAATTTATTTACAACATGTTTTGATCATTTTAGTATGCATAGTAATGAAATACTTTGAAAATTAACTTCACATTGTTCATTTTTTATGAGATTTCAATAATAAATGTGATTATATTTAAAAATAAATTGAATAGAAGGATTTTTCTGAACCTTCTGTGCAAACCGTGATACCGGTTAAGAAAACAAAAGAAGGAATTAATAAATAAATCAAAAAAATGTAAAAAAAATTGGAGACTGATAAATATTTTTAAGAGGAAAATACTGTGAAGTATAAATAAAATATATAATTATTTAGTCTTACTGTCTTTTTTCTTCAAATGACTTCACCACCCTCCAAGTATACGAAAATTTGAAATGTCTTCTGTTGATATTAACTTTTAAAAATTAAACTCAATTAATTTTATTTTTAAAATATATTTACCACTACTTGCTATAAGTATCTGTGGTGGTGAAATTAATACGTCTATAAATAAGAGATGATTATACATTTATTTAAGAGTTACAAAACTTTTATTAATCCTGTGTTACATTTTGATATTTATCGGAAAATTTTAAAGTTATCAAATTTTTATTCAGTCATTGAAAACTATGTAGTGCAAAAGATCGTATTGTGGAAAATAAAGTATATTTAATATACTTTTATTTTCATATATTAATTAACTTTTATTATTATTAAATATTCTACTTATTAAATATACTTTATTATTGTTAAATATACAGTTAATATTGAATATACTTTTATTTTTCAGCAGGCGGATCCAATATGGAATTTTTTTATCATCCTTTATTTTATTTTTATTTTTATTTTAATAAATGAATATTAGCAGTACAGTAAATGCCATGATGATAATTATACCAAATTTTTTATTCATAATTTAAGTAAAGAGTAAAATGATAAATAGAAGAGGACTGTGAATAATTCACGAATTTGAACTAGTCACGTGAATAATAAATGCACAAATAAATCATTGATCAAAAATATTCCAAAGGAATTAAAACGTAATATTCCTTAGAATTATTCTATACTCACAAAATAATTACTTAGTTATCAATTAAAAGATTTAAATTAAAATAGTCATTTCATATCAAACGAACTTAATGGAAGTTTGTAATTGTTTTTGTCATAAATAAATTAATTCCAGAAGTACAGTTAATGCCAAAAATAAGCGCAATGGTGCCAAATATGGCAAATTTTTTATTCATTATACAAATAAATCATTAATCGAAACTATTCCGAGGTAATTAAAACGTTATATTCCTTAGAATTATTCTATGCCCTCAAAATCATTCTCAGTTATCAATTAAAAGATTTAAATGAAAAAGTCGTTTCTTATCAAACGAACTCATTCGAATCATCTACATATCTGTCATTTCTTCTTTATTTAATTTTGATAGTAATGAATAAATCCCAGAAGTGCCTGGAACGTAAAAAATAAGCGCAACAACGCCAAATATAACAAAGTTTTCATTAATTATACAAGTGATTTCTACAAATTTTTACTAATGATACAAGTGAATCCTTAATCAAAAGTATGAATTCGTTATAATTATATCTCAGAAGTGCATGGAATATCAAAAATAAGAGGAGAATTTTCTTTATTTTTATTTAATCTTTCAGAACCGTATCTAGATTCTCATGTTGAAAACTAATAGATATCATGCAATACATAAAATATTGACTACTATTAACTTTAAATAACATCATTTTATAAACTGTAGTATAGCGAAATTCTTTTCTCGTTAATTGATGTGTTTCTTGATGCACGTGAAGTACAGAGTGGAAAACTTAATTTAGTATTCTTTTAGCTTGTTCCTATGGAAGAAAAAGAGAGGGAGAATTGAACCTCATGTTCAAAACATAAAAATATGATTCTTTTCTATGGTATGAATTTGTGAATATGTTCTTTCATTTTTGTTTTAAGGATTTCGGTTTGTGAATCATATTTTATAATTTGTAACGTGTTTTCGTAGCTTAGGTTAAATTGGAAGCTCTCATTTATATTTTTATTTATGTAAAAACTGGATTTTACTAAGGCATCAATTTTAGGGGATTTTCGTGTCACGGAGGGGGGGGGTCAATATTGCTGGACGAAAGTTAGATGCCTCACAGAAAAACTCCCCGCCTTTGCTTTGTGTGTGTGTGTGTGTGTGTGTGTGTGTGTGTGTGTGTGTGTGTGT
>JAOUZG010019355.1:236743-269558 GCA_026289955.1 Argiope argentata | reverse complement strand
GCATAATAAATTCAAAAATTAAACCTGGAATCTGGCAATTGGTTTGTATCTCGTATAAACAAATCAATTCCCTTCTCTCGATAAATGATCGAAAAAAATTAATTATATGGTTTTGTGTGTTCTAGTGTTATTAAATGGAAATGCAACTAAAGACTTAATATTGTTTTAAAAAGTCTTTTATTACAAACATTCAATAACAAAAATTCATGTCTCCATAAAATATCCAAATGGAAAAATGATGTTTGCTGAATCGCTGCTTTTCAGAAGCTATAGGCTGTAAAAGAAAAAGATATATTATTTCTCACCCTTAAAAGCAAATCGAAATTTTAAAATTTATAGAGTTTATGTCATTGTTCTTAACTGTCCTTTGTTTCCAAGAGAAATTCATCCGCCGAATTCAGAGCTTTTACTTTTATATCAAGAAATCTACAATATGATCGTCCAGTGCCGTCTTTAACACTGGGTAGAGTTTTAAAATTTTTAGTTCTTTTAACTGTACCTTTATCAAATGTGCAAATTCAAACTTTAATTTTGGAGTTAATGCAACAAAGAGGGTTAATTATTTTTTTGTCTAAACCTGTTATTTATAGATAAGTGAAGAAAAAAGCACGAAAAAAAATTAATTATCGGATTGTAAATTTCACATTTTATTTACACTGATTTAGGCTAGATTGTAGCAGATGTCAATGGCCTAAATACTAGTTTTTATAATTTTATATTTATGCTGATTCATTTTAATATTCCTTTGTGTGTCAGTTGGTGTAATAAATGGCATTTCCTTTCGGTATTGATTTTTTAATTTTGTGTTTAATATTGCATTTTTTTCTGCTAGAAAATCATTATATTTGGTTCCAGTTTTTGTAATAATTTTAATTTGAACCCCGTGAAGTGTTTAAGCTTATAGAAATCCTAACCTTTATTGTTTACTATTTTATTGCTATATGTATTTATATTTAAAGGATACATATTATAATTTTTTAAGTACTTAAGGAATCTCTCAATGTGATTGAGATTATCTACAAAAAATTCGGTCAGTTAATCTATGATAATCAGATATGAAATATTGTTAACAAGATTCCCCGTCAAGACGAATTTGTCTTTTATTGTATTTATTAGTTGCTTAAAATTTATAAATATTCTAAACATATTATAGTATATGTTAAACGAAAGTATACCGATGAATAATAACATATTTAGTTGCACACATTCAAACTTGTCCTCATTATAATCATTTTGGTGGGTTGTTGAAATTAAATACTCACCGAGATGCATTCAAAAAATAGAATAGATAATTTACAGATTCCAGAATATTTATACTACTTCTTACAATTAAAATGCAAATATTTAGCTTCTACTTTCTCTTATCTACAGTGTATAAAATTTTTCTTATCTTCTAAAAAATTTGAAATAGGGATTTTGAAGACTTACCCTGGTTTTAAAAAATACTACAAGTGGGAGGGCAAGATACAAAAGATTGAGTACTTAGTAAAATAGTTATATGCGCTTAGAATGTCCATTTATTAAAATGCTAAAGTGCTATAGCCAGTCTATTTCAGGAAACTGGCTCTAAAAACTTTCACTACAGTTTATACACCACAATTGTTTCGCGTTTTGCCCGAAGCTCCAAAAGCGTAGTGGTTAAGGCGCTTATAATACATTCGCAGGACCAAGTTCGGTCCTAAGTAGAAGTATTTGTTTTCCTTCTAATTTTCTTTATTTTAAATTAATTTAAAACTTACAAATGGTTTTAACTAATATGCTAATATGGTATTTGTTTCAATTTTTCAATGAGAAATAAATTTTCTTCTATGTCTTGGGATGTAATTTAATTTTTATATGAAAGATAGTTATAAACATGAATATAATTACTTAAATTAAAAATTTAAAGAGATTTCACTTAATATGATAATCATTTTTGTATAGATTTTTTTTATTCTCTCTAAATACATAAGTTATAATTTATTTTTGCCGGCTTTCTGGAACAGAGATAGCGCGTCTTCCTCGTTTTCTGGGAGTCCAGGGTTCAAGTCCCGGTTTGGGCATGGTTGTACTTCTGTGTTCTATCTGTGAGATGTGTCAATGTGCCCCCCTGTAAAAAGGGGCTGTGCAAGCAAATCTGGTGAGTGTATAAATAAGTCGTACTCTTATCCCTAGTTGACGCTACTTAAAAAACAAGAGACGCTCCTTTCAGCTTAAATATGCTGCTGTATCAGCAGGGGGCTTGTCCATAAGCAAGTACAATAAGTAACAACAACATTATTTATTTTTTAGATGATAAAAATAATTATGTTCATTCATACGGTTCTTGAATTATTATTACAATTTAATTTTTTTAATTTAAAATAACTGTAAATATAATTTTAATTATAAAATTTATACAAATATATACGGAATAATTTTTTTATATTTTAATATCGATACATTATTTGCTATAACTCAATGTCACTGTATTAATATGATTACTTAAAGCAAACAACTGCAATTAATAAAAATGTATCAGAAAATATTCTCAATATTAATAATCAAAAAGAAAATGTAGAAATCAAGACTTTTATTTATGAAAATCATAGGCAGCTGGTTCAGAATTTTTAATAACATAATATGGTAGGCTTTGTATGCAGCCCGATTTTCTATAGTAAAGTATTTATTGAAAGCTCATGAAATTTCCCCTTTAATTATTTATGATTTTTCTTTTGAATATTAATTATTTATCAAACGTACAAGATTTCAAACCATATCTACTTTGTTTCAAATGTGTTTACGATAATTACCATTCTAGTTCTTGTTTGAAATCAAAATGTAATAAAATATTTTTATGATGTCTGTAATTTAATTAGCATTTATCATTTAAGTTATATATGTAATAATTTTTTGCTTAAAAATAAAAACTATTACTCAAATATTAAGCGAAGGAAGGGAGATTTGTTTTAATAGTATTTATCTTTGATTGATAAAAGAGTTACATATTAATTAAAATTATCTGTAAATTTATTTAAATATTTTTTTAAAAAATATTGCATTCATATCTAATTGTTTTATAAAAAATTAAAATTAAAATATTTAGAGAAAATGCATTTATTTTACTTATAAAACTATATCAAATTAATTGAAACTATCTTCAAATTGTTGGTTTAATTTAAGTAACTCTGAATATTTAAAAAAGCATTCATATTTTTAATGGGGTCTTTTTCTAAAAATTAAACTATAATCTAAAAAATAGCAGAATATTTATTTTTGAATAAATGTATTTAAAGGAAATTTATTTTTGAAAAATGAAAAACATTTTTAATTAAATATGTTTGTAAGTTTATAAATTAATTTAGAAAGAAAAAAATTAAAAATACAAACAAAATTAAACAAAAAACATTATTTTAAAACAGGAAAATTTTAGTAGCAACTTTCTTTTTCTAAATCTTTAATATCTTATGGATAATCCTCCATTCTGCACCCAAATGCCTTTTTCAACAGATCACAATTTGAATTACTTTTTTTATAACGACTATTTATTTTAGTTTTAAAGTAAAAAAAAGAGATAAAAATAAAAATAAACATATCATTGGATAAATTTCATATCCAGATGATTTATCGAGACCGTATATGGCTGAAGATAATTTCGAATAATGGATGGGTTAGTCACAGCTGACTACTCTTATCCAATTCGAAGGTAATGGAAAATTCTGAGTTGAAGGATGTTTAAAAGCAAGCACTGGCCTCAATACGCCTCCTCGTAGGAGGCAAGTGCCTTTATAGGGAGGCTATATCTTCCCTCGCCATTTCTGAACCCTTTTTGACTTCTAAAAGCAACCATCATACGGGAAGTTTCTTATCCTTAAGTCTGAAGTGCCCCCTGGGGAAATATAACGGAAGCTCGAAAAAAGAAACGGCAATGGAAAAGAATTGTAAATCTATGAAGTAACTCTCTTTAAATATAAATTACTCACAACTGCCTGTTTGGACATTCCTCAGGCCTAATGCACTTTCCATCAGCGCCTTTGACGAAACCATCCTTGCATTCGCATCCGATCCTGCACATGAAATTGCAGACGAGGGGACGCTCGTCATAGTTCTCGCAAGTCAGGGGGCAGTCAGTCCCGCAGGTATTGTAATGTTCGTTCTCACCACAAATTCTTGCTATTGGAAAGAGAAAAAATGAATATTATGTAAGATGGAGCGATATCTAATGAAAATTTTGAGAGCAATTTCCTTTAAAAGCTAATGATGCAATTATTTATGAATTTATGAATAAAAATCTAAAATTCCATTATTTTATGTGATTTAAATGATTGCCCTGAAATTCCTTTACCTCCACATGCGCTATTGCATTCCTCTTCGGTCTTGAAGTTGTTTTCGTTGCCACCGCATCCTCCGTAGATGAACTTCTTGCACTGGCC
This sequence comes from Argiope argentata, assembly GCA_026289955.1. NCBI lineage: Eukaryota > Metazoa > Arthropoda > Arachnida > Araneae > Araneidae > Argiope > Argiope argentata. The sequence goes on along the minus strand of JAOUZG010019355.1, from coordinate 265,167 downwards.
GGCTTCCTTGTCGAAGTAGTACCTGGGGAAGTAGCCTCTGCACATGCCGGTTTCGGATGGCAGGGAGCACCTATTAGAGTCAGATTTGAAGGTGCCTGGAGAAGGGATTTTCCAGATATCTAGAAAATAGAAATTATGATAAAACGTCATCAATAGTTATGTTTTTGTTCTAAATTTACTAAGCATAAAAGAAACTGGTTTTAGCTTCGTATGCATTTCATATATCTCAAATCGATGAACTAGATTAGTTATTTTATTATCCAGCTGGAATAGATTAATTTATAGAGCTTTGGACTCATGTTCCTTAGGTTGTGAGTTCGAACACTATCGTCTGAAGACTCTCCGTGTGTGTGGTGACTGACGCACGTTAAATCTGCTGTGGTCACAAAGTCATCCATGCCGAGAGTAATATCACTGGGGTTACTGGATTAAAGGTGATCATTCTCTGTTCCAGATCTAAATTACGATCTATTAATGAATGAATGGCAAACATAAATGAAGTCTGGCCGTGGAGAGAACATGGAGCCTTTTGGTCGTTCTGAAGATGAAGCTTCATCACTACAATGGCCAAATAGGACAAAATTCTGTTATAATATGTACAATATAACAATAAACAGTGGATATGTATAGTACTAGCAAAATTTGAAATCTTTAATTTACTGAAGAACACATTTTAGAAAATTATTAAATAATAAAAAAAAGAAACACAGTAAAAAGAAAATTTAATAGATTAAAAAATAGATTAAATAAAAATAATTTAATGATAATTAAAATAATAAAATATATATTAAATAAATAAATTATATATTATTATATATAACCCAAAAAAGATTAAATAAAAAATAAAAGAAAAGTTAAATATACTTGCTGCTCGATTTTTATTTAATTGAAGCCTATTTTTAGGAAATTTACCATTTACATTTTAATTTTCTTATAACCCCATAATTAAACTACAATATTTGAGATGAAATATTATTGATTAAAAGGGGAAAATATATTCAACTACAATCCAAATTCGATCACAGACTTTATAACTAGTCGTTTTATGCTAATGTGACTAATTTTTTCTAATGTATGATTGTGAATGACGTAAAGCAATCCCAGTGCGATTTGTTGAGATTTTATTTGGACAATTCAAATGTATCAGGAATACTATATAAGAAGGGAAAAAACGCCATTACTCACATCGCATTGACTTAGATAGGGGGGGGGGAGTACGCATTTTGCCATATAACCATAAAGTATAAAAATTGAACTGATTATACTAAAAACAAGTAATATAAAAAAACAATTCTTTTAAATCAATTCCTACTTTGAATATTATAAAAAATTTCGGAAGTTTGGAATTTTTTTATTTTAGTTACTTTTTTTAAATAGTTGCAATTGTTGTTCTCGTGTTCCGCTTTACAACGGAAGGAGGAGAGCAGTGTCTTCTGATAATATGGACCCCTGAGCACCCGAATGACGATCACCTTTGACTCAGTTCACGCAAAAAATACTGAAAGCATTGCATTTTATCGATTGGGCTACTACAAGATGATTTTAACTTTCATTGCAAACTGATAAAAATCTATTTAAAGTATTAAAAATCAATTAAACTAAAGAATGATTATTTGAAAAGACTGTATTATTATCTAGTGTCATCTACTACAAGTTTTAAAAAATTCATTTGAAGTTGATTGGATGATTAAGAATTATTATTATTTATTGAAAATTTGAACAAGATGTATATAGAGAGCGAGCATGTGAAATTATAGTAGGAATTAAAAAATATTCTTCCAGTTCTTAAATTTTTGATAGCTATTACAACAAAGTTAAAATTTCTTAAACTAGATATTTGATAATAAATATATTAATAAGAACAACAAAGATGTATTTATTAAACAAAAGGAAGTAAAAAGAGAATCGTTAACAGTAAATCTTATTCATTTTTTCAAGCACAATTATTAGAATATAACAATCACACACATTTGATACAATTTTTCACTCGAATACAACTATAAACGTAAAAAAATGTGTTTTCATCTATCAAAAACAATCAGTATAGGCATACGTTTATCGGCACATTTCCTCATGCAATCCAACTTCGTAGGGAATCTGTTTCCGTTTCCTTGGCAACCGCCGTATATGAATTGCTTGCAGTTTTTGGCACCTTCATCGTAGTACCACATGGTGAAGTAACCTCTGCATACACCTTTATCAGGTTTATCAACACAGTTCTTTTCTATTAAAAATCATATAAAAATTAAATAAAATGATTATTTTCGTTAGATGAAAATAACAGTAATTCCTGAAATTATTTTCAACTTCATTGAAAACATTCGGAAACTCTATCATGAATTATTTATTGAGAAGAACATAAAAAAGGATATTCCCGTAATTATCATAAATCATATTTCAAAAAAAATTAGATTTACTGATATTAACTTTAATACAGTTTTGAATATAATGAAAAATATTCTCTTTATATAAATTGGAAATATGTTGTCGTAGGGGTTATGACGAGTGCCAAAAATCTAGAATTTATTGTGTGGCTTCGTTTTCATTTAAAAACTTTTGAAACCTTAATGGCCATAAAGGTTTATTTTTAAATACATGCATTAGGAAACTATATAAGCCACGTTTATATAAAAACACTTAGATAAATAAAGCATAGCTTAAGGACTACACACTGTAACTTTTGTAATCTTATTAGTCTTTGGTACTTATACTTGTAACAAAGACTAATAATGATACTTATACATATACTTATCACATACTTATTTTACAGAATGTGTGCCTATTTCAATCTGAGAATATTATGGACATTTAGCAGTTCTTAATTTGTTTCATAGATTTCAAATGTAAAATATCTCAGTAATTAGTTTTTTTTAAAAAAACAGTCAATTGCTTTTTAAGAATAATAGTTTGTAAAATTTGTGAACAAATTTAAACTTTATATCTTTCAACGAAAGATAATTTAAAAGTTAATATTCCATTCATAGAAAAGCATGGTAAAGTTCCATAACCCCATACATTGGGAATCTATGTCCTTGAATTACGAAAAATCTCGTTTCCTGATTAATTTCTGGGTTAAGTATTGATTCTGACAAATTTTGAGCCAATATATTATCTTCAGATATTTCTAGCTTCTGCTACGTTTCATTATATAATATTCTTAATAGCCTAGAAAAGTCTATTGTGTGTAAATGCTTTTTCACAATAATTTTTTTAATGTTTTTCCCTTAATTAATTTACAAACTTTAAGGGTGATGCGGGACAATCATTTATTTTAACGTAGGGGTAACGTTGTAATACACTGAGATTCAAATGGAGAAAATATCGGGTGTTTCAAAAATGACCAGTATAGTTGAAGAATCAATAAAAACTGAACTGGAAGCGATAGAAATACACCGTTTGTTGCAATATGCTTGGGACAATGGTAAATTTTCAGACGGACGAACTTGCAAAATTAGTACATTTTTCAACAATAGATAACGGTGCAGTCTAGAAAAAATCTAAAACTACGATCTTTTCCAAATATCAACCATGCGCATCAATAACATGGCGTAGTCTCAGAACGAAATGAGCAAAAACCCGTTTAAATGTTAAAGGCGGAGGTGGCTTCACATGCAGAACAGATGTATTGCTCCCATTGTTCAATTGTTTCTTTCCTTCATTGCATCGCTTTTCGGTCCTTTGGTTACATTAAATTTCAATTTAAAACTTCGTCTTGTTGGAAAAAAACTGTGATCTAGGGGTTGGAATTCCAACAACTGAAAAATTCTCTGTCCTAAGGAATAAACCTTTTTTTTTTTAAGGCAAACTTGCTATCTCTGAACAGCACACGCTACGCTTTCAAATCACTAGCAGCGCCATCTGTTGTTGTAAATTGTATCTAATTTTGCAAGTTTGTCTGCCTGAAAATTTACCGTTGTCCCAAGCATCTTGCAACAAACGGTGTATTTCTATCGCTGCCCGTTTAGTTTTTATAGATTTTTCCAATATACCGGTCATTTTTGAAACTCTCGGTAAGAAATAAAAGAAAGAAATTGATTTAATGTGAAAAAAGAGAGTAGAAAGTCTCCGGATGTGATGAGTTGAGCATTGCTTTTAAATCTTATGACGTCCTGATCTCTCGATTTATACAATCCAGATTAATTTTTATACGCTCATCTGAAGCATCTGATTTATGTTACTCAATTTGAAGATGAAGGTCTTGTCGCACGAACATCCTAAACTGGTGCATCTTTTAAGGTGAACTCAAATCGTTTCACCGACGTTATCTAATACCTATTTTTATTATTAATGAACTGAATTTTGAACAATTTTTGTAAACACTGCAATTGTCAACTGCCAATAAATAAATTAATTTTTCTTTCATCCCTTTATTTCTTGTATTTGTGCAGCCCTCTGTCACTTCCTACCATACATTGCAGTACAATAGATCATTGTTACAACTTCCTCTACCAACATTTAAAGTTTCTATCATGAATTCGGGATTACTTTATATTCTTGAAAAAAGATTTCACTTAGGGGATATTTATAATATATTAATATAGTTATATTAACATCTCTTTGTAATTAGTATATTATACTTATAATATATTATGCTAATTATGCTATTGGAATATTATATTTATACTATATTAATATTCATAATATATTAATTATATTAACATTCCCTTGTAAAGATATATTAGCGCTGTTTTAGAATGGACCTCGTAATTTTGAGCCACGATCAGATGACGAGAACAACATCTGAGCTGGCAACACCCTCTCCTCATCACACCAAAGTGAGGATATTTGACCCTGACGAATTTAAGATGCAAAAGACCACCTTGCATGACGGTTCTATGGTGGAATCAGATTTCCGACATGAAACCTAGCGAGCTCATGAGCAAAGACTATACCACCAGGGCACCTCCACCCTTTATAAAATGTTGAAAGTATTACTAAATGCAATATAAAATAAACAATAAAAATTTCAAAAAAAAATGTATGGGCATATTCATCAAATCAGAATTTATATTTAACCTGGAAATTATTGATTAAACAAACTGTTTCGTTTTTCAAGGATAAAACTTCTTTGGGGGGGATTTAACTATTCAACTCTCCCATTTATTTTGTATGCATTGAAATGTTAACTTTTATGTTATCTTTCTTTAAGGAGATAAATTCTGAACTTGATCCGAAATAATTTTACAATTTATGATTTTGGAAAACTAATTAAATAAATTTTAAAGTAATTTCAGCGAAAATTTCTCATTTAAAAACTACTGAGAAAAATTAAACACCCTTCTCGATTTATAATATTCTCAAATTGAAGTAAACTCAAATTCTACGAAACCAATATGTCAAATGATAAGCCAGCAAAAATATAAAAAATATTTCCAGACATTCTTGAAACATGCTTATTTAGCTACGTCTTCTGCATAACATGGTTTAAAATTTCCTTATATAAGTTTAAAATGAGTAGGTCTTTAATTCTAAAACGCGTGCTGTCATTCGATGTATAAGCAATGAGTAGGCCACGAACCTTCAATAGAGCATCGATCTGGTTCCACGCATTTGCCACTTTCGGTCTTGACGTAACCTTCATCGCAGAAGCAGCCAGAGACGCACATCAGAACGCACGCTTCGGGAGGATTTTTGTAATTCTTGCAGGTGATGGGGCATGCAGTGCCACATTCTTCATAGTGGGCATTGGCCGGACAATCCTCTGGAGGGAAATTTAAAAAACGTCATTTATTGTTTTTTTATTAATTTCAATTTTTATTGCTCCTAAACTGGACCTTTAAGAATAAAAATACTTTATTCAAAACTTTTGTCATGTGAGAACAAGATATTGTTTCCGTCAACATGAGGTTTTTGAAACTTCAAAATTCGTAGGCAATTAATTGGTGATTTATCCGTCATACGGCATCAATTTTTCGCTTTTAAGGTTATTAAAAATATTTCAGAAGGTTGTTACATTTAGCTATTTATCGCCAAAAAATCATTTTAAAATAGACATTTAATTTGTAAAAAATGTAAAGTCAACGGCCAAGTCATTTTTTGTTGTTGTTAAAATGGTTTTATCATACGAGACAATGATGGTGCATTTGTTTGAGGTTTTGCAACCACAAGATTAACGGGTAGAAAATTACCAATTTACCTCTTTTGGGGCATCAATTTTCCGCTTTAAGGGTTATTAAATTTTAAAGATAGTTGCTACATTTGGTGACATCAACAATAAAAAGTTACAACTTAGCATGAATGTCCGTTATGTACCCGATTTTTGATATATCGACGCATGCCATTCTGACGTCACATTATTGTCTTAAACTTTGTTAAATTGTGTAATGACTTAAAGTAATTAAGACAAATAATGTCTTAAAAATAATTCTGTTCTCACATAATTACATGAAATTTCAAACAGAAGATTTTAATTTTTAAAAAAATTTCGGCATTTTTTTTCATTGTTTTTATTAAACTTAGTTAATCCCACTGGGGAAAAAATTGAAAATTTTCGTTGCTGAAATTTGTTGGTTCGAAACTGAACTATTCACGTATAGAATATTATAAACTTCCTTAGTTGTATTTTTAATGAATAAACATTTGAGAAAACTATATTAGTACAAGTTTAAAAAATGAATTTAAATTTGAGTGAATGAAATAAAGTATTTAATGAACGATTGAAGATTTAAACAAGATATATATATATATATAGGGAAAGTGTGAATAATAGTAGGAATTGAATATAAATAACTTTATAATTGATAGCTGCAAAAAAAGCTCTAGAATACTTAAACGATAATAATATTAATAAATTTAATACTCGAAGGTTTGTACACAAGTTTATCACGTGAAAAATAAATAAATGTTTCTATTATTATATATGACGAATATATGCTTTGTGTATAATAGTTATTCAAATAAAATCTTCCAGAGCATTTTCGAGTCTCAAAAGAATTAATAATAGGACGAAAATCAGAATCCTCACTCAAAATAATCCCTGGCTTGAAACGTTGTTAGAAGATGATCCTTAAAGAAATCTTCAGGCCTAATACTTTTTTTTCCTCTTTCCTTTACACTTTAAACTTTATATTTAACTAATTACGTTGATCAGTTACTTACTCAATCTTTTACTTTTTCTTTAAAATGATTTTATTGATCCTTTTATATCGATAGCTTTTTTCAAAATTATCAAGTATTTTCAAAACAAATTTAAATTATTCAGCGAAAAATTTCAATAATTGGAAATTACTAGATTAAACCTAACACTCCCACACATTTATTGAAATAACAATTCGGAAAAAAAATTTATTTGAACTATATTTTAAGCCCTTAAAAATCAACAATACTATGGTATGAAGTTATAATGGAGAAATTACTGCATATACCAATAAAGGTAAAGAAAATGTACTAATATAGCATATATATTATTTGTAAGGGAATTGTTAAAATTCCATTGTATGAAATGCATTTACATACTTAAAGGAAAATGTACTAACACAATATGTATACATCATTCGTATGGGAAATGTTAAAACCACCAAAGTTTGAAATATATTTACGTGCAAAAAGGAAAATGTACTAAAAGAATATATATAAATATTATACATAAGGGGAAAATTAAAATTACCAATGTATGAAATACATATACATACAAAGATGAAAATACATTAACACAATATATATTATTCGTAAAGAAAAGGTTAAAATTACCTATGAAGGAAATACATTTAATACTTTAAAATCCGAAAAGTATTAATAGTTTAATACGTTAAAATTCTAAACGCATAAATTCATTTAATTCGTTAAAATTATAAACATGAATTCGTTAAAATTTCAAAAGTATCAAATACGTTTAATACAATTATATTACAAACATACGAAATACGTTAAATATGCTAAATTTACATACATATGAAATACGTTAAATAGCTAAATTTACAAATATATGAAATACGTAAAATACACTAAATTTACAAACGTATGAAATACGTTAAATACACTAAATTTACAAACGTTTGAATTCGATGAATACTTTAAATTTACAAAAGTGTGAAATACATTTCATAAGTAAAATTTACAGATTTATGAATAAGGATTGCGCTTACCAGCAGCGGCAAAGGCTCCGGCGACGAGGGCAAACAGTACTAAGAACTTCATGGTGTTCCAAAAAAATTCAGAGCGGGAAGATGCAAACGATATTCTTTCCTTTTATTACAAAACATTTAAGGGCATCCTGTATAAATTCCCACGATTTTTGATATCCAACAATCACTTATTATTTGAGAAAAGGCATGTGCCTCCAAAGATAGGAATGTTTGTAGTTTCATAAAAAACCCGAAGCCCAAATCCGTTGGAACAGGCAACAAAGGGATGATATCTTTAGATCTTATCGATAGATTACGTTTTCCCATAAAAATGCTATTTTATCTAACCATCCTGTTCTTTTACATTGTGTTGCATCACTTGCACTCATTAAAATAGATTCGATTTCAAATTCCTAAATCGTTTGATGTTTCGAAGATTAGATATGGAGATTCGCTAGAGATGCTCAGAACTCAAATGTTCAAGAAGATACCGGAGATTAAAATGGATAAACAACTGATCTGTGTCATTTCTTTGCCAAACTTCTCCGTACATTGAGCCATTTTACTAGGAGAAATGAAGTGTTATTTGTTATAGCATACTGAAAATATAATAGTAACATGAATAATTTGTTTTTTAGAGTCTTAATTAGCAGATCAAAAGGAAAGATTTTTGTTTTAGTTCTGCCAAGCATTATAGATGGCGGACAATAGATCCATCACAAACTTATTACTAGAGATAAATTCATTCATTTATGCCAAATATTTTATGAAAAGAATTTCCTTGGATATGTGATAAGGAGCCAAAGATGTATAAGGTACTAAAAAAGTTTTGATTAAAAATATTCTAATAATATTATTCAATAGTCAATAATAAATAGACAGATTAAAAAATGCAAAACTAGGTTTTAATTTCAAAGACGCCAAAAATTAACTCATAAGATCTCACTTATGAATTTCAATTTATCGCGGACATTCATAAGATTATCAGATAGATTAATAATACATCAAAACGTACAATAAGAATGAAAATTAAATTCAATAAGAAAATGTCATTCAATTCCGAAATATGCCTGTTAAAACAACATTCGTGTAAGGACCTTCTTCATATTTGTATTTGTACATTTTTTTAAAAAAAATTCTCTGTTTTAATCCTTAAATTCTATATCCTTCAATAAGGCTACGTTATAAGAAATCTTGCTTGTAAAATTCTGGTTGATTTGAATCAAATTAACAATAATATATAAAAAATAAAGAAAAGTATTTTTATTCTTAAAAATATGTTCTAACAAATAATTCTTAATAATTATTTCTTTTATTTAAGATTTCCTTGTAGTTGTAACTGCAGTTTTTTCCTTCTAAGATTTTCAGGATAATTTTGAAGATTAAAATTGATAAACGAAGCTTAAACCAAAACATTTTTGGAGCATCTAAAATATAAAATGCAAATATTATTTCAAAACTCATTCCTCTATAATCCAAGCATAAATAACTAATTTCTGTTAACTTGCTTGTTCAAGTTTCTACCAAACGATGTTTTAAACCATTTTTAAGAAGTTTTTATTATTTATTCTTTTTTATTAGATAGAATATTAAATGAAAATAAATTATCTATAGAAATATTCTTAAGAATTTTTAATGATATTTGATCAACAAATTTCTTTGTTTAATTTATTCATATTTCATCACTATATTAATGCGTATTTTGTTTTGTTTTATGTGATTTTTTTCATTGAAATTTTTTTTCTACAATTATAATCAGCTTCCATTTTTCCCCAAAAAATACTTTGCTTGACATATAATAAAGGAATAGAATCTATCATAAATAATATTATAGTCACATATCAGATATTCATGTCTCAGTTTTACAGCCTTTTTTACAAAAAGAAATAACAGAAAGCAATTTGGAAAGATATGTTTGGTTTTGTTCTATTTTAGGTATTTTGAATTCTTTCCAGTAAATTCGTTCATATAGCTATGATGCCACAGAAAACGGAAATTATGATGTTCTTAAAGTTTTTCATTGTTGCTTCAAATCTTAAGATTTAATCCACAGAGAAGAAGGATTCAGAAGATTGATATCTCAGATCTTGCTGCTTTTTTGACTTCAAGAACCTAGTGAGTTTCTACGAAAACTTTTAAGTTCGTTAAATTAAATGTGAATTACTATCTAAGACATTTTTTATTTTTAAAAAATTCATGATATTTATTTTATACTGAATTTTCAATATTATATTATTTTAATTCATTTATTGCTTATTGAATATTTTAATATGAAAAATGAATCACTGTCAAAAATTCATTATATTTTGGAAATGATTGAAAAAAACAGAAACTCTTATTTAACATCCATCATTCAAATTCTCGATTGCTTATAACTCATCAACTGTTTATTCGAAATTACGAAAGTTAAATTTTTCTGGCTATTTATAACTTAAAAAATAGGTTGTGTATTGAAAATCGGGAAAAACACGATTGTGTTTTTAAAAAGAAAAACTTTAAAATCTAATTTGTGTAAATCTAAAAGCAAAGATAAAATTTTACATGAATAAATATTTCATACATTTATAGTGAACATATTTCTATAGTGATAGGTATTTACAGTTTTATTGTGTAATAATTAGTTTTGGGGTATCGAACTCCGATTAAAAACTATTTTGATAGAATGTAAATTGTACATATACACAACATTATAATAAACTAGATATATTAACCAAATTCCCATCAAGTTATTTTTTCGTTATTTATTACTAGCATTACCCGCATGCCGTTGCCCGTGACATAGCATCCAAGAAGAAAAATTGGCTTTAAATTTAAGTCTATCTATCAGCCGTTATGACCTTAACATGTTACGCAACTTCACACCAACATAAGAATATATTCAAAAATTATCAAAAAAAACCCTACAAAACATTTTTTTATAGAACACATTCAGATATATTTAGACTGTCACAAAAGTAAAAATATGATATGTCAGTGGACAAAACACAGCCGAGCACTTCGCTCCTCAGGATATTCATTCTGTCTCCTCAATTTAGTTGTTGGACGAATTTTTTTAAAAAAAATGCTTATTTTGCTCATCAAAAGACTTTCCTTCCCTAAGTGTGGCCATAATTTCTCTGATATTCGCTAACCAAACATATCCTTTCTCTTCATTTCTCCTCATCGTACAACAAACGAAGCATTTTGGCACTTAATATGTTTCTATCAAGATTAGATTTCTTTCTTTTGTGCATAATGTCATTTTAATCGCTGTTTGAAATCAAATATAAACAAAGAAATAAATCGCATATGTATTACCACAGCTCTTGCTATTTGCACATGAGGTTTTCACTCATACGTGGATAATATAAAATCACAATTATAAAATTCTCTCCTTCTTATTTTGATATGACTTCAATGTACTAACACCTTCCCTAATAAGTACTCAACAAAATAGTATAAATACCTCCAATATCCGTTAAATATTTCACGAGTTTTTGTGGTTCGAACATACAGACACTTTCAGGAGATTTAACTTTATTCTAGATATAGATTTTCTTTTCTTTGTTTCAATTATTTATATAAATTTTCAAACTTATTTGCTTATTACTTTTTGTCTTCACCAGAACTACAACCGTTTTTATTGAAATACAAGTCTAGTGGAAGCAAAAGATTTTGGAAAGAGGTGAGTCTCCCATAGCAACGATCGTGATCCATTATTGTTACTCCAATGCATAGTTCAAAGTTAATAATCTGTACCATGTTAAATTGAAAATTACCATATATGTATCTTGGTGATAAACTTCAGAATAAACATTTGAATATGTGAGATAAATATTTTGCTAGCTGATTTTCAAAATTGAAGAATGAATTTTCAAAAGTCATTTTAAATACTCCCTTCCCCCCGACGTTCCTGATTATTAATGTTAGGTGATTTCTTGGTCATGAATTTCACATTGAAATGTATTTGAAAGTTATATGTGAAAAAATTGGTCGGAATACTACTGGTTGAGATTACTCGAAACCAGTGCTACAAAAATTAATTTCAAACATTTGATTTTGTTCAAATTAAGGAGACAAAAGAGTGATATTCTCATTTCCAGTGCTTCAAGCAAGACTTTAAAGCAAGTAATTTGGATTAGGCATTAGATTCTTCTAACTTGTAAGAACTGTGGTGCTAACTTCATAAGCCAATTAACATCCATCGGACACAAGTATCACTTTTGTCTAATGGTTATGTTACTTGGCTATAAGCCCTAGCACCTCGAGTTCAGTCTTTGGCTTTGAATTGCCACATTGGTGACCTTGACTGAAGATCTTCATGAAGCTGTCATGGCGCCGTCTACCCTCAGCAAAAGTCGTCCAACACACTAAACGCAGTAGCCAAACTAGTCGATCAAACTCACTTGAGGCATCAACTAACACACACGCTTGAAAACTCACTCACACCCTCTCATAACGCTTGATGCCATAAAATCTTTCGTCTCTCCACCGATTCACTGTTGGGGGAGTATTCTGGTCCTAACTTCATAAGGCAAATAACATCCATCGGATAGAACTGTCACTTTTGTCTAATGGTTATGCTATGTGGCAACAAGCCTTAGCACAGAGGGGTTCGGTCCTTGGCCTTCAACTGATACAGAAACTTGTGACTTTATTTTCTATGCTCCATGCTTGCAGATCTATTATTTTTTACAAAAAAAAACTTAAAAACTGGCTCTTAAAAAACAATAGAGAATCATTTCTGCCGAGTCTGTTTCTGATGCAATTCAACCCCTCCTCCATATGTAAATGGCTATGAAATTTGAGAAGAAATTATAGCAACTAGAGTAAGCAACCAAAAACATAACAAATTATATGTAAAAAAAATTAAGTCCATTACTTCTTAAGGTCAACAAAGAAAACTTTTATTTTAGTTACTTTATATTAAATAATTACAATTGATCTAAATAATTGATTAAAAAATGTTGATTTCCATTTTCATTACATATTGCTAAAAAATTAAATCGAAAATAAAATTTAAGTAATGAATTAATCTTTGAAAATAGATAGTAACATCAAGTATCCTCTATTACAAGTTTTTAAAAATGCATATAAACTTGAGTGGATGAATAAAAAGAATTTTTTAAAAGATTGAAAATTTGATAGATAGATAGATAGATGTACAGATAGAACAACAATAAAGTTTTTATGTTTTGAAATCTGCCCTTGATTAGCAATATTAGTGTCATTTGAAAACATTCATTTTTTTTTCATAATCCCAATCTCATTATTCCTTAGATTTATCCGAATTTATTATATTTCATTTTTATGATTGATACATTTTATGAACTAAACATTTAATTTGATAAATATTCAATATTTCCTCACAATTACGTAGGGTTGATTATGAGTAATTATGCCGACCTTTTGGCACAGAGAAAGCACATCTTCCTCGTGTTCTGGGAGTCCCGGTTCCGACATGGTTGTTCTTCTGTGTGCTATCTATAAGATGTGTGGCTTTACCCCCCCCCCTATAAAAGGGGGCTGTTGAAGCAAACGTGGTGAGTGTGTAGCTAATTTGTACTCTTAGCCCTCGTTGGCGTTACTTCAAAAACAAGAAACGCTCCTTTGGGCTTAAATCTGCTATTGTATCAGCATGGGGGGGGGGGGGCTTGTCTATAGTCAAATGCCATAAGTAACCACAACAAAAACGTGAATAATCATCGGTAACTATGCATGACCATAGAATTAAACTCTCTTACCGCAATATGTGTTTGTATAAGTAAGCTCGTTTGAACCCCGGTTATTAAAAATATAGTATAAAGAAGAGTGAATTAGTATAAGAAACGCATAATTATAATTTCTATAATGAGTGTGGAAGCAGTTTTGTTTATAAACTATGTAAAAACGAATAAGAACGATAAAAATAATGTGTAGATGAAGCAGCAATGAAAAAAATTTAATGTACCAGATCTCGTAATGATAAAGAGAAGTAATGCTTAGAAATAGTCAGAATAAAATTTTTAAAAAATGTTTGAAATCTAGTTACCAATTTACTCGTTTTTACTCCGTTCAAGTTCAAGTCACCGCGTTTGCAAAGCAATGAAATAAAATTAATGGCTGCTACATAAGAATTTTATAAAAAAATACTAAATTTAAGTTTGAATTTCAAATACAGTAGCAAATGTTCAAAATAATTTTGAAGGATTCTGGGTTGTTGAGGTTCAAAGAAGTTTTTTCTTTCAGGTACTTAACAATGTCATCGCTTAGTTTATGTTCTTTCTTGTCTTCATAAAACACTTATTTTTTTTATCATAAAAACCCTTATCATAAGTACTTAATACTTGGAAAACAATCAGAGGCCTCATCGAAAAAAAATCTCTGGCTTGTGTCTTAGTCTTAAGACGATTTTTTGATTAAATCTTCAGGAAAGATTCATAATTTCTTTAATTTTTATAACATTTTATTTACTTTTTTCTAATTTAAACTTAATATTTTTCCTAATTTAGTCAATGAAAAGTATTATATAGAGAAGTTTAAGATAAATTCTATGATGTTACAACTTGATTTATTTCATATTGGCTGTCAAAGATCACACACTTTAACTAGTAATTTCTGTTTTCTGTTTTACTTTACATAAAAAAAATTTAATGCTTATATATATTGTGGTAATTTATAAGAGAAAATAAATATGAAAATTGATTGTGCATGAATCAATTTATTGAACATTCTCTGCCGCCGCATTGTATTCATACCTGTTATTTAAATTAAGGTTGCCTTATAGTGACTATTAACGCCATAAAGTACACCTGATTTTTTCACTCTTCCTTTTTATCTTTGTTATATGTTGAAATGCTCAATAAATTCTAAAACTAAAATAGTAAAATGTCTATAAGTTTTATTGCGTGTATAGAAATTAAGATTTTTTATTCTGGATATCGTGCAAAAGAGGAAAAAATGTTTATTTTGTTACATTCTCGAAATTATTAGATTTAAATAAATGTAATAAATTATAAGGATGAAAAAAGTTCTTTATTGAACAATTAAGTACAAAAGATCATATCTTCATCACATATCCAAAAGTTCAACAAATGAAATTGGTCGCATCACTGCTTTTCAGATAGCTATTGGCTGTAAAAAAAAGTTGGCATTATATTTAATTATTAAACAATTAATTACCTATAATACTTTTAATCATGAAAAATTAATCTATCTGTATTTATCTGTAATGTCCTTCCTATAAAATTGTGTAAGATAAAAGTCCTTATTCTCAGAATGACGCAGGTGTTTTTTTTTAAAATCCAGGTGAAGACAAAAGAATAAATCAAGATCAAAAACTTTTTATATTACAACATTCCAATATAGAGTTTTAGCATTGCTTTCCTTATTATACATTTCTCTTTTATCGTTTTATCATAATTTTATTCATTTTCAGTCAATTTGTAATAATTATTTCTTGCTAAATAACTCTTTAAGTTATAGCGTAATTTTATTTTACATATTTTTCTTATATTATAACGAAAGTTTCTGTGGAACAATTCCATGATTTCGTTATTTTATTATAAGAAAATGAAAAATAATAATAAAAATTCATAAG
This sequence comes from Argiope argentata, assembly GCA_026289955.1. Taxonomy (NCBI): domain Eukaryota; kingdom Metazoa; phylum Arthropoda; class Arachnida; order Araneae; family Araneidae; genus Argiope; species Argiope argentata. Next base: position 249,546 of record JAOUZG010019355.1, on the reverse strand, counting down.
TGTATTATGAGCTTTAAATAATAAAATTTAAATATGATGATTGTTTTTTTTCTGTGAACAGTATAGTTATATCGTATCTTATTTTTGTCTCTATAAACTAGTTGTAACTTTTTCTATGCATAAATTAACCTTCAAAAAACAATTATGTGACTATATTTTTTTTAAAAATGATCATCTGATATTTGCTTTAAAAAATTTATATGGTTAGTAATTTCTAAAACCTTAGAATCAATGCGATTTTTATTTTAAAAATTCTAATTTTTTTTATTTAAGTATATAAAAATGTAATTAAGATTCCTTTTGTTGCTTAAAATTTAAAAGATCATTAGGATTATCTGTGCAATGTCATATGTGTCTTTGCTATTGTCAGATTTATAACAAAAATAGTCTGCCACTAGATATATAGTAAGAATACTTTCATTTTTAAATAAAAATTTTAATTCAATCCTGATTTATTTAGTTTAATGGCAGCTCACATAACATGTGCGATAGTCAGAACAATTGTCATTGTCTTCTCACACAATATATGTGAGCATGATGTTATCCCCGAAGGTTGTAGATCATTACCACACCGTGTGGTGATTGATAATGGTAAAAATATGTGATTATTGGCTTCTTATTTCACCTCTACGTCTTTTATTTAATTATCGCTTTACCGCCTGTTTTTTTAAATTATTCCTCAGATAAAAATATTACATTTGTTGTATTAAATGTGTTGCCTTTGTTGTTTTTTATATATAGGTTTGCACATGTTATAATTAACTATGAGTACGTTAGCCCATTATTAAAATAAAAGTTCATGTTAATTTATTAAATTAAGTTTTTTTAAACTCATTGTTCAAAAATATCATCTACTGTTGGCGACTTTTTATTGAATAGACGTGCTACTAATAATGTGCTAATATCAAAACAACTATTTTTAATAACTAGAGGCATTTAAAGATCATGGATCAAATCGCAACGCAAGGGTTATTAGCCACTTAACATACCCACTAGACAAAAGGGATCACTCATGGCCAGATGTTGTTAACTGGCTTATGAAGATATTGTACTTCTAGTTTCATAAGCCAATTAACAACCTCTGGCCATGGGTGATCACTTTTGATTAGTGTTCATCTTATGTTAAAGATCAAAGTTATACCAAATTATTTATTTATTTCATACCCAATGTATAACATTGATATCCTACATCTAGTGCCCTTGACTATTCAAGGACACCATCTACCCGTACCAAAAAAATTCAGACTCACTTAAGGGGAAAATCACCAATTAATAACAACAATTCTCAATGCACAATAGTACCGTTCATCTCTCCGCCGACTCCTTGGTGGAGGAGTATTGTGGCGCCAGTTAACAACCTCTGCTCATTGGTGATCGCTTTTGTCTAGTGGTTATGTTATGCGTCTACAAACACTAATGTTGCAGATTCGACCCCTGACAATCAGTTGCCACAAACTTTTATAATACACTCAAAGGCTTGGTTTAATTAAAAGCATTGATATGATTATAACACCGTAAGATAAACTTGTACAGGACCTTAAGTCATGAAATTCCAGTTAAATATTTGGTACATTTATAAGTAAATTTAGGAATATGGAAAAGGATAGTTAACTACCTTGTTAGACGAGGCATCGGTTCTCGCAATCCCTCTGGGTTTCGAAGTTGTTCTCGTTTCCTCGGCAACCTCCGTAGATGAACTGCTCGCACTGCCCGGTCTTCCTGTTGAAGAAGAATCGTCGGAAGGCGGCTTTGCATGGGCCCACTTCCTTCTCGAGGTTGCAGATTTCCCGGGAAAAGGATTGGAGAGCTGAATAGAAATTTAAAAAAGACTCTTATACTACTTCAACCAATATAAAAATATAAATGGTTATTTAAAATTGTTGTTCTTAACGGAAATGACGATAACTTTGGAATAAGCAATTGAACAAAAATGCATTTGCTATGTTAAACAATAGAAAATGAAGCTGTGAAACAGATTAATAGACAATGAAGCCTCTTGTTTCCAGGCAGTCAATAATATCTGTTTTCTGATTCCAATAAAATTAATATATTTTTGCTAGCAATATTTTAATTACTCTCTCCAAAAATTCTTTTTTTACCAAATATTCCAAATTTGAAAAAAAAATTAGTTTCCATGACGACATAACATTGTCACTTATTTTAAATATAATTTAATCAGAATGATGCAATAAATTAATGATGATGATATAATAAACCGATGAGACCAAAGAGACACTACTGTCATCGTCTCACGAGTGCATGCTCAAACGATTCAGTGGTAAAGACAAAGATAATAATGTTATCACAGAATGATATTTTTTAATGTCAAGTGTACAGTTTTTTTTCATCCGTAGCCATTTTTCAATGTCTATGTATCAATATCCAATGTCTTCTGATTCGTATATGTGAGCAAAGTGTTCAGAAAAATTGTTTGCAATAGTCCAAGATTTTTCTTCTTATCATTGCTTTAAACTAAGTTGTTGTTTCTTGTTACTATGATAATCGATTTGAATTCATATTTTCTAATGCATAATTTAAACCAAATAATTTGGCTGTGCCAAAATATTTTCAAAATTTTATCCACAACTTAAAATTGTCTCAAATCATTGGAGGCTTTTTTGAATAAGATCCATCATGTAATAAATGATATTTTTTAAAATACAAATTGATTGGCTTTAATGGAAATTAAAGCTTCGTGTGATCCACTTTAGGCAAAAAATAATACAAATTTATCGTTTAAAATTTTGGATCTCAAAAATATTTTAGAAATTAGGAAAAAGGGAAAGAGAGGACTACACAAGATATTTAAATATTATATTTTTATAGCAGTTCATTTAGATGCTTAAAATATAAAAAAGCATTAGAGCTATCTAAAATCATTTAAATAATAACATAAATATGATTTTTCATAGTTTTTATAGGGCTTCTTTAATCGGAAGTTTATCTTTCTCTTTAATGACCTCTAATGAAATTATCTATTAGAGGACAATTAAATACTAACAATTTTTTTTCATATTGCTAGAAAAAGAAAATATAAAAAAGGCTATAAAACAAACTGTAGTACTGTCAATTATTACCTCCGCATTTGTTGTAGCACTCCTCTTCAGTCTCGAAGTTGTTTCTGTTTCCTCCGCATCCGCCGTAGATGAACTTCAGACACTGACCGGCCTTCTGGTCGTAGTAGTATCGGGGCATGTAGGCTCTGCAGACCCCGGTTTCGGGAGCTTTGTCGCAGTCTGGGCGGTCCAGGGCAGCTGAAATGGAACCCAATTAATGTGGATTGAATGCTTGAATGAAGAAAATTTGATTCAATTCAATTACTGCCATAAACTCTTTCACTGTTGATCGGTCCTAAATGGCTGTGCGGACTCTATATTGATGGACCGGTTACTTTCTCATACAAGGAGTACAGGACGTAAAATGATCACCAAGGATGTTCTTGCTCTACATCCTGTACTTCTCTTAATAGGAACTGAAACGCCATTGTAGAATTTGTAGAGACGGTTTAGTAGTGGAAGGGTTAAATCTTTATTGATAGAGGAAGGTTTATACTAAACAAGGTAATATGACATAATTTTTATAATAGATGCAATTTTAGGCTTAAAATACTCAAAACACTTTAATATTGCCTTTATCAAAGCAAATCACATAATTGTGTAATTATTTAAAAATATAATCTTGTGATTTTGCAGCTTAATTCCAACTATTACTTGCATTAGCGTTTACTCAGCAAATCTATTTTAACTGTAAACTAGAATTTATTACGAACTCAAAATGTCCAATTTTTGAATTTTTTTACTTATTAGTTTACTTAGTGATCCATCCATCTAATTATACAAATAAGTATTTCCAATTTAGCTTTATCCATTGCTGACTCTGAGGAAAAATAACCATCATTTATCATTTGGTTGGTTATCAATAGCCGTTGAAGCGTTAAATTGTTTTGCGACAACGATTGATGCTTTACATTGCTTAAACTGTTACGTTAAAACGGTTATTCCGTTCCGTTGCGTAAATTGTTGCGGTAAAAAATTATCTTTAACTCTTTCAAAACTAGCCCGTCCCAACCGGCTATACAAAATCTGTACCAGAGGTGCAGGATGCAAAGCGTGGACATCCGTAATAACAAGAGATTTTACTTCCATTTGGTTGGTTATCAATAGCCGTTGAAGCATTAAATTGTTATGCTACAACGATCTACTTTACTTTGCTTAAATTTTTATGTTAAAACGGTTATTCGGTTACGTTACGTAAATTGTTACGGCAAAAAATTATCTTTTACTCTTTCAAAACTTACCCGACCCAACCGGCTATACAAAAACCGTCTATACAGAAGTACAATATGTAAAGCATCAACATCCTTAATAACAAGTGGTTCTACTTTCTGTACCCCTCATATGAAACAGAAATTGGCCCGACAGTATAGAATTTGCTCTGCTATATGGAACGGTTCATTAGTAAAATGGTTGAAGGCAGATTACTCACCCTGCCTGTTTGGGCATTGTTCGGGCTTGACGCATTTTCCGTCAGCACGTCTGACAAATCCAGCCTCGCATTCGCATCCGATCTTGCACATGAGGTTGCAGAATTTGGGAGGGTTGTCGTAGTTCTCGCAGGTCAAGGGGCAGGCAGTTCCGCACCCATTGTATCGTTCGTTCTCACCACAAACTTGAGCTGTTGAAAGACAAAGACAAATCGTCTAGTAAATTTATGGGTAGTCTTTTCGGTTGTTATTACTATCACCACAAATGGTTACCATTTAATTTTTGAATCAAAGTCATTAGTAATTAGAAATTATAATGTAATAAACTTGAGATGTTGCAACTTAATTAAATGATTTTAAATTAAATTTCATATTTCCCCAATGAATATGTCTTTTGATGATCAGGTAGTATGACGAGGCAGTAAATTGTAGGTAGAAATTCCATCCTCTTCTCTCAAACAAAAACTTAATTACAAATAACTTGTCATTCTGATTTTTTTTAAATATATCCCTATCTTTCCTTTTTTAAGAAATGTAGATTAATAAATTCTGGTTTTTAGACCAGTGAATTGAAAGCAGCATGAAGTTAACCCCTTCGCCCATCGTAACGAGTTTAACTCGGGCATCGAATTCTTAATTTTTAATTTTAAATCTCCTAAATTAAAGTGTTTAGTAAGTTATTTGTCGTTATGTTATTGTAGGGATTAAATATAACTATAAATGTCCCAGATAGGATGTATCCTTTTGCTAGAAAATTCAATAAATTCATTAATCAAGGATTAAAAGAAGTGTGGATATCATTATAATGAGACCTTTCAACTTTATCAATATCTATCTCGTAATAACAGTAATCTTAAAAGTTTACCTAATATTTCCATGCTTCTGGTACAATAAAAATATTTGATTGTTTATATAAATGTTGAAAATCAGAGAAGTAAGAATTTATATTTTTATCAAAATGTGATATTCTTATTTTTTTTTTCATGTTTGGTTTTCTATAAGTTTCTCGGTGAGAAATTATCGTAAGCAATGCGTTTTTGGGGGGTAAGGGATAATACATTAATGATGGATCCTACTTAATCAAGTAATTAGGAATGCAGGGAGAGTTTTCAGCAAGAAGTAGTGAAGGCTACAGAATAGAAAAAAATAAATTAGAGAATTCTAATGAAATCTCCCTACCAGCTTGGTTTCCACATGAGCTTTTGCATTCCTCCTCGGTCTTGAAGTTGTTTTCGTTGCCACCGCATCCTCCGTAGATGAACTTCTTGCACTGGCCGGCTTCCTTGTCGAAGTAGTACCTGGGGAAGTAGCCTCTGCACATGCCAGTTTCGGATGGCAGGGAGCACCTGTCAGAGTCAGCATTGAAGGCGTCTATAAAGAGAAATTCCTTTTATAAGGTTTCAACAATTATAATGCTGTATAAACTTCAAAACATGCAAGCAATGTGATTCGAATTTCGGTTTGCAGCAGAAAGTCAGTTAAAACAAAGATATTATGTAGTAGAGTATTTTACATTGATGGAAGTATTATATAATACCTTTGTAACTTCTTCAATTGAAATTCAAGTTATGATTTAAAAAAACAATAGTACCAAAAAATGTTTACATTAAAGGAAGATTTACCTTCCCGTTATATTATACTATTTTTCCTACTATCTCGTTGACGAAGTATTGGGATAACAGGAAGTGTTCAGGTGGACAACGCTGTGAAAACAGCGTCTTTGTTTATGCAGCGTGAGGCACCCTTCTAAGATGCGAAGAATTTTACAAGTCGTATTCATGCTATACGGCAGCAATCATGGGATCACCAAACTAATAACAAATTACATTTTATCAGACCCACAATTTCATTATGGCCTGCTTGAGCTTGAAGTCAAATTGACTCGACTTCGCTTTTGTCACACTCGTTTAACACATAAACATCTTTTATTCGGCGTTCGAGCTCATTCTGCTCTAGATGCCAATCCATTTTTTCTGTTCTTCATCTTTTAACTGAGTGTCCTAGCTTTGATAATCTTCGTTTGCAATTTTTTAGGGCTTCATCAGTGGACCTGCAAATTCTCTTAGGGGAAGGTCCCCACAAAAATCTTTTTAAATTTTTAAAAGCAATTGGTTTTTATAATTTTATTTAACACATCAATTTGCTGTAATTTTTTAATCAGCATCTAGCTCAACAGAATTTTACATAAAAATGCAAGTAAATGTTAATACTTAAATGCAAACGATTGGTGCAGTATGGCCAAATATGGCTCTTGTGCCCTTAAATCCCACTAACCTATCCTCGTTTACGAAGTATAGAATAATTGTTGTAATCTTTAAGATATACAAAATCTAAATTCTGAAGAATCTTCACTTTTCAGACACCTTGAGACCAAAAAAAACATATTTTTGGTTTTACTGCTTTATGTCTCTTTGTCTGCAAATAAGACAGTTTAAAAACATTTTCACCTTGATTGATGGAATTTCGTATTAGGTCTTTACACCAGTTTTGTAAATTTTTATCAAACTTCGAACAAAATCCATACACCCAGATTGTCTGTGTTTGGCTGTTCTAGTATAATTAAGCTAACTACATAAGTTGCACCAATAAAATTTAGTACATAGAGTCAGCATCTCAAATATAGAATCTTATCAGGTTTCGGCAAAATTCTATCAAATTATTGATTGTCTCTGGGTTTGTATCTCTGCATGCATGAAAATGCAACTCACAAACGCAATAATTTAAATCAATGAAACTGAGTTTGCTATCTTGTGACTCCAAATATGGCGTTATGTCAAATTTCAGTCTATCGATAAAGATGTGTCCAAATTCATATTCTGTCAGTAAAAATATCCTTAATTCAGGTTGTGGCAGATTAAATAAAAATGTGAGACTCAATCCAAATATTAATGTTTCGAAACTAACATTCATCAATACTATTAAAGTATTCACATCCTCATATAAGATCCCAAACTATACAGCATAGGGTATAAGCCACGTTCCATTCGCGACATTCAGGTCAGATTCAACATTTGATACGCTAGTTTAACATATTATTTTCTTCTATTGTAATAAATACATTGAACAATTTGAGCAAGGAAATAATGTAGATCACATCATTTTCTTTTATTCCTTTCCAACAGAACTTTATTCATTAGCGAACTTGTTTTTTGTAACTATGTAACATCACAGTATGTAATATCTTTTCCCACAATTTTCACAAACTGCACGCGATCCGAGATACCAAAGCGAAAGTTTTATGTCAGTTTTCTTACTTCTTGATTTTTGCCCTCAAACCCTTAATTTCTTCCCATATAAGATAGCATATTGGATGACTTTGTATAAATTATATCTAAAACAAGAGATATGAATATGAATACTAATCAAAATAAAATCTTACTGGTGCATTTCTGCAAGCATTGGTCCCTAGTAACGTATCGGTTTCCGTTACCCTGGCAACCACCATAGATGAATTGCTTGCATTCTCTGGCATCTTCATCGTAGTACCACATGGGGAAGTAGCCTCGGCACATACCAGTTTCAGGCTTGTCAACGCAGTTCTTTTCTGCAAAAGGAAAGAATAATTATAATTGATTATATTTACCTCAATGTAATATAATCAATGTAATTTTAGTTTAGTTTAGTTTAGTTTAGTTATATCAAAGCACCATTGTAAAGCAACATTAGGAATATTTTGGGATGGAACTCGTAATTTTGAATCGTAGTCAGATGACGAGAACAACATCTGAGCTGACACCCCTACCTCCATACCACATCACACCCGCCAATGGGAGATCGTATGATCTGACGTATATTTAATGTGCAGCACATCCCCTTACACAACGGTTCTTCGGTGGAATCGGGTCCCGAATATGAAACCCGACATCTCACACACCGAGACCTTATCACCATTCCACACCAGCCCCTAGCGAGCCTTTATGGAAATTATTATATGATGAGTTAAAATGCCGCTTGTAAAAAAAAGATATTATAGATGCTTTCTTCTCTATGCATAAATAAAATTTTGTTTCTAATATCCATGTATAGGAAGTACAGAGAAAATATTGTACCCGTCGAAAATTAAAACGAACTTATCCCCACGTTTCAAAATGCCCTGAATCCGAAAAATAAACTTTCGGCTTTATTTTTATCTCTGTGAGTACAACTTAAAAATGCGTTGAGCTAATCGTATGAAACTTAGTTTAGGGAATTATGAATTTCGAAGGTTATGAACTAAATCTGTTCCCTCTATCTGACGGTTCAAAAAGAGAACTAAATAAATATAATAAATAAATAAATAAAATTATCCTGGAACTAGTTTAGTATTTGTAATATAGATATTCATCAAATTTTTCAGCCGCACCTATCCAAGGTCTAATAACTTCCCTTACTTTAACATGTACATAAACGAAATAATTTATGAACTCTATTGCTTAAATCAATGAAATATGGTATTTTGTCTTGTGACTACAACTTTAATCTTTTTTTCAAACTTTCGATTGGTAAAAATTAGTCCATCATATATATCCTCGGGAACAATTCAACGCAGCCAAATATCTGTTTTTCGTAGCAATAGTTCATAATTGTCAAGTAAGATATTCTTATCCTTATACAAAGTACTTGTTAAAGATGGAAAGATCTATATCGGAGAACAAGTGAGAAAGTTTCTAGGGACCAGGATCGGTAATTAATTAACTTTTTTCCAATTTTAATTATCTTTTTATTGTTCTCTTTCAATTTAGAAAATATGCTGTCTTCAACAATGATATCCCCCCCCAAAAGTAGGAAGTAAGATAATTTCAGAAGAAAAAAATGGCAAGTGCGTCATAAAGAAATCATGAATATTTCTAAATAATTATTTTCATCTAGAAAACTTAAAATATCCTGAGTTTATAAAAATTTACTACTAACGACTGTTAAACGTATCTATTTACTATGCTTAGACTTTCTTCTTTGCTTTCTATCTGGCGTTTTTGTATTAAAGACTTCGGGATTTACTGTAATTACAGTTTATGGTTGGTCTTTAATTGGTACGAAAACGCCTTTCAATAGATATACAAGAAAGTGTATTATTATATACTTAGGTACTTCTGATTTCTTAATATTCTTAATATGATAATTCTTATTTTTTAATATGCAAAGTTTATTACAAAAATCTTCAGCTTAAATTAGATTTAAATATTATTGGGAGAAAATGTATATACTAATCCACAAAAATGTAAACAAGTAATATACAAATATGCACACAGATATATACAAGTAATATAAAGAAGTTAGAATAACGCAATAATAGAATTACGTATTTTATTAGAGCGTTTTTCAATTGGGCATCATAAATATGTTTTATAGATTGCTTTCCCTTTGGAGTAAATATTTACCTGTATGTAACCTTTTGATTTAAATATATGTTTATCTATGGAATATATGAATCTAAAACAAATGGCGTTAACCCGTTCGCTGCCATGAGCATCGCCCCTGGATCACACCTACTATCTTATTGCACCGATCAGCCTATCTAATAAGATAACCCCTTTTTACTATAATTAAGGCAGGGCAAAAACTGGTCATCTAATTAGATAAGTGCTCTGCATATTTGACTTCGGCCATGGCAGTGAATAGGTTAATAAATATAAATAAATACAAGCATGTACAAACTTTCAGCGGCGCATCGTTCGGGCTTCACGCATTTTCCATCTTCGGTCTTGACGTATCCTTCGTCGCAGAAGCAGCCGGAGACGCACATCAGGACGCACGCTCTTGGGGGGTTCTCGTAATTGTCACAGGTAAGAGGGCAAGCGGTGCCGCACTCTTCATAGTGAGAGTTGAGGGGACAATCCTCTGCGGAAAAGAAATTAATAAAGTATATTTTTCACTGAATTATCTTAATTATTGTTCGTTAATTTGATCTGTAACGAGTGAGATATTCCGATATAAAAGCTGTCATTATTTTTTTATATTGAACTATTAAAAAAATTTTAGAATTTTTTTTGTCTGTGTAGAACAAATAAATAGTTCAAGTCTTCTTTTTAACGATTTATTATTGTGATAATTATTGTTTAATGTTTTCTTTGTGGAATGACTAAATAGGAAAGAAGGAAGTACGCTACAGAAATTACTAGAATAACTATATAAAACTTTTCAATTTTGCTCCTGTATTCTTAGAAATGTAGCGAAAGTTTCGTTAAAAATCATTGAATAAGAATTTTTAATAAATTAAAAACTACATTTTCCCACAAATTAAAAGACTATTTTACCTTTTTTATTTCTATTCCCGTCGAATAAAAATATATTTGAAATATTTTTTATTTAGCTTCCATCTGTGTACAGATATTGCAAATATGCAAAATATAACTAAAAACCTTAACTTTTCACTCAAAATATTAAATTTAATAATTCAAATCATTAATTTATTAAGTAATTCTTTAATCCATTAAATTTAATAATAAATACCGTTCTTTCAATAATACAAGCTATCTATATAATAGTTATCTTTCAGTGATTTTAAAAAAAATACTCTAATATTGGTTGTAATTTAAAATGCTACAATTTTTAAAAAAATTCCGATGTATATTACGAAATTAAAGTTAAACCTGAAAATATATTTATCCTGATATATGAGTTAATTATTTTTTAAACAAATCATAAATTGTAGCTTGAACATTTGTCAACACCTGTTCATATTCTACAAAATTTCAGGGATTGTTTTGTTATCGAAGGGAATAACTTCAGCTGTTTGATTTTATCAAACTGTTATAGATATCGATGTTTCCTGCGCTCTTATCTAAGTGCACTTGAATTAAGAGATAGGAATTTGGCATCTTTGTTTATAACGTACACTTTTCTTTTAAGCCAGGCGGAAAATGTAATCTTATTCATCTAAAACAATCAACTATTAAGTATTAAATAACAGAGTCTTGATTTTGAGTATGATTATGATTCTTTCTTCAATTAAACATCTCAAATTTCCATCTTTAAGCATTGTTAAATTATCTTGTGTCTGTATGAATATATATAAAGAAACTAACTTACTTTAGTTAATGGTTTTTAATATAGAACTAGCAGATAAAATTGATGTCGTATTGATATGTAGGGTTAGAATGTAATAAATTATACTGAATAAAAATGAATCTGAAATATAATAAGTAATTTAATAAAGAAATGCGTAATAAGAAATCTAACAATATTTTAGATCATTAGAATCTACAAAATAATGTAATAATTTGGTTCTTGATATAAACATATTTTGATAGGTTTAAATAATGTCTATCACCTATGCCTAACCACCTTGATATAATTAAAATTAATTTATGACGAATACAATTAATTACAACACAAATTGTTTCTTATTAATATGAGATCGGAACTGACCATTGAGGATAATTATGTACATTATTTTATATGGAAAATTAAAGTTAGATAAAAATTTCTTAAAAACGGGGAATTTGAAACTTCATCATACCTCTTCAAATCAGTCGAAAAAAACTTTTACTCTCATTATTTTTGTGGATATCAATATATTTATTTCACAAATTTGCTTTTTGTTTGTCTCACCAATTATTATTTATTTAACATTATCATCTTCTTCATTATATCATTCATTATTCCAATTATCTTCCTTAACATTATCACCTCACGATAGCCTACCAATTAATACCGCATTATCTTTTTTCTACCATTTTTATGGCCAAACGAATTATTATTTCTAAAACTTCTAGTCACTCCAATTGTTGGGAACATTGGAATATCAAGAAAATATCACAAAAGCAAACATACCAATTACACCTGTTTCATCAATTACCTTTGGTTTACTATTTTCTTTTATTTATCATTACATCATCATTATCTACTCATCATTTTTGCGTTATTAAGGCCTACCATTTGTTTTTATTTTATCTTTTTTGCCGATTGGTTTTTATTTTATCTTCGCCTGTTAATTTATATTGCTTTACCATTTACCATTTCCAATAAATATGGACTCAACTTAAATGGAAATAACTAATCAAGAAAGGAAAATTATCTATAGAATTATTACAAATTTCTCAAATTAGTTACGCGTAGAATATGAAAATAGAAAAAATATTATGAAACTGCTATACATTCCAGTACACAGACAGAAAAAATCCCATACTTGCATATTATTTGTACACCTTTCTATCAGGATGAGGAATATTTTTCTGAAAAAACATTATTTACTCTCAAAAGCTACATTGTGTTGATAAAACTTACCAATGGAGACGGAATCTCTGGCATAGCATAAAATCATCATAACATTTCCATAATATCACCATTATCTACTCATCACTTTTACATTATTATTGCCTATCATTTGTTTTTATTTCCC
>JAOUZG010019355.1:214601-236733 GCA_026289955.1 Argiope argentata | reverse complement strand
CAATTAACATTGATTTACCAATTACCATTCCCAATAAACCTACACACGACATATTTGGTGTTGTAATTAGATAAGGAAGAAAAATTATTCGCAGAGCTATTGCAGATTTCTCAAATTAGCTACGCATGGAATGAGATATTCTTAAACAATAACATTTGCTTCTGCAGTACACTCCAGTAAACAGAAAGAAACACGTATGGATATATTATTCGTATCTCCATTACAGGAGGGGGAGGGGATATTTTTCTTTAAAAATTGCTATTTACTCTCAAAACCCTAACCGAAGTGATAATACTCACCGGCGGAGGCGAAAGCTCCGGCGACGAGGGCAAAGAGCACTAAAAACTTCATGATGCGTTTTCAAATGTCTATTCAGAGAGAGAGGATAAGTTGACGATATTCGTCCCTTTTATTGCGAAGAAAGAAAGCGCCCACTGTATAATTTCCCACGAGCTTTGATATCCGGCAATCACTTATTATTTGGGAAAGGGCATGTGTCATCCGAGATAGCAATATTTACAGTTCCGTAAAAAATTCGACACCCGGGAAAGATGACGAAAAGAAATTCGTTGGATCTTATCACTAAGTTGAACTTCAAATAAACGTAATTTTATGTTGGTTATTATCATATTATTATGTTGAATCTTTTTTTTTCAAATATATCAATTAATATAAGACTTTTTTTGGAAATTAGGCTATTTTATGATGATAAGTGATTGGCTAAGTTATGGATGCCTTAGATAGGCTCAAATTTCATTTATTATGAAATTAATTAATGAAAGCATTTAGTAAGACAAAAAATAAGTAGAATGAAAATTGAATAAACGCAACGGAAATTTCTTTAAGAGACTTAAGACTTTAAGAGAGACTTTCTTAAGACTTTAAGAGAATTGTATTATATAAAAGGGGGTAAGATTCATTGTGTTAATGTATAAGTTATCTACAAATTTTAAAATCTCATAATATATAGAATAACTTGGATGTTTTAGAAAAATAGGAAGCTATTAATATTTCCGGGCATTCAATAAAACACAATAAGGCAATGAAAGTTAATTTTTTTTTCTTATTGCATCGATAAATAGTTTTATTTTTTCCTTAATATGAAAGGCATAAATATCCGTTTATATAACTTTAAATTTCCTTTATGCAGTTTGAATACAAGATGGAGAAAGACTCTCTTATATTGTTTTTTCAAACAACATTCCAAAACATTTGGATTTCAGTATTATGTGCGTTTTTTAATAAAATTATTATCAAGACCTACCTTTAGTATTTCACTTAAAAAATTATCATTCTATAGTACACCTAAATATAACAACAATGTTTAGGAAATGTATTACTCATTTTCTACTTTGATTAAAATTTCTACACATTCTACAAAATTATTTAATTATAGTTAACATATGATACATAATTCTTATTCTTAAATTATAGGTAACATATGTTAGATTATTTTATTCTTAAATTATAGGTAATATATGTTACATTATTCTTATTCTTAAATCATAGGTAACATATTTTACATTATTCTTATTCTTATATTATCGATAACATATTTTACACTGCCATTGGAGGTACTCGGTCTGAGGTGATCGCTCTCTGTTCCATCTAAATTACGATCTGTAGATGAATGAAGGAAATGCGTGGATGAAATCCGCCCCGTAAAAAGGATTTGTGACTTGTGTGAGCTAAAAATAAGACTTCTACCCTCGAGTGCTCAGGGGTCATAACCCTCAAAAGCTTTCTCCTAGGGGGTACCTCGTAATAGAGGATGAAATACTTCCGGTATGGTGGCTGGATCTCGCCAACCCGGTGGGTATACAAATAGGTGGCGCTAGGCTCCTCCCATCGATAACGGGACGTACTTCCTTCGGGGAGGGCTGCACCATGGCCGGTGATGGCCATTAGGACTCAACCACAGTTACCGCCAAGAGCTGTTGCGGTGGTCCGGTCATTCAGTGCTGATGGTTAATCAGTGTGCCTGTGCCTTCATAGCGGGTTTAAGAGTCTGTCTATGGCTACCCTCAGAAGCTACTGCACCCCTCCTTCCGTTGTAAATCTGAACACGAGAACAACAACAATGGCATCTTACTTTTTTCTGATTCGTAAATTATCGGTAACATACCTAACATGAAATATAAATATTATTTAGTTGACAAGTTCAACTCACATGAAATGGTCTCCCCGAAATATTTATGAATACTTATTAATAAAATTTTCGTCCATTACTTAAAGATCGTGAGCTTTGGACAAGAAGAAAGCCACTGTCGCGAGTGCTCGAATTTTTATTTTTTCGGTACAATAAGTGTTTTTGTACTTAGTAGGATACAAAAATCCCTAAATACGTATCTACACAGTTTCTATTTGAAGAGCTATCTCTCTTTACTCAAACTGTAGGGAGATAGGATTTGTACTTCATTTATGTCCCTTATGGGCATGCTAACTCTGGTATGGCATATGAAAAAGCCAGAAACAAGTCTCGAGAAAAAAATGGTATAGGAGAATTTCAATGAATTGACTTTCAAGTTGCAAGTTCCAAGTTATATCGAAACACATTCTCAATTACCAAGTCCACTCAATAGCTAAGGTAACAAGTAATATAAAAAAAATTAAAGCAATTGCTACTAAGGTCAACAAACAAATTTTTCATTCCAGCTACTTTTTATTAAATAATTACAATTGTTGTTTTTCTCGTGTTCCTCTTTACAACGGAAGAAGGAGCAGTAGCTTCTAAGAGTACAGAACCCAGAACACTCGAAGGCAGAAGTCAGACTTCTAGCTCACACACGTTACAAAACCTTTTTACGGAACGAACTTCATTCATCATTTCATGCATTTATCCACAGATCGTAATTTAGATATGGAATAGAGAATGACCACCTCTGACCCAGTACTCTATTACGGTATTACTCTCGATTACTTTTTGACCACGACAGATTTAGCATCCACCACACACACACATTCTTCGGTTTGCAGGTTTGAGCTGGTAGAACAAGGGATGCGAATCTACCAACCAGGCTATTCCGGCCTAATAATTGCATTTACTTTAAATAATTGATAAAAAAAATTATGCTAGCGTTGAATTTTCAACACCAATTGAGGCAATGTAAAATGAAAATTTTCTACGCCAGTTGGGGTAACTCAGTACAGATTAGAAATTTTTAATTTTCTTGATTTTGTTTCCTCCCATATTGTTTTCGTCCAACAGGGGAAATAATGTTACAGCCCTAAGGAGGCAGTTTGCCTTTATGTTATATCTCTGAACAAGATATCTCCAAATCGCTTTGAGCAAGAAAGATGAAATTTAACACATTATGTAAAATTTCTAGATTTCTGTTAAATTTTGAGACAAAACCAAGCATGGGAAGTCTCTCTATTGGGTGGTCCGAGTTATAAGAATTCAAAGACTTTTAATATAAAGATCTGATAGATATGAGTGCCTATTTTATGTAATATCTATTCTCAATTTTTATCTTTAGTTTTTTTTTCTTCATTTTCCTTTTAAAAGACCAAATTATATTATTCATCTGTGCAAATGTTAGGCTCCAAAATCATTTCCATTGATATTCTATATCTTTTTCGCCTCTTTATTGTATTTTGTTCTAAAAAAACATTTATTTATTTATTTGGAGCTACATGTCTTGACTCGTACTATACATCATATTTAAGTTTCTTTTCTCTAAGACATCTTATGACCCGTTAGAGGCAGGAATTTGATCTAAATGTAACGTTAAACCTTTTAAATGTTTTTTTTTAAATTTCTTCAACCCTTGAAACATATGTTTATTACTTGTTGTTTATTATTTTCTCTTGCACAAAGCATACAAAAAATAACGTAACAGTGAAAAAAATTCGAACACTGAATTTACACGTCTCCCAATTTTAAACAACATTTGCCAGATTTTGAGAAACCCATTTTTCTCTCTATGTCTGTCTGTTTGTTCTGTGGATTGGTCTAGACAAAGATAATTCTAAATTTCAGATTTATTCTTTGATTTGCTTTGATATAGACAAATAAAAATTTGCCTATGCTCTTTATACCAAATTAATAAGTTTCGATCAAAGTATAGGTGAAATTCGTTCAGAGGAAGTTTGTATGCCCGTTTGTACGAAAATAAGTTGCCACGAGAATCGCTAGATCTAGATAATAAGAATTTGGTAAATAGGTTTCTTATCTCAATTATAGATACTAATCAAATTTAAAATCAAATCCATCAAGAAATTGATTTTCTGTCCGCCTGTATTTCCGCATGCATGTAATCAAGAAAAATTAGAAACGCAATGCTTTTAATATATAAAATTTGATATATGATTTTTTGACTACTAATGAAGTTTTGTTTCATATTTTGGTTTCAATTGGTTTGGAACACACAACTAAAAACAAATTCAATTTTGTATAGCTAATGCTAAATGCCAATGATTAATCGCCAAAAAAGTCACCAAGAATTGCTCGGTCGATTCAGTAAAAATCCTAAATTCAATCTGAATATCAGTATTTCATAACTATTGCTTATTAATTCCATATAAGATATTTGCAGCCTTATCCAAGGTTCATAATTTATTAGAAAAGAGAACTATGACACCTTCATTAGAAAATATGCGATAACTTTTCGGGGAGACTATATCTGCATGTTATAATTTCAGGGATAGCATTTTCTTTCAGTGATTAACTTAACTCAGGTACGGGTCTACCTTACAGGATATCTACCTTACAGGATATGAAAATTTACTATTCAAACCTATTATTACGGAAAATTCCAAAACATCCATAAAATCAACAATTTTTCTGTAGTTGATGTCCCAGGAAATAATCCAAGTCCGATTAAAAATAACAATTACGCTTTGTTCAGCACAGTAACACGCACATATAAGCGACAAAATTCAACCAAAGCCTACATACTGTTACAAATCTGTAAAGTTGTTTCCTAGTAAGGTTAGCGCAATCACTGGGAAGATCGTTCAATGATCAGCTCTGTTGAATGCTGATCGTAAAACGATGATGAACGGATCGTAAATGGAACAGATAATGAATCAGTTATCTTAGACCTTGGCGATAAACTGATGGCCGTTTGGTGACTTTACATCAAATTTGGCTACAAGATAACGGAATTTGCGATAGAACCAATAGTTACCGTGATATGCCTGATTATTCCAGAACACTCTATACTCCAGGAATATAACGGCTATCAGTCTAAGCTGAAGACATTCGTGGATAGAGTGAACAGTGAATAGTTGGATCAATTCAGCGAAGCGCGGGTATAGAGTGAATCTCAAGTGATTCCTAATTTGGCCTGTGTACTGAGTCCTAGTGTTTATTGTAGAAGCAACATCGAGTCGTGTGTGGAGCAGCCAATAATGTAGTAGGGAGGAGTAATTTCCATACAGCTAAAACCAAGAGACTGTTGCGAATTGCTGGCGTTTGAAGAGACCATAGAGAGTATCTACGAAGATTCCCTCCACCTGCTGAATTCTGAATGAATGTTTTGTGTGCTGTGGTTGTTATTACTACCGATTACTTCTTGTTGGCTACTGTTTGCTGAAGTGTTATTATGTGTATTGTGTGAGTTTGGCTGTGTAATAGTCGTCTGTGTATTTGAGTCTCCATGTAAATAGAACAAACACAAATAGAACAAAAGAACCCCGAATTCACAAAAATATTAACAGCATTTGTAGGAAACGGCAGAACAATGATGCAAAGCACGAAACGCTTAGGGAGAGAATTCGTTCATTTAAAATGGGGCAAATGTGGTCTTTCTTTAATTCATATAGTTTTTCTGAATTTTAGTAATATTTTTAAATAATTTTTGCTTAATATTTAGTTACCAAATCTTGTTAAAATGAAAGTCGAGCTGCTTATAGATTTCCACGAAATATTTAATCGCCTAGTTTTATTACATTGCTAAAACCTAATAAAGAATGATTATGTGGTCTATCTACGCCATCTATGTCATTCATTCTATGACGAATCAAAATTTAAAGTTGCTATATCACAAAATATATTAGATAAATTAGCCAGAAAAGTAGCAATATGTTGTCACTAGCTTAGCATTATGTTTTTTGATTAAGACTGGTCTGCTTTAGAACGATACATATATATAATAGATAGAACTCATGTAAGACAATAAAAATAACAGTGTTTTAATGACTGATAGTTGAAAGAGTCATTGTTATGAAGTTATATATAAATAATATAACCAAAAGGAAATAAAATGGATATGTCTGGAAAACAGCTGGATATGAACGGTGACTTACATGCTTATATAAAGATAACCTAATAAAATAAAGGACACGCTAGAGTATAGGCTATTAACACTTTTAATTTAAAAAATTCAAGTTTCAAAATACTATACTATTACTATCATGCATATAATACTATTTCTATTTTAGAAAATCGTACCTCAAGCATTTTGTCACATATGCTTGTAAATAAATTCATATTTTGGCTATCGTTAATTAAATTCCTCAAATTTAGCGCTAATGTCGTTTGCTATTCAACTCATAAACGGTAAATATTTGAATATTATCTACTTTTTTTCTGCATGTTTATTTTAAATTTTAAGATGTTTTCTATCTCAAAACTTTTGGAAAAAAGATTAATTAAATTCCGCAACCTAAGGGAACTCGCACGTGTTCAAATTATCAATCGGAAAAAGATTTGATATCAAATATATAGGTTTTCGTATCCTTGAAACGTACTTAGCATATTTGTTATTCAAAAATTCACGCGATAAAATAATTCAGATAAAATAATAACAGCTTAGGGCATTAGTACAAAATAAAACAGAAGTTTTGTGAATTAAAAATGAAATTATATAGTTTTTCCACTAAATTTTTTTTCTTTAACCAAAACGTAATTTGAAATTAATTAATCTGATTATAGATGCAGTCAATACTCAAAAAAAAACAAAAAAAAAAATGAATTAAGAAAACGCACAAAAAGGAATAATACTATAATCTATATAAAGCGGGAAACATCAATTAATGGCACTATATAACAATTTGATACTTTTATGAATTTCATTTTTCATATTGTAGTTAGGATACTTGTATTTAATTCTTAAAACCCTATTCTTACATTTATGGACAGGTTTTGTAAAAATACCGATTAAAATTTTTGTCTTTTAAAAGATTCCGAAATTAAGTTCGGATTCAATTTGAATGAATAAAAAATTGTTAAAAAATGAATTCTAAATTATAGAAAAATTCAGTTGTAGTATACACTAAAGTGACAAAAGTCATGGGATAGCATTATGCAAATATACAGATGGCAGTAATATCGTGTTCAAGTGCGCAGTTCATTTTCCAGAGTTTTCATTTGTGTTCAAGTTATTCATGTGAACAGGTTTTTCGTGATTTATGGCTGCACGACGAGAATTAACAGACTTTGAACGTGGAACGTTAGTTAGAGCTAGACGCATGGGTCATTCCATTGCGGATATCGTTATTGAATTCAACATTCCGAAATCCACAGTATCAAGAGTGTGCCGAGAGTATGAAATTTCATGCATCCCATCCTATCATGGACAGCGCAGTGGGCTAACATGTGCACTTAACGACCGAGACCGCCGACGTCTGTGTAGAATGGTCAATGTTAATAGACACGCATCACTTCGTCAAATAAATGTAGGAATCAATGTGCGGCGTACGAGGGACGTGTCCGATAGGACTGTGCGGCGAAATTTGTCTTCATTGGGCTATGACAGCAGAAGACCGACTCGAGTGCCTTTACTGACAGCACGACATCGCCTGCAGCGACTCTTCTGGGCTCGTGAGCGTATCGACTGGTCCCTAGACCAGTGGAAAACCGTGGCGTGGTCAGATGAGTCACGGTTTCAGTTGTTACGAGCTGATGGTAGAGTTCGAGTGTGGCGCAGACCCCACAAAGCCATGGACCCAAACTGTCAGCAAGGCACTGTTCAAGATGGTGGTGGCTGCATACTGGTGTGGGCTGTTTTTACATGTCATGGACTCGGTCCTCTGGTGCAACTGAACCGATCATTGACTGGAAATGGTTATGTTCAGCTGCTTGCAGATCACTTGCAGCCATTCATGGACTTCACGTACCCTCACAACAATGGGATTTTTATGGATGACTATGCGCCATGTCACCGGTCCAGAACTGCTCGCGATTGGTTTGAAGAACATTCCGAATAATTTCAGCGCATGATCTGGCCAACTAGATCGCCCGATATGAATCCCATCGAGCATTTATGGGACATCATATCGAAAGGTTCGTTCGTATCCCAAACTCCTGCACCATCCACACTTTCACAATTATGGACGTCTATACAGACAGCATGGCTCAATATTCCTGCAGAGTACTTCCAACGACTTGTGGACTCCATGACACGTCGAGTTGTTGCACTTCGAAGGGCAAAAGGAGGACCGACATGATATTAACAGTCATCCCATGACTTTTGTCACTTCAGTGTATATATGTATTTAAAAAAAATATTATAAGTAAATTTTTCGTAACTATTTACTCTTACTCCAATCATTAAAGATTCATATAGTAGTTTTTTTAAAAAATGATGGCAGAATGTAATCTAATAATTTTTTAATATCATATCTCCAAGCAACGGTGTCACTATATAAATGTTTTACAATCGTAGCAACTTACAATAACAGAGGGCATCCTTTTCATTACAGGGAGTAATTTGTTAAGTAAAATTGCTGAAAAAAAAACTCACGCAGCTTATTCTGCGATCATTAATTACAAAATCATTAATATGATATCATTTGAAAAGGTTGAAGATGCTCTCAAAAATTTAATAAAGGAGATATCTATTGCACCACGCTGCGGGGTTCGTATAGACTGAAAGTTGATAAAATAATGTCTAGGAAATCATGAGACCTTTATTCGTAGAAGTTGCAGGAAATTACAGCAGTTATGAGTTACGAGTCACAATAACTCAGCTCCAATTCAGCTGTTACAACAGGAAACAGCTTCCGAACACAGAGGTCTCT
Source organism: Argiope argentata (assembly GCA_026289955.1). NCBI lineage: Eukaryota > Metazoa > Arthropoda > Arachnida > Araneae > Araneidae > Argiope > Argiope argentata. The sequence goes on along the minus strand of JAOUZG010019355.1, from coordinate 227,766 downwards.
AATACATCAAAACAGATCATAGCTTTTGGGCTCTAGACTAACACTCAAGTGTTCACCTCTCTTTAATCATCATGATCAATCGGGCTGTGGTATTTATACCTGACTTGGCGTGAAAATTTAGGACTTTCGCCAAGGTTCTGGAAGGGTCTAGGCTACCTCACTAAGTAGTGATCCTAGAGCTTAGATTAATTATTAAAACATAGAATATTAGAATTATCGTAATGCATTATATTTAAATATTGGCATAAATGGAAGGAGAAGACCATTTTATAGTGGCACTCAAAATTTCAGATTATTCCTATTAGTTGTTTTCCTGTTACAGTAAGTTTCTGTATTGCTCCTGAATTTAAGGGCTCATTAATAAATTTATAAATATCGACAGCTTTTCATCTGGTATTGAAATGCTGCTGATTATGTGTTCTTTGAAGCAAATATTGTTTTCTGCTTTTTTTGTAATAAAATAATATGTTTAAAAATTTGTCAAACACGAGGATTAGAAAATCAAAGTAAAGAAGGAATTTTCACTGCCATATTTTTTTTATAAATAAGTTATGATTTTAAATATGGAGGATTACCACTGCCCTTGTAATGCGCTAGAATTTTTGCTTATCATCTCATGTAATGTTATTTATGAAATTAAAAGAAATGCTAGTAAATTAGGAATTTTATTTTCTAACTAGCAATTTGTGGAGTTTAACTATTTTAAGTTTACAAACACAATCATCTCGCTTAATAATTTATAAACAATAAACCCCATATTTTCTAATAAAAATAGAGACATTCCTAATATTTCATTAAGTTCACAATTTTTTTTCACAATCTTCCCCCGTAGAAAGTACGTTCCGTCATCGATGAGAAGAACCACCCCCACCTATTAGAGTACCCTCCAAGGGTGGTGAGATCCAACCAACATATGGGAAGAATCTCATCCTAAATTACGAGATGCCTCCCTAGGGGATTCCTTCTGTTGTAAAGCAGACAAGTTATCATCATTACATGAAGTGCGTAAAAAAATGGAGGAATCCATTGAAATACAATAAATACAAATTTCATATACGGCAGTAAAAGTAGGCTATCATAGCTCAAATTTTCAAATACAAGGTACAACATAAATTCGTGAAAATTCAAGAGATCACAATAAAAAGAAAAAATACTATTAAAAAATTGAAGTTTGTGGGAATATCTGTCTAGAGGATTTGGATTTTTTATCATTAAAGAGGATTCAAAAAGGGCCTTTCAATGGCACTCGCAATGCAAAATTAGATGGCTTATGCAAATCAGAAAGACAAAGCGCATTAACACAGCATATTTTATTTTAAATCAAAAGATTCTCAACATGACTACAACCACAAAGTATTACGCGATTGACGTGCGTAACTATGTCATTTACAGAAGAGCTGCCATGTTGCCAGCTATGTCGCAGATGATCCGTCAAATGGCATCTTTCAAATCCCCCCAAGTGGCTGAAGTGCCAAAGTAAATACCAAAGTTCAGTTATATCCAACCCGAGGGGATCTTCAAATGAGAACGAGATGTTCCGGTATGGTGGTTGGATCTCACCATCCTGGAGAGTATACAAAATGGTGGGGGACTGGCTTTCCCTTCGATTACGGGATGTACTTCCTCAGGGAATGATTGTACTGTGGTCAATGGTGGCCCTTAGTACCCAACCAGAATCCCCGCAAGTGTTGTGGTCTGATCATTCAGTATTATTATTCCGTGTACTTTCAGAAAGATCAGTAACATGCTCTATCCCCATAACCAAATATCCGATGTAATAAGGTTTCTTGATCGCAAGAACAATTTAATCTTACGTCTTCAGCTTATTACTCGGTTCTCAATTAATACGTTGAGAAGGAACGTCTTCGCGGAACGAGCACCAGGAGAAGAGGCATCATCCTACTGGAAGATGAAAGCAAGTAACATATCTTTTCTTCTCAATATAATTGGCTAAGACGTAAGATGCCATTCTCAGAGAGGGAAAGGTTTTCCCAACCAGATACAGGACAATATTCCTCAAAACACAGAAAGGCCTCTTAATGAAGGACATGGGGAAACTAAACCAAAAAATCACAAGTGATTAATATAATACTCTGATCGTTTTATGACGAAAAATTTATGTTGCCCAGATACGACTGTTTTGCATATCGGAGTCAACATACAATGGAAAGTGGATTTCATCTATCCAATTGATATCCAGCAACCATTGTGAGTCGCATTTCATTTGTGCAAGTGCCCATGTTGCAAGAGCTTTTTTTTTCATCGGAATCTCACAGCAATAATTAGTGAAGTATTTGTATCTTGTACGAATGCAACTTCAAGATTCAACGCAAATTGGGTGGGATTGACCAATATGAAGTCTTCATTACTCACTCTGCTTCAAGTGCGGTGCTTTTCTCCCCTGATCTGTTGGCTGCAACATTTCCCATTTCAATTTGTATTACAGCGATGCTGTCCACTCTGACGGATAGTCTGGTATTTCGTGCACGATCCTCCAGACTGCTTGTTTCTTCAGAATGGCATACTAAATTCAGTATCTCATTTAATTAAAAAGAGCTTTCATTCGTTTGGATTTCCTTCATAGTGGAGCTTTCTCAATGCTTTAATCGGAAATTCACCATTCTTATGAAAACGTTTAAGCACGATCCGGTAATTATAGCATACTCCTGGCATCAAATACTCGATTACTCAATACATCGAATACTCAATACATCAAATACTCAATACATCGATTCCATTTTTGTATTGTATAGCTATACTGATTTGCATAAATAGTCTCGGTTTGATGTTTGAGTGCCAACTATCAGCAATTTTTTTTAATTATTTTAATTAAACAAATCTAAATACTTTTTGGACATATTCTCGCAAATAATAATTTTTGGAGCTTTATTTATTTTATTGGAACTTTTTTTAAATCCACATGAATTTATGGCACATATGATAATTCTTAATAAATAAATAATAAATCTTAATTCAATTTCCGAACTCAAATATCCTAATCTATAATACAGATCTACATTTCAGGGGTAAAATAATATACTAAATTTTATCTCTTTAAATTTTAGGATTATTTTAATCACCGTACTATTTGGAATTATTTTAACTACCATACTAGTTCGTAACTCAGAGAGACATAAGAAATAAACTTGGCTTGATAGATTCCCTCTGATTTATTAGCACGAATTACATTAAATTTAACCGAAACTGAATTTGGAGTAAAAGCTACACACCATATTTCGACCGTTAAGTTAAAAGCGTTTTATAAAAATATCACGCTCTTATGAAGACCAAATTTCAAACGTATGTGCTTCAGATTTAGAGAGTTTGAAACTTGGTTATTATTCAAATATTTTCAATCTGTTCTCTTTTTTTTCCTCGCTTTTCTTTCTTTGGAATTACAATTCCAAAAAAAGATCTATTGGTATGTTTCATGTAGAAGAAAGAAAGGAACTGGAAAAAGATATACTATGAAATATAGCTTCCAGTAAAATGAATAAATAAAAAAGAACCATCTTCATCTGCCGGCAAGAAAAGCATAACTGTTCTGAATGTAAAACATTAAAATACAGAAATTATTGAACCAAAAAAAATCGATTGACACAAAAATATACTTTATTCCGTCTTTACATCATATAAAAATATATTTTCTGGAAACTTCAGTAAAGCAACATTTTCACCTGAAAAAACAGAAAAAAGGAATTTTTATTTTGAATAAGTAACATTAAAAATAAAAATGTGAATTTCTCCATCTTCGTCTCAATTGTAACTGATATTTAATCACTCCCTTATAAAGAATTAGGGTCGGAGCTTTGGAATAAATAATGTTCAATATATTGATTTTATAATTAATGAATTAGAAATAATTATTTTAATTTACCTTCCGTTGAACTCTTATATTAAAGCTGATTAACTTTAAAGGCATTAAAGGCATTCTATTTGTCCAAAAGTTATGGAATTAGAACATTATTAAGTGAAGATGTACTAATAAGAACATTAACGTGACTACATACCGGATGATTATAAAAAAAATTATCCCGATATGAGATCACAATTATCATACCATTCACAGAAATGGAATAAAATGTTGCTTCAACCTACTTTGAGGTATGTATTAAGAATCATAGGAAAAACACCATTTAATATCTGGAAGTTATGGTTATGGGGACTGAATTTCAAATTATTTCAATGGCAACAGCAACTTTTTTCATTAGAATGTGTTCTCCGTCTCAGAATTTAAAAAAAACATTTGGAATGATATTTGTAACACGGAAATTAGCTTCACTAGACAGACTAAGGAGGAAAGATAAAACAACTGTGACCTTCCCTACCAGAGACGTGAAGTTCAGTATATTCACCTCGATATGATATGTGGTCAGGTGTAAGACAACATCTGCCACATACAAAGTGTCATCATGATTGCAGCATGCCAAGTTGAAAATTTCTCAAACACAGTAAAATGTTTTGCTTCTCTGCTATTATTGGTTGTTTTTATGTGGTAAATTTTTCTTCTTTGACTTTCTAGTGTTGGTGGTTTCAGTACTATAGGACATGCAGTATTACCACAGTACCAAAACGCAATTTACGTATTTTTGAGCATTTCACAGCAATTTTCTATGTAAATAAACATTCCAATTTTAAAAATGATTATATTGCTATTCACACATTTTGAAATTTTGCTCTTGTAGGATAGTAATGATATGCTTAAATGTCTTTTTCTGTTTTGTTTTGTTTATAATTCCAATTACTGTACGTAAGTAACGCTCTTACTTTTTCAAGCCACGCACGTTTCTTCGCACTCCTCCTTGGTGAGGAAGTTGTTGTCGTTGGCACCGCAACCGCCGTAGATGAACTGCTCGCACTCCCCGGTCTCCTTGTTGAAAAAGTACCTGCGGAAGGCGGCGAGGCAGTGCCCGATGACCTTGGGTTGATCGCAAGCGGATTCGTCCACAAACAGCTCTGAAAGAGAGACGGAAAATCAAGAGGTATTCCTTTGGTTGCTTAATTTATCTGATTTAATCACACAACTGTTGATTATTCCCCAACTATTATGGAAAAATTGCCATTTCAAGAGGTATTTTCATATTCGCATACAGATAAAAAGCATTATCTTAAATAGAGATGTACAGGATTGGTTGCAGCAGTAAATTTCTAATTAGAATTTTATTTAAATAGATTTCTAATGATAGGTCGTATTGCATCCCTATTTTAGCTACTTAATGAAGATTTTTTTTTTTGTAAAATGTAATTTTAAATAAATTAACTAATTTTTTAAAAATATTTTTATTTATTAATTTAATTTCTCTATAAGTTTTAAATAATTAATCATCTTCTTTAACTTTCTTCTAATCAGAATACGTCTTTTGTTAATCAACTAAAATATATGAAAATAAAAAAATGGTGCAAGTTGTAGTACAATCTCGAAGCTAGTTGTACTCATTCTATATTGAGATTTATATATTTGATTAATATAATTCAAATTACTGTTTTAAATATTAAAATGCACTTTAATTCTCATATTCTTTCCAAAGGATGCACAGTCGAAAGGTGACCTAGTTTTCAACTAACAAATGGTCTCTTACTTTAAAAAAAACGCTATATGTAATAAGTCACAAAAAAAAAGAAGAAACGGATAAAGAACTTTGCGACACAATTAATAAGAAAAAACAGCAAGAAAAATGTTAATGAAGAAAAAGATTTAAAAATAAACATAAAACTGCTATAAAGTTCTATTTCCCTATCCTTTTTTTAATCATGTCAGAGCATGATATTGTTTTAGAAATGAGATGTTGTGGCATCAACAAAATCCCGTAGACAAAAAATTGAAATTTTAATATCTGCACGAGCTTCTCAAAAAATCAGCTTTAAATAACGTGATGCCATCCCATTTACAAAAGCTATGATTTAAAAAAATAAGTTAATGACTACTGCAAATAAAACCTAGAAAAATGTCATTTCGAGCAAGCGATTATGTGAAATGAAATAAATAGTAAAAGTGATATTTTTTAAAACAATAAAGGCGAAACAAAGTTTTTTTGGATCGTTTGCAATACTAAAGTGACTCATTCAATGAAACACTTTAAATGAATAAAAAGATAATTTAACTTGCTCGAGCACGTGGTGCTTGGCCATTCAAGAAATGATGTTCTGTCATGATACATCGAAATATGCACAGCAAATTTCATTTTAATCTTTATTTCATTCATAAAATCGTTCTACCGGTGGAAATAAAGATACTGTATTTGTTTCACTAAAATTAATATTAAAAGCAACTAACCTGGTATCAAATTATTTCTAAAGAATTCCTATATAAATTACCAGTGAGGATTTGAGGATTGAGGATTTCTAAAGAATTCCTATATAAATTACCAGTGAGGATTTTTATATAAATTACCAGTGAGATTTTAAATATACCTACGGAATATTTAAAACTTCTCCATGAAGATTCTAGTTTTTGTGATTATGTTTTAATATTTTATTTTCTCCTTCAATCTGTTGTTTTATCAGTTTAGATATAACTTTGCCAGGTCTGGTGGAAATAGATGGTAAAGATTAAATATCAAAAATAAGTGTAATCTCATTATTTAAGAAATTTAACTATCTCACATTATATCTCGGAAGAGGAGAAGAATATGATATTCGAAATAGACAAGACATCCTTCCTTTAATTGACTTGAAAAAAAGGGGGGAGGTCTCTTTTAAGAAGTCTCAGATTTAAAACAAGTTTTAAAATTTCATAAAGAAAAGAAAGTATCCCGAAACAGAATTTTCCATTTAATATAGGGTTGGGAAACTCAAAATTTTTGTGCATTTGTAAGGAGGCACAATTCGTTAAAAAAGGGGGGATAGAAGAAATAAAAGGAAGAAATGTTTATATTTAAAATTAGTGTAAACTAAGACTATCTGTAGAATTAGTAGACATAGCAACCGCGTTCCATCCTTTAGCAAAGTACAATCGTTAAAAAGGGCTAGTTTCAAGATCTGCGGACGAAGGGAAATTTTTTAACGCTCCTACCGTTTGCACTGCTGGGGCACTGTTCCGGCTTGAGGCACTCTTCTACGTCTTCTTTTATTCTCACGTAGCCCTTGTCACAGTGGCATCCTGGGTTGCACATGCGAATGCAGAACAGGGGAGGGTCCTTGTAGTTGTCGCAGGTGTCAGGGCAAGCGGTGCCGCATTCATCGTAATGAGAGTTTGCCGGACAATCATACTCTCCTGAAAAAAGTAAAATAAAATTATGTCTATTAAAATAAATAGTATGTCTATTAGATTCAAGGTAGGAAGTGTTTGTAAGTGAAGAAATTGAATCTAATAATATTTTCATTGGCATAATAAGACAGATGAAGTCCCTGGCAACTTTTTACGTAGTTTTGTGGTTAAGCGTGCACATGTTACAGTTAATGTTATTATTTAATTATTACTAATAATAACCAAAATATAATTTATTTACTTAATACAATGATCGGTTATTACTAATATTTCTCAGTTACTGTTAATACGAACCAAGGTTATTATTGATAACTTATTATTCATCGTACACATATGTAACACTTATATATATTTGCACACAAAAAAAAATAGAACAGCAATATAAAAATATAATTAGGGCACTAGAAACGCAAAATTGCCTTGCTTTTAGAGTATTTCCTTTAAAGTAAATATGGTGCAGGGTGAAAAAATGATGCGATTATCTGACAAAAAATTGAGCTGGCTATTATACTAATCTTAATATATACTTGCTTTATACTTGCTAATACTAATATATTCTTGCTTTTATAAAAATCTTATATATACTTGCTATTATAGTTATCATGACTGGAAATAACAAATATTCACTTTAGAAATTGAAGCAAAATTTTTATCTCTTCATCATTACTCTATAAATATTATGGTGAGGCCTACTTTTCAAATCTAGAAAGTAGTAATATTCGAGTACTTATATAACTTACTTATCTTACAATATAAAATTATTATTAAGTCTCTGTCATCAGATTAACCTATTGTAATTAATATAAAGACATTATATATTTGATAATCTGAAGATAATCTTATTATGATATACCTATTTCTATCGTTAATCTCTGCTTATAATGCATATGGGTTCTAATTTTAGATTTAACGTTTTTTTAATTATTTTTTTTCTTTTAATAATATTCATAATCAAAACGAAAGATAAATGATGTTACTTTAAATCTTAACTTTTATTTTCAATGAATATACACATTACCATTGAATAAATATCTAAAAAGCTAAAATTACTAAAATTCAAAATGTGTCGGTTTCCGACACATTTCCTTGAGAATATTTAAAATTTTCTATTTCGCCTTCTTTTTTTCTTTTAAATAACAACTGTGCCATATTTCTGTTGGTGGAACTATTTAATTTTACAAATTAAGTGAAGTTTTATTACTTAATTTTAAAATATAACTTACTTGGGAGAGCAAACGCCGCAGCCATAATCGATAACAGAATCAAAGCTTTCATTGTGTTCCTTTAAAGAGAGACCAGAATGATAAATATGTTTTCCTGAAATTACTTTTATAGCGAATAATCAGCATGGCTTTTGTCAATACGTCGATAGTTAATCAATATTTAAAAGCGAAGGGAACAGACACATGTTTGAGGTATCAGTTCAAGAGATAATGACAAGAATGAAGAAGCTCTCACCATCCAAAGATTTTTCATATTCAAGAAGAAAAGATTTGTTCCTGATAAGAATCAAAGATAAGTGTTTGTAGCTATTTAAACGAAGTGACAAGTTAGAGTTTAAGATGATAAATTAATCATGTTCCTGAAAATCAATTATGTTTAGAAAAGCACATAAAAACATTTATCTGCGCATTTGGTGGCACAAATATCTCACACAGTTAAATCAATAAATATATACTTTTGCCTTTTGGAAAGCTATCATTCTAAGATCAAAATCCTTTAAACCATGAATCAGATTTAATGTATTGAGTCGTAATAATTTGAGTCGTATTAAATCCTGATACAGATTTAATTTGTTTTTAATAACTTGATTAGAATTAAATCCTAATACAAATTTAATTTATTTTTAATAATTTGAATCATATTAAATCCTGATACAGATATTATTTATTTTTAATAAAAATTAATTCTCAATAATTCGAATTATTTTGATTGTATTTTGCTAGGTGTATATTTTATTCTGTTTTGCGATACTGGCTTATCTTTAAGGCTTCAATTTCCGAGGATTTTTGGTTCACGAAGGGTCAATATTTTTGGGACGAAAGACAGAAAAAAATCCCTTGTTGAATCCCTGCCTGATGGTGGCCTTTGAGAAAGTTTTCAGATGGTATTCAATTTCCTTTTTTTTTTTTATTCTTTTTTATTCCATTTGCTTTTATTTTAATTTAACGGCTCTAACGATTTGGATCAAATTTTATATTTAAATAAGGTTTTGCTATTTCTGTTTATCCATATTGATGTATTTCTCGAAAAAACGCGATTTGACATAAAATAAAAAATTTTATAATTATTTGTTAGAGCCTTTTTGTATCTGCTCTCACCCTAACAATTAACCCTAACCGATTTCACCAAGGTTAAACTAAATTCAAAAATATAAATAATGATGGATAAACCCCAAAAATGTATGCTGTAATATAACAGATTGTTTTTAATAACATGTTCAATTAAGTGCATTAACGTTATTTTTATTTAAATAACCAGTTCTTATGTCGGTTATATTTTAAAAAATGATAGATAATCAGTATGTGATTCGTATGTAAATATTTTCTCCAAAAAAAAAAACGATTTTACAAAAGAAAAAAACTGCTGAGTGAAGTGTGGTCTTCTAGATATTAAATTTATAATGTTGATATGTTTGCGATAGTAACACAATTATTGAGATCTACCTTAAAGATTTTTTTTTCGATATTCTGATTGCCATACAATATCATTAAGCTATGGTGACATTATAATATTATTATATTAATACGATATTAAATTATTGTTATATTTATGGTATCATCGCTTTTTCATGCTGATATATTCTTTAAGTAAGTGCATTAAGTCTAGTGCATGAAAATGACAAAATATGTAGTATTTTGCTGGAAATGCTTTGTTGCTGCATTTCAGAAAAAATGCTTGCTGTTTATTAATGATGATTATTAAATTTAAATATTAAATGAAATTACTTCTTTTAACTAAACTAAATACTTTACATAACAAGATAATAATGTATCTGGGCAAATAAATGTGCCATATACAAATTCTCGAATAATTGAGAATTTTCTTAGTTAAAGCTTGCAAAAATCTAGCTCTTCAGTTTTGAAATACATTATTATTAAACAAAAGTCGTTATAAATGCATTGGAGTTTTAAAAAAGAATTAAAAGATCATGTGTATCATTTGAAATGAACAAAATTTACTTCAAATTTTATTTTTTAATTATACTTAGTTTATTGATATAATTTTGCTATTTAATCCTATTTTGTATAGAAACTCTAGGCCCACTTTGGGATAGATCTTACTATTTTAAGAACCATCAGGCTAAGAGGAAAATACTTCTAATGGTGACTACTCAAATAGGGAAATTTTGGATCCTATCAGCAGAAAAATGTTTCAAGCAACATTTCGTTATCTTTCAAACTTTTGTTTCAAAATGTTTCACACAACATTTCAAAAATGTTCCATTCATCATTTCATTCACTTTTAAGCCGAAATCGTAACAAGGGGCACACATAGATCTTTTAAATCTTAAAAATATTTTTAAATTTTATGTTAATATTTTTCTTCTAGATTTGAATTTTGGAAATGTAAGAAATCCCCCATTCTCAAAAACAACAACTGTTCTTGTATTTTTAAAAGAGTAACATGTAAACGAAGAAAAAAAATATTCTTCTGACTTCTTTCCAGAATTTAAAAAATCTTCCCTCCTGCCAAATTTTTAGTATGGTTATTCAAACTTTCAAAACAGGAAAGATGGGATCACTACTCCCTATTAATGAAGAGATGTACCTTCTACGGATAAGGTGGTACCGGGACTGGTAATGGTTCTTACGACTCAGCCATAATTCCCACCACTGCTGTCCTGGCATTTTGATCAGTCAGATATTTCAATATACTTCAGGAGGGTTGTAGTAATTTTTTGTGATTCAAATGACAAATATTGGTTATGAAGTCATATTGAAAGCCTCCAAAATGTCAATAATGGTGTTATAATAAATTATTTATTTATTTATAATTTAAAGACAAATATTTCATTTACTTATATAAGAAAAATTTTCAGCAAATATTATAGTCTTCAAATAACAATAACAATATCTTTTTGGTGTGAGTTATCGTAAGAAATTGATTTGGTTTTTTAACAATCAGCGATTTATTTTGCTCTTTATCTTAAGTAGTGAAGTAGTTTTATCTAGTAGACTTTGAAGTAGTTTTATCAATTTTAATAGTTAAGGGAATAACCATATGCTTTTAATAATCAGTTAAGAACAGATCTCATTTAAACAAAGACTGTTTTATCTGTTGGCAGCTTTTTTAATTCCCAATATAGACATCACTATAAAAATTTGCATTGCTAGGACAAATCGACATCATTGATAAAATAATATTTATAATGACTTATACATCAGTAGACTATATTTACTACTGTTTTCGATGGTTTTATTCCTTCCTTACATTTATAGTAATGGTGTGTGGATGTTTAGATGATTTGCGCATAAAATTCTATTCAGATAGTTATTAGATATATCAAGTAAATTTGCTGTTAACATCACTTACTGGAGCATATATTAATACAAAAAATCAAAGGAATTATTGAAAACAGGCGACAGTTTAATAAAAATCGTATATTATTAATGTACGTTTGTAAACTATTTGTCGCTTGTTATGTTTGAATCAAGTATTCATTGTTGTGATCAGGAGATGACGCATTTGAATATTTTCTGAAAATTAAGTGCAACTTCATTTTATCTCCATTGGCAAAAGGAAATGTGAGATTGAACTATAGCTTTGCCTTTTTGACCATTTAGCATGTTTTGAGTGATTTGGAACAAAAAGACAGCCATTGACGTGATATGGAAGACTGGATACAAATGGAATAGCCAAAGGTAAATTCTAGCCATTTTATCTTAAGTCCAAACTATGTAGATTCAAAAACAGACTTTTAATCTAACTAAACTCATTGATTAACTCTTCGTCCTATATGGAATATCTGTACTTTAGTCTTAAGAGTGCTCAAAATATGTTACATAGATTAATTTTTAATTTATGTAATGTTTCTTTAATGATAAGAAACGACACATAGGACATTATATATGTGTCTCTGATCTATTCCAAGACATACTATTTGTCTCAGACAGAAATTATTATCATTTTTTGTTTGTGCATTAGAAAAATATTGCTAGAATTGCCTATGAAAGAGGCTGTCATGAAGTCACCGTTCGTCACTTTCATAAATTAATTGCATTTGATGAATTCGAAAATTGACTGGGCAGGTCCCTCGACTATTGTAAAATTTCATCTGCAAAAATCATCATCGTATCTTCTTTTCTTTTAAGGGCAGAAACTCCTTCTTTTGTTTATCTTCAACTATTCTTTTAATTACATGATTATTATATATTTTGGTAATTTCTCTAATAATTATTCGACAAAAGAATTCTCTTATCGATTTCCTGGAATTTTTATTTAACTCTTAAAGGACAAAGCTATAAAGCTTTCATTCGATTTTACTGCAACATATGTTTATGTAATATGCGTGTACATGTAATAAATACTTATTTGAAATGTTCTCAGCATTTTGATGCCAGTGTTGTGCACATCTTGCTTCTGACGATGTTAAAGTTAAAACGTATGTGAAGCAATAACAATTCTACCGATGGATCAGATATCTCTTTAAGAATCCTTGGATTATCTTAATAAGAAAAGTTACGAATTGTTATCTTAGTCTTAATTAGCAGAGTTATAGAAAAACTTACAATCCCGGGAAGAAGGAAATACAAAGAAAATGAAATCTTCATTCGTAAATTTCACGTTTTACATGTGAGAATATTATTTTTTATGCCCTTATTTATCTTAATTAATTTAAATCACTAACCAACCGCTTTGAAACAATCACGAAATAATCACAAGACGTTCTCTCTCTCTCGCTCTTTCCGTGTGTGTGTGTGTGTGTGTGTGTGTGTGTGTGTGTGTGTGTGTGTG
>JAOUZG010019355.1:149726-210751 GCA_026289955.1 Argiope argentata | reverse complement strand
TTATATATTCCATAAACAGCCGTTTTTGTGATTACGTACAATTACCAATATTATATATTCCATAAATAGCCGTATTTAGCATCCCCGTTCAATTACTTCCGATTTGGGACTTAAAGTAAACCCGGAACCCATTCAGTTGCTATGCCGCCATGAACTGGTTTTGAAGGTACTTTTCCGTTTGCCGGACGCCGAAGAAAAATTGCAAAAGCTATTTGGCTGAATTCTATATTATTTGGCGATTTTTCGCTTTAAAGTCGCCGTAAGAAATTTGGTGAAACTCTGGCTTATTTGGCGATTTTCTGCTTCCGCTAGCCTAATGGAAAAGTACCGTTTTGAAAAGCGTAGCTTTCATCTTTCAAGATTAAGAAATTCAATACACTCCTTTTTTCCCTTAATGCAAAAAGAAAATAAAAACTTTTTTTTTCTTGAGTCTCAAATCCTCTTTTAATGCGATTCATGGCGAAATCTTGGAGCTCGAATTCTAAATACCGAGAAAATATCCTAAAAATAGAAAAGTTCTTTAATATATTTACCATTTTTAGCTGATTTTTTTAAATTCCACTTACTGGCACAGTTTTCTAAGCATTCATCTTCCGTTCTGTATCTGTTTCCGTTGCCTTGGCAACCTCCGTAAATGAACTTCTTACAAGTTTTGGTTTCTTTGTCGTAGTAGTAAGAAGGGATGTAGGCAAGGCAGGGGCCAGAATGAGGCTTGTCCTCGCAATTCTTTTCCACTGAAAGAGACATAGAAAGATCAAATTAGTTAATTTATTGTTTATAAAATGTTCATAATCTTTGCAGGTCCTATCTACACATTCTGGGTTCTATAGTTTTCGAATTCTATTAATGATTTACGAACTCAAATCTATAATAACATTTGAACAGTAATCATATAATTTTACAATTTTTCTATTTCAAAGCAAACAAGTAATATTAAAAACAATTTTTTTAAATCATTTCCTGCTTTGAAAATTAGGAAAAATTAAGAAAATTAGCAAAGATTTTATTTTAGCTACTTTTTATTAAATAATTACAATTGTTCTCTGTTCCGCTTTAAAGCGGAAAAAGAAGTGCCTTAGCTTGTGAGGGTACGGGCCCCTGAGCACCTGAATAACGATCAACTTTGACTCAGTACCGCCAATGGCATAATTCTCGACATTGAGAACTTTGCGACCAGGTTCGAACTGGCAGCACAACAGATGCGAATCCAACTCCCTACCAGCCAGGCTATCTCGACCTAAGAGTTGCAAATACTATAAACAACTCCTGTAAAGGCTAGAAAAAAATTTAATTAATTAATTTTAAAAATAATTTATTAATATGTGAAAAAACTGTATTCACATCGAGTGTCATCCACTACAAATCAAAAAGAATTATTTGAAATTGAGAGGGTGAATAAAAAGTATTTTTTTAACGATTGAAAACTTGAACGAGATACATATATACAGGGAGAGTGTGGACTAATAGTAGGAATTGAAAAATAGAAAATCGTTCGGAATAACAAATTCCTTACTTTCAATTAAACATGCTCAATACAATTACACGCTCAATTACAATTTATAAATATTTATATACGATTATATAAAATATATATTATACGATTAAATGTTAAAAATTGGAATCAAGGAATGTTGAAGCTACATGTAAAATGCCTGGGATTTTAGGTTTATAATAACTTTTTTACTTATATTTTTTGCTAAATCATATGTGTGATACTTATCATTAAACAGAAAGGTAAGTGTTAATTTTCTGTATTAAAACAAAATTATGTACAAAAAAATTAATTAAAGGAAATACTTCAACAGAAATTAATATATCACATTTTGAACCTTCCAAGCAAAGGGCCAAACAGACAAATCTTTGCTCCAAAGCTATCCTCATAAATAATTTGTCTATACACACTTACAAGAAATATGATTGGTTAATATATTTTGTATTTTGTCGTTCATCGATTGATATATAAATTTGAATTATTTAATAGATTTCCCTTAGTATCCAAGTATTCTACGTAATGCCAATTTTCGTATATTGCTTTAAACATATACAATATCCGACAATTAGGTCTTTGAAATTAAAATATTTCTTTCTCAGTCAAAATATAGCCTGATAACCGAAATAAAATGAATGTCTATTATTCCGCCAGACAGTTTTTATTTTTCTCTTTCTGTTTCACCGGCTAATTATGTGTTTCAGTCTCTGGTATTTTTCCGTTTGACAAACGGAAAAGAGAATTTACAATCTTAATTTTGTCTCTAAATTGATTCGAATGTACTACAAATAATACTTTTCTATGTTAGTAACATTTTAAATTTACTTATGCCGTATTCCATATTGCATGCTGTAGAAATCATGCATAAAATCAAAATTACTGAAAAATATATTTTCCAATATTTGTCAGAGATATCATAGTTTAATTAATGCTACGTTCCGTGTTGGGTGATTTATACAGAATAGCTCTAAAATCACAGAAAAACTTTAATTATACGTCGGTATATTAAAGTTGGTAAATTTATTATAGGCCAAAGATTGTATATTTCCAAATGGGAGGATAAGATATAAAAACGGCAATCAAACCGTAGAGTGGAAGTTAAAGTTTATTGCATGGATTTGATTGAAATCACAGATCCAAATTTGATGGAGAAAATTACTTACTATAATAAACATTAATTTGTGACCGAATGCAGGCCCTGAGGTAGCGAATTGAAATTCATACTCAGAAAATGTGATATGAAAGAATGCATTTATTGTAAAGAGTAATTTAGTAACAACTTTGCTGTGGTAGAAGTTTCATAAGCCAAGAAACATACTCTGGACATGAGTAATTACTTTTTTCTAGTGGCAATGTTTCACGGCTGCAGATCCTAATGTTGCGAGATCTGTCCTAACTTACACATCATCATGATAAATAATGTTTTTCTTACTTTCATTTTTTGGGGGAGGGGAGTCATGATTGAAGGCATGCTATTGCATTTAGTTAATGCGCATTTGTTTACAAAATATATAAATCTTCCCATTATTCAAAATTAGTCCCCTATTCTTTTTAGCATCATTTTTATGCATTACTTGCATTTTGTAAATGACATTTTGAGATTTGAGAATCCATTTAGAGTATATCTAGTCTTAATGTTTGTTTCCTGCACACTTATGATATAAAATTTGGTGTTTAACTCCTTGCTTGATGCACTTTTCAAAAATCGTCAACTCACCAACCATAAATCACAGACAACAGTGCATGTCAGCTCTTCCGGTCAAGAAGAAAGATAACCTAGGGTTGCCATAATAAAAAGAACGGGGCACCAACTTGACGAGGAAATTAAACTACACATCAACCTAGAATTCTTCAAACACCTTGAAATATCCTGCATTAAAAGAAATTTTTAAAGTAACATACCGGTTGCACTGCTTGGGCATTGCTCCGGCTTGACGCATTCTTCTACATCTTTCTTCACCCTGACGTATCCCTTGTCACAGTGGCATCCAGGATTGCACATGAGGATGCAGAACTTGGGTGGGTTCTTGTAGTTGTCGCAGGTCAAGGGGCAAGCAGTGCCGCATGCTTGGAAACGAGAGTTTGCCGGGCAATCATACTCTTCTGTAAGAAGATAAAAGAAAAAAAATGAGCCAATAATGATGGGAAATGACGCATTGCATTATAATCATGTAGAGTAAAATAAATCCTTGTCTGAGCACACCAAATGAATTATTGAGAATCAGATATGGAGATCATAAGATAAATGTAAACAAAAGATGGTTGACATAGATTTAGATAATTACGAATAAAGAAAATCATAAATTTTTATATGGAAATGAGAAATGTATTTATTTTTAATAAATATCAATGCATATGTGTTTAGAGGAAAACTGCAATGACCTTGGTGGGAATCGTGGTTGAGTCCTAAAAGACATCACCGGTCACTGAGCAATTCCTCCCCTACAAGGAGCATTTGCATCTTCGGAAGAGCAAAATGAGTGGAAAATAAGTAAAAGATTCTATAATAACATAAAATATACTCAAATAATTAAACTATAATATATGCATGAAAGAGCAATTCAAATGGCTGTTTTTAATTTGAATAGTTATGAAAACTTTCTTGCATTAATAAATGAAAATATCATACGTAAATTTCATTCATTTATGAAAGTAGAGGGCAGATTACTGCTCAAGAAAAAGAATTATTTATAATATGAAAGAACCTTGAGAAACCAAGCCACACTCGAGAGTTTTTATTTTAAGGAAAGATCACATACTGATCAGATATGGGTCGCATAATGCTTACATATGAATATTTTTCATTCCTACTTTACATATAAAACGCTCATTTAAATAAAAAAAATCACCAACATTTTTGAAATACCGCTATACCATACTATCCGAATACGAAAATGAAGTGCAACAAAAAATTATCAAAGAGCTATCATCCTATGGCAATAATAAAATGCCCCCAGATGGTGCAACATGACTTTGTCAGCATAAGACAAGAAAGAAAAATCTCTAGCAGTTAGTCACACAAAACAAACGTGTCTGTGAGCTTGTGTAAAATCTCAATTTTTCACGAAAGACACCTAAATAGATAGAACTTTAAAAAGCAAAAGATTTTGTAAATTTAAAATTTGATCCAAATTGTTAAATCCGTTTCTGAGATATACGAAATAAATTTATATAGAAACAAAAATTGTTTGTTTTAGCTTATAAAGTTACAATTTTTTAAAAATGTATAAATATTGAGCTGAGAAATAATTACAAAATCATATCTTTATTTATACACACACACACACTGAATTGGAAGTATAATATTGAAATATAGTTTCATTCTTAAATAATAGGAGATGAAATAATTAACAAATTGTAGGCTTGTTTAAAAACAATAACTTGTAGGCTTGTTTTAAAAAAACTTTTTAAAAAAGGCCTCTATTTCACAAAGACTTAATAGGTAAATGTTAAATAGACAAAGTCTGTTTTTTTTGTTAGTTTCTCATTTATCTATGTAAGATAGTTCGGGGGGGGGGGGATTTTGACTGAAATTTCTCGAAAAAGTAAAATTGGCAATTGAAATCCATGAATTTAAATGTGTTTAATAGATAAATAATATAGTCAGCAAAAACTGCAAAAATGGATATAACTGTCTATAGTAACATTTGGTAATTAAAATTTAGTATATAGGCGCATGATATGCAAAATAATTAATAGATTTGCTATCAGACATATATAGGAATATTATGACAAATAAAGAATTGACCAACTAACTTCAATCATAAACATTTACTTAAGGCTATGATTCATTGATTTGGTCATGCGAAAAATTACTCGCTTAAAGATTTAAATGCACAGAATAGAATTTGAGCATACAGCTCTGATGGCATTCATTTTTAAGCGTGTATACAGAATGCAACAGCTTATATTGCAACACAAAAGAATGATAGAAAATAATAATAGAGAGTTGGGATAGCCTGATTGGTAGGACGTTGGAATCGCATCCCATGGGCTGCGAATTCAAATTCGCCAACCGAAGATGCTCCGTACGTGGTAGTGATGGCTGGAGCACATTAAATCCGTCGTGGTCATTAAGTCCTCAATTTCGAGATTAATACTTCTAGGGATACTGGGTTAGAGGTGGTCGTTCTCTAGTCCAGGTCTAAATTACGATCTGAGGAGGAATGAATGAAATGCATGAATGAAGTCTGCCCTGTAGAAAGGGTTTGTGACGTGTGTGAGCTAGAAGTCGTGTGTGCAGAGGTCCAAAGTATCCTCAGAAGCTACTGCACTCTTCTTTTCGTTGTAAAACGGAACTTGAGAACAATAATAATAATAATAATAGTCTCTAAAGGGAAAAAAATCTTATTCTAAATCCTTTTAATGTTCTCTCTTTGGAGGTTCAAGGGTATCAACTTTGTTTTCATTTTCTTAACCTCGGTTAATTACTAGTTTTATTACTTGGAATCATTAAGTAGTATAAGGAGAACGTCGTTCGTAATGTAGTATCAAAGAAGATAAAGTGCGTAAAGATTAGGCTGAGTAACCAGAGGCCATTAATACTTGCTATAAGTGCTCTTAATAACTACAAATAAATAACTAATAAAAATATTGTTAATACTACTAATAATTAACTTTTTTTAATGAAAATTTTTTAAAAATCACATTGAGTCTCAATTTTTATTTAATCATTTAAATTCTTATCTAATAATTGTCAAAGTGAAGGCTTTTAGTCATGTGACTTTAAATAGAAAACAAGCATATACGGCTATTGAATTGATTCAGAATTCTTTCAGAAAGCGGACTATGAAAATATGAAAATATGAAATTTAACTTATTTAACATTCACAATATTCGAACAGTTTTCTTTATAAAGCAGTTTGAATTTTGTATCCAACTCCATTTTGTGGAGAAATTAAAGTGATTTTTTATATAAGCATTTATATAAGTATAATGATATTTTAAATCTTTTAAATGCTATTTTTCAAATTCTAATCTATTGTAGAATTTTTTTATGAAAATTTCATAAATTAAAACCTAATAATTTTTTTTTGAATTTGGTAGAATATTTTCTCAAAATGTCGTTCACGAAGAAGAGAATGAATAATTTATTCATTTTTAAATATTTTATTGTAGTTTAAATGTTTCACAATGCAAAAAGAATTGCAAATGCTATCAAACATGATCAGTTGAATCCGAATATTCAAAGATTGGATAGAAAAATAGCTTATTTATTTTCAGGAACAAAATAATATATTTCTTTAATTATCAGTAAAGTTTAATTATCAGTAAACAGCTCATTTCATAAACCATTGAATTTAAATTTTTGTTTTATGCATCTTTTTAGCCAAATAAAAGCCTGTTCTGGAAAATAAAAATAAAAAAATCTTTGTTGCTGAATTGGTATATTTTGGTTTCATAGATGTCTTTTCTTAACCTTTTTACTCAAAAATTTACAAATGTAATTATTTTAGATTAAAAAAAAAGATTTATTCTAAATGTAGTCAAATAACTTAAAATTGAGGGTATATGACATTTTCCTAATTCTACCTTTTTATAATTTTGATACTGGGTATTGTGAACATTTTGTCTTTGTTCCTCATTGATACATGCTGCTAATCTCTGCTTGGAGCACAAGTTTTCTAATTTTTTCCTTCTCTTAATAGTATCGTTCAAGAACTACATAGTTTCGTTCAAGGACTATTTTTATTTTGGTGCATTTTTAGCATTTCAAGCAAAGAAACTTCAGTTCAAAAAAAGAAATTAGAATGCAATCATTAAAATTAAACAGACTTTCTTAACCACAAAACAATATCGAGAATATGTTTGAGTGAGATGATAAATATTTATACATTCTATTCCATACTCATATTTTAATAAGCAATCACGGAATGACATTGATGTTAGAGAAGTTATTCAAATTTGTTAAATACGAGTAGTTTTGCAATTTACTTTAAATCTAAACCTTACCTGGAAGAGCAAGAGTCACAGCCACAAGCGATAAGAACACCAAGACTTTCA
Source organism: Argiope argentata (assembly GCA_026289955.1). Lineage (NCBI taxonomy): Eukaryota > Metazoa > Arthropoda > Arachnida > Araneae > Araneidae > Argiope > Argiope argentata. The sequence continues at coordinate 203,259 of JAOUZG010019355.1, read as the reverse complement.
TTTTGCTTCTTGTAAGAGAACCCAAAGTGATAAACCCTTGCGACTAACTCTGCTTTTATAGCCAATAATCAATCATTCGATACTAGTTAATCAATGTTTAAAAGTGGAGGGAACAGACATGTGTTTAAGGTTATCAGTTAAGTAGATACTGTCAAACTGTTACACGTGCTCACATTTCAAAAAATTTGTTTCAAAGATGAGTAAAAAAAAGTTTTTGAAGATATTTAAATGAAATAGGAAAATAGAACTATGGGTTAATAAAAAACTTGGTTTTATATAAACTATTTGGTCTGGAAAAAATGAATCTGTGGGGGTTGTAAAATTTCCATGTTCATATTTAGTTAAATAGTTAAATAAATTAGAAAATAGTTAAATAAAATAAAACTCTTTTTGTTTAGACAAAATAATACAATCTAGAACTCTACGAACTTTTTTTTCTAAAGTGCTAAAAATTGACCATTTTTATTCAAATTTTTTCAATTTTTCATGATACATTTGCTTCTGTCATTATACTTTGTACTCAAACAATTCAGAAGATTATAATTAGATTTTAGACTTCGCATGAAAATACAGTTCCAAAAGCAAAATATTCCCTTTTTTAAATAAATACATAACGTTTTTCATTTCATGTGAAAGATTCTCTATAAATAAAAAGGAATCTAAGAAACTACTGATCGTGAAAAAGACCTTATTAAGAGTCTATTCCAATATTCACAGGTTTGTTCTAATTACGAGACAGATCTTTGCTTTTGCTTTGGAATCATATAGATCAAATCCTTAAAATTTATCAAAACTAAATTTAAAACATGCTATTGAAAAATATTTCATAAATTTCATCCTTATTTTAGTATTTTTTCTTTGCAAATTTAAAATATTTATAATTTGATAACTCTAAAACAAATTGTAAGCTTTAATTAAAGTAAGTCAGAAGAATTATTTTAGTCATAAAATGTTATGCTTTTATGAAATAATTTATTTCTGTCAAATGAACTATTATCCTACTCAGCAACTAGCTATTTTTCACTGCAAAATTAGCAATATTTATTTAAGTGCTAATAGTTAACTATAAATAATCAAGATATTTTATTTTAATTTCAGCTTCTTATTAAAAATTGAAAGATTCTTGTATACAGTGCAAATGGGTTGGCTATACTTGTATGTGGCATTAAGAAAAGACACAAATAAACCAAACTGAAAATAAGTATTATACAATTTATTCACAAAACAGCATCATTACAAATTACATTGTTTTTTTCATCCATATTGCTTCATTTCTTTCCTTTTAATAAAGGCAAAGCATGAAATCTTTTAAACTAAAAAAGAAAAAAAAGATGGAATTAATTAATAAAAAATAAGACTTTCAGAACAGATTTGTACTTTTCTGTTTCTAAGAATATAAATGGAATCCATTAATGGTCCAATGATCTTATATTGTAAATAAGAAGAAAGAGTGTATCAATACAGATTTCTTTAGAAAACGGGCAATAATTCATTAATTAATCATTAATATTCCCTTAATTTAATTTAACTATTAATAATGCCCCAATGGGCAATTCTGCTTAATGGACCCAAAAACATTGAATATGAAATAGAACTGTGATCAATTCATTAGTTGATATGATAAATGTTTTTGGTCATGTATTCTGCCATCAGATATCTTATTTTGGTGAACTGTTAGAATTCTTGCTAAGCTCCACTGCTACAAGTGAGTAGAATTTTAAAATTAATTTGGATTAGTACAAAGAATATACTTGTAACAATTGAAGAATTAACAACTTTTTCAATTTTGACCTTTTTGTCAAATAAAACAGGGCAATACGTCTCACAAAAATAAATTGAAACAAATACCAAATATTGTTTATTTAAATCGTTATTCTAACTATCCCATTAACATAATTGCAAATTTTCAGATAGACGGCCAGTTTTTTGAAATATTAGGTCCAATTCTAATGTAGGTTTTTTTTTTCTAGCCAAAAATCTAAATATTTAATTTCGATCATCAATATATTTGTGCCTGGTAGTGATGGTGTTTATATTTGCCTAAATAGATTTTTCATAAACATATTTAATCCAAAATTTGTTTAAAATCGGCAACTTTTGGAAAAAAGTAGCATTCCAAATTTTATACCTAACGTTCGCTGTGATTTTGAATTATTATATTTATAAACCAACTGATAGACATAATTCCAAAATATGACTTTCAAATTCGATGAGACTTTGAACATGAAATTCGACGAATCTCTAGGTCGACTATTTTTTAATATTTTCTCTTATTAATTTAATACAATTAATTTTACACAAAGTTATAAAGTGATGGTGTTAAAAAAAATCAAAAAAATTTGGAGCCAAAAAATCGCAAACAGATTTGGAACCGATGCCTTCGTTTCCTATCTTGTTTAATAAAATTAATATAGAGCCATTTCATCTTGTTGGTTAGTTTTTGAGCTTTTGTTCTGGCTGAAAAGAAATTCTCCTTTAAAATACTACCAAGTTTGATAACATTTGGCCCAGTAGTTTTCTTTTTATGACCATTTCAAAATGGAGCTTTAATTATAATCACCCTGTATTTAATGTAAAGAATTGTTTTGTAACTATAATGATAAACCATGCTTTTCTACCTTTTTTTTGAGTTAGTGACTCAAGACATATGTATGTCACGATCAATGTGTATTTCTTTACTAAATGTTTACTGCAGTGATTTATCCAGCTTTCAAAAATAGTGCCTTATTTTTATAGTACAAATAATATATCCTGATATATTATTTTTACATACATATAATTTGTATTACATATAATTTACATATATATTATTTGTAATATAAGCATGTTAAAAATAATATATCTTGAATATATATTTGTATTATACTTATGACATTTTCAGAACTTGGATTCTTTTTAAAATAATTCTAATCTGAATGTATTTTCTTGTACACTTACGATAAAAAATCGTTAGTTACTTTAAAATATCTTGTATTAACAGAAATTTTTTAATGAAATACCAGTTGTTCTACTAGGGGCATTGCTCCGGCTTGACGCATTCTTCAACGTCTTTCTTCACCCTGACGTATCCCTTGTCACAGTGGCATCCAGGATTGCACATGAGGATGCAGAACTTGGGTGGGTTCTTGTAGTTGTCGCAGGTCAGGGGGCAAGCAGTGCCGCACGCTTGGAAACGAGAGTTTGCCGGGCAATCATACTCCTCTGTAAAACAAAGAATGAGAAACTAAGCAAAATAATGAAGAGAAAATCTTTAGAAAAGGAATAAATTTTTTATGGATTCTAACCAAATTTGAGATTCACTTTGCATTTAAAAAAATCTTTGGAATCATTTTTCTGTGTTTTTAGGTTTGAAGAATCTCTGAAAAAAGTTTATTGCTTTTACTCTTTTTGTTTAGAAACTGTATTCGTTGTCTGCTCCACATGAAGCTATGTTTAATGTTTTTCTGTAAAAAAGTAAAAAATTTTTAATTAAGTATTGTTTACTACTACAATACTTAATTTCGATACTTTTACACTCGATAATACACTTGATACTTTTTCAGTACCTCCTCCCGCTTCCTTTTAAAATGGCGTAATAAAATTAATAATAGTGTTGTTGATTTGTTTGCTTTTTCTACATCTTCTGTCATCGATAATTTAGACAATATAAGTAGCATCTGCGGGTTTTTCATTTTTTTAAATCTATTCTTGATTTTCCTCTTCTCAAAAAACGGCTTAAACACACTTAAAGCTTGCCCCACAGCGCCTTCATAGATGGCCAATGACCTTCTCTACCATCTTCCTATCATTCCATTGTGCCCATTTCCCTTGCTTTTATCCTGTTCCAACGGACTCCATGGTCATCTGTCCCACTTCTGATGAACCCACAAAGAAGGCTAAATTTGGTTATTTAGAATCCAAAATTGTCTTCACACTTTAATTTGAAGGTGAGAGGAAAAATATGTTTAGTAAAATTTTCTGTGAAAGGACACAAAGAAATCAAAATATAATTAAGTGAATGTAGAATTTAAAAAATATTATGTAACAAATAAATTAAACAAATATAAATTTTCTTGCCGACATTCTAGCAACGAGGTAGCGCGTCTTCCTTGGGATCTGGGGGTCCGGGGGTCAAAGCCCGGTTAGGGCATGGTTGTTCTTCTGAGTGCTATCTGTGAAGTGTGTGAATGTGCCCGCCTCTAAAAAAAGGGCATTGCAAGCGAATGCGATGGATGTGTAGATAAATCTTACTCTTAGCCCTAGTTCGCGCTATTTCAAAAAACAAGAGACTCTCATTCGGCTTAAAATCGCTGAAGGACGTTATCGAGCTTGTCCATGGTAAGTGCCATTAGTAACAACAGCAACTTTTATTATCTTTCTCATTATTAGGAATCGAATATCGAAACAGTTAAGGTAAAAAAGCTTGAAATATATAAACATAAATAATGTAGATACTTTCAAGAAATTTTTAATTTTATCTTTTGTATATAACAGTTTAAATTCCTTTCTAATTGTGAATAGTTACCAAATAGTTTGCATAAAGAAAGACAATTTTTTTAGTGGCTAATTTAGCTGAATGTTGGACAATGGTTTTACCGAAAGAAAATTAGTGATTTAATATTCTGTGTATATCTATGATAACACACAAGTAAACAAATAAGTATCCAATTATTTAATTAGAAATACATCAAACCTTAAATTTGACATCGTTTCATTTTTTAATCATTAAAAATGTTCATGCACATAATAAACAATGCAGTTGAACCTCAAAGGAAGTATTTCCACTCTACCGTTGCGTTCGGAGTTAACTGATCAACTATTATTGAAGCGATAGCATTCAGACGGGAACTATGGTTGATCCAAATGGAATCAACCATAACAAACTAAGCCCCCCCTTGGGAGATATGCCCCATCTGACATCAGTAATTTAATAAGCAAGGAAGCGAGAGCCAACCACAATACCGAAAGCTTCTCATCTCATATGTTAAATATACCAGTTTAAAGGCAGAGTAGATAAAAGCCAACAAATATAGAAAAGCTAACGTAGTTCGATGTTGAAATATTTTTGAAAGAAATAAGAATTTCACTAAAGCAAGAGATTGGAATTAAACATAAATAGTATCCCCGATAAACAGGTTGTTTTCATAAAAATCTTGTAGAATTTTTAATAATTTTGAAATAAAGTTCTCATTTTAAAAAAGTAAAACTTACCTGGGAGAGCAAATGCCACAACCACAAGCGATAACAATAACAAGACCTTCATTGTTCTTCTCAAAAGACAGCAATGTGATTATCGTCGGATTTGATCCGCACTTATATAGCTCACAGTCTGCATCTTTTCTAATCTCGCTATTTTAAACAAGTTTATCGATGTATAGAAACGAAGGGAACGGACACATGTTTGAGGTTATCAGGTGGGAAAGGGTGTTCCAAAAAAGTGCGCGTTTTCTCACAAAAACATATATTTCTAAAAAATATATTGTTTCTGATAACAAATGTTATATTCTCTATTATGTTTTTTATCAATGAGCTTAATTTTTTTTTTGGAAGAGAACTAATAAATTTTATTCTAGAAAACTGTCTATTGTTTTTGTTCATATCGCTTTTTTTGAATATATAATAATAATAATACATAACATCTTATAAAAATAATACTAACAAGAAATACTGTGCATGATATTAGATTTTTTGAACAATGAAATAATGTTTGAATGAGATAAATGAGTTTAGATTTTTTTAAATCATGCAGAAATTGTGAACTTTTAATTGAAAAAGTACTTATTGTGTGAGAGTATATTATATATTAATATTATACCATAATTAAGTAACAATACTCTGAAATTCCGTAAGATCAAAATCATAATTTACTGAATCGGAATAGTTTATTTATTTGTCACAAATGCCCAGAAGATTAACTATGGCATCATTAGATCTTTAGCCTTCCAATGTGTCAAATGTACAAGAAAAGAGGCAAAGCCGTAGAAGATTTGGTGTTAACTAGGGTTCACCACGGAATTGGAATAGTTCGGAAAATTGGCTCATAACCATATTCAGAATCGTAAATTCTAAGTATCCAAGCCACAGACAAAAACATAAGGTACAGCTTGGTAAATTGAGCAAATATAAAAGAAAAATTGTTCAATCTGACGATGTTAGTTGATGCTGACTTGTTTATGAGAGACTTTCAGTAAAAAAATAAAAATATGGAATAAGCATAGAATCTGCCACTAATATGGGATATTGAAAGTAAGGCAAAAGAATTTTAGGTTTTACTAAATCTTTATTTAATCACGGGACATTTTTTTAAATGAGCATGTTTTTCCTTCGATAATGCCTTTGAATAATGTTCAAAAACTGCAGAAATAAAGCAAAGAAAAGTAAAAAAAAATGAAATTTTCTATGTCAAATCTTATGTTATCATGTGAGAACATAACTATTTTTAAGACATCCTTTGTCTTAATTAATTTAAGTAAATAATTCATTTCAACAGGTTTGAAACATTCAGATGTTATCAGAATAATCATGCGCCGATATATCGAGAATCGGTTGCTTGACGGAAATTCGTGCCAAGTTGAAACTTTTTGTTGGTGATAAGTCAAAAAATGTGATAACCATCTTTAATATTTTCTAAAAATCCTAAAGGCTGAAAATGGATGCTCCAAATGCGGTAAATCGTCAATTTTTTGGCCGTTTATCTTGTTGCTTCAAAAAACTCAAACTAATACAATATCATGTTCTCACATAATAAAAAAAAACCCCAGAGGAACTGGCCTCCCCAAAAATCTATCGCATACTTCCTAATAAATGTGTTGTCATCTTTAAATTTGAGGATTTGTGCAAACTCATAAATATATATGAATACTCACATTTTTATTTTAAGATTTCCACACATGAGAGTTGTTAGCTTCATAACAAGGAAAAAACTGATACTTGTGTATTAATTGCACGGCAATGGAAGAGAATCGAACCAAAATATCAAAACATTGTTTGAATCTAGTGTTTATACTGAATCTAACATGCAGTCTTAGATAATCAACAGCTGGCATAAAGTTTATAAACAAGTAGTAGAAAATTGAAAAATATTGTTGATCATCCCTTTTCACTCAAAATGAATCTAAAATTGGACATATAACTACAAGATCAACTACCGAATTTCATTTATTTAGAGCTATATCGTTTTTAAGTTATTATATGATGCTTTCAAACACACAGAATTACAAATGAGGAGTCCCTTGACAGTTTTGCTAAAAATTTGATAAGAATCTGCCGATTAAATGCTAAAACTGAGAACCAGAATTTATTTCTTTGGTTCTTACTATTTGGTAGGTATATTGTTTACTAGAATTCAGATGGGCCGGGATGGCCTGGCTGGTAGAGCGTTGGATTAGTACTCCTTAGGTTACGAGTTCGAAGCTCACAGGCTAAAAGAATCCCTGAGTGTATGGCGGCTGGCGCTCGTTAAATTAGTTCGTGGTAGCAAAGTTTTCCATGTCGAGAGTAATATCACTGGGGGTACTGGGTCAGAGGTGATCGTTCTCTGTTCCAGGTCTAAATTACGATCTGAGATGTATGAAAGAGTTTGCATGAATGAAGGCTGCCCCCTAAAAAGCGTTGTGACGTGTGAGTAGCTAAGTCGTACTCTTGGCCCTAGATGGCGCTACTTGTAAAACAAAGAGACGCATTTCTAAGGCTTAAAATCTGCTAATTGTATCAGGGGGGGCTTGTCCATGGTCAAGTGCCATTAGTCACAATACAACAACAGAATTCGGATATGCAGACTTCATTTGAACGGAATTCTTTCAAATTCGATAGAAATCTACAAATATAGTTATAATTCGGTACTTACGAATCAAGCCTTCGATCGATTTCACCAATTCAAAAAAATGTAGCCAATAGTTCGTCTTCTCGCCAAAATTGGTTTGCCACGTATTCAAAAGCACTAAAGATTTTTAGCCGCAAAAATGAAATTTGGCGTTGCTGGTGATTCGACGGTCTAATACATAAGTACCATAATTTCATATACCAAATTTCATCCGAATTGTTACAATCGTATTGAGTTATCGTGTTGAAATGCAGTCGTATATAATTTCCGAAAAAAATGTTTTTCGGACTCAAGGAAGTCTTTGTACGCTTAATATAATAGAAAGAAAAAGGAGAAAATCCACGTTACTGGCATTCAATAAAAATTTTCAATATTACAAAAAACTTTTTCCCATAATACATCTTCACTAGTTTAACCCTCAAGCTGCTTATTCCACAATTTCCGCGGTTTGGCAATCAGACCCTTTTCTATTGCATCCCCCGTTTTTCGCCCTTTAGAGTATTTACTTTTAAGATTACAGATTTTTTTTGTATAATATTATTATAGTGTAACATATTATATCAGTTCACTTTGTAGTAAAAATATTTTAAGTTATTTGCAACAGAGCATTTAAATAATTATTTTTAAAAATTTCGCCTTCAAAGGGACAAAACCAAATCCAAACATAAACATCATTACTATGCAATTATGTATGCAATAAAATCATTCAGAATGATGTAATTTGATGGTATGTCATAATATTTAATTTGGCAGGACATTTGGCCAATGATCACTTTACAAGTTACAAATTTAGGATTATTCAAAACGAAGAGAAAAATCGTATTTTATTTTTACTTCTAACTTTTCTCAGATATCTTTTATTTATCTTTTAATTTTAAAAAAATGGTTACAAATTAATTAACGCAGATATTTACATTATTATCATGTCAGAACATGATGTTGTTTATGGGATGAGGTTTTTGGCGCCAACAAAAATCCGTAAGCGAAAAATTCAAATTTTATTATCTGCGCGAGCACGTTAAAAAAATCAGCTTTTAATAATGCGTTGCCATCACATTTGAAAAAGCTCTGATTTTAAAAAAATAAGTTAATGACTACAGCAAATAAAAACTAGAAAAATGTCATTTTGAGCACGTGACTATGTAAAATGATATAAATAGGAAATGTGATATTTTTTTTAACAAAAAATGCGAGACAATTTTTTTTGGATCGTTTGCAATATAAAAAGGGACTCGTTCAATGCCACAATTAAAATGTATAAAAACATAATTTAATTTGCACGAGCACGTGGGGCTTGGCCTTTCAAGAAATTATGCTCTTGCATAATACATTGAAACATGAATAGCAGATTTCATTTTAATCTTCTTCTTTTTTCCTGATTGATTTTGCCCGGCTATTTCCTCTGCTAATCTTTACTTAAAGCTGTGAAATGCTCTCTCTGTAAGAATAGTTTTGAAAATATCGTAATTGTTTTGTAACAATCACTTCAAGGCAATGTATTTTTGTAAGCATGAAATCTTCATATTGCATGGAATCTACTAAAACTGTTATCTCACTTTGCAATCTTCACTTCCCATTAACTGAGTACGCATGTACTATGGCTACGCGCGTTGGTGCTTTGTTTTCTTATTGTGGGAAAAGATAGGTGTGAATCTGCACTTTGGTGATAATGACCAAGAAAATTCAACTTATTTATTATTTCATTGATAAATTTTTATCATTAATTATCAATTGATAATATTTATAAAACTTTTAATTAGCTTTTAAATTTAAATTTTTTTAATGTATTTAAAACACAATCTGAATGTGCTATGGCGAAAGTTAAAAAGAAAGTATGAACTAATATTTTGTACAATAGTAGCCGCCTTTGGCTAAAATGTTTAAATAATGATTTTTAAGATTTTTGAATTTTTAATATCAACTGCATTTCTTCAAAAATATATTTAACTTTATAATTTAATAAAACACATAAAAAGAATTCAAGTAAAAAAATTGACTACAGTTTACAAAGCATATATTTTACGAAATAAAGCGGAAATAAAAATCCTACTATGGACTCAATAATTGGTAAAAGCACTTGCTTAAATGTTTTTATGGAAAGTGAATTCAATCGCAGAATTTACGACATTCTTTTAGATAGTGTATCTAATTAAATTAAAAATAATATTACAATTAAATAAAAAGTTGTGATAAAATAATTAATATGTAATATATTATAGAAAAATAAAATTTATTTTTTAATTAAAGATTTTGATAATTCAATGTGTACAGCAAATTAAAGTTTTGTACAGTATACATCCTACTATTTTATAACTCAAAAAAATATTTATTATAAATTTATTTCTTTGACAGTTAAGTGAAAATAATATTAAGGTATGCGGTTAGATTCCGAAGGAATTTTTAGAAAAAAGCTCTAAAATAGTTACAGTTTTGAAGTTCTGTATTAAAATAATTAAGAAAACGACCAATGAATCTAAAATATACCAGCTAAATGAGAAAAGTTTTTAAAAATAGAAAAAAAAATTACTACAAAAAAAGGTATAAAAAATCTTTTAGTTTAAATAATTGGTTTAAAATTTTGCTGTATTTTTGCAAACTATTTTATCCTGTAGTTTAACTAAACACTGAGCTGTAACTAACGCTATTTCTATCCACTCTTTATATATTGGTATTTGACTGATAAATATTATGAAATTTTTGATTTTTTTTTCAATTGTCTAGCATTCTTAATTAAAAGATATTTCTAAATAAGTAGAACAATTATTCTAAAGTTGAAAAAATGCAGAAAATATTTAGAAATGATCATACGAACTTCGAAACAAAAAATAAACATTATATTTTAATTTGTGAAACGTTTCGAGAAAAAATAACTCAACAGTAGGTTAAAATTTGAGAGCACAGTTTTCAAAAATGTAAGACAACTTTAACATATATGTAAATGCAACTATGAAAATCATTGTAAATTCCCTAAAAATGTTCATAGAAACCAGATTTTAAATTTTATTTTAAAACTTTTTTAATTAATTTATGTGATTTCTTATATTCGTTAATTTTTCCCTTTTAATTTTATTTATTTATTTATCACTTTATTTTATTTATTGCTTTTATTTTATTTATTTGTATTTGCTTGCATTGTTTTCTTTATCCTATATACATTTATATAATTAGGACTAATTTTTTTATTACATGCATTTATATTATATGTTAACAACGGTAATTCAAAATATTTAGGTTTAACAGAAGTCCCATTTATACAAAACATAAGAAGTGGAGTGTAGTTCTAATGATTTTGTCAATTTGTTCATACACATATATTTCTAAACAGAAAACAACAATTCATTGCTTAACGTGCAACCTTACCTCGACATGCAATTACTTTAAAATCCCAAATTTTACAAGAGAAAGAAATTGAATTTTCTACAAACAAAAATAAATATTAATAATTTTTACCTATGCTTTATATCATGTTCAATGTCTTACTCTTATTAAGGGTGAAAAAGCTCTGGTATATGCATGAGTGGCAGCAAAAAAAATCAATCTATGGTAAAATTTGAAAAATTGAAATAGTTGTTGTGTCAATGATTTTTGGTACATATTCGCGCATTTTAATATATATCATAGATGATGAGCAAACTAACCTGTATCAGTTGAGTCGGACTATTAGTTCGTTTTTGGATTGGCCAAACTATGTAAAAACAGGGGAGAAAAATAATTTTGTATTAGAGAATCTTTTAACAATTTTGAAAAAAATTTCTTTCTCAGAAAGGGGCTTTGGCAAGAATTATATAAAAAGGACCGTTAGTCACATTTCCAGCTGCTTCCTCAATCTACGATTGAGAAACTTATCATCCTCTTTATCTAAAGTAAACAAATCCCTACTTTCTTTCTTTTCATTCCCTACAGCAACAGAAGTTAAAACAATATTTTATCCCACCGGTGTATTACATAACATAAGCGCACAAGTGTTTTTTGAAGCCTGCGATAATATATCGAAAGATATCGGTGAGATCTACGAGGAAGGTGTGGTTTAGTAATATTTGAAGCATTTCTAAAATAGGAGGTGTGCGTTGAAGATGACCTTCAACATCCTTGGATGTGTCAAACAACACCATATCCTCCTTTCTTCTTCACATTTGATAATTTTGTCGTGCTAAACCAGCTGGAATAATTCCCCTAAAACCTTCTCGTACATTCTCCAATTAACTAGTTTTCTCAGAGAATTCTTTATAAACAGTGGCGTACAATAGTTATTAAATATTAACTTTAAACGTAAATTTAGCACTTTTATGAATATCGTGTTATTCTTGGTGCGTTTCTGGTCCTTTATTCTTAGCCTGTTTCTGGTCCTTTATTCTGGATAGATGATTAACCCCTTGTTGGATTGACTCAAAAGCTGATAGGTGTCCACAGTATAAATGTTGTTCTTGTTTTTCTTATGGCACTTGCCATACACAAGATCGCTGAGGCAGTCAACGATTTTAAGCCTAATGAGCGTTTCTTGTTCTGAAGCAGCGCCAACTAGGGCCAGGTGTGCGCCTTTTACTACTCAGTCATCACACTCGCTTGCACAGCCCCTTTTTACTGGGGGGGGGTCACATTAATGCACCTTACAGATAGAACACAAAGGAACAACCATGCCTAAGCCTGGACTTGAACCCTGGATGCTCAGATCATGGGGAAGACGCGGTTATCATATGCTAGGACTTGCGCACAGTGTAAATGTAAATTCCTAAAGCCGAATGTTATATATCTAGTTCTCTTCATTCTGTAGTTATCTTGTTAAATTATATTCGAATAAAGGAACAGACAGATTACCCCTGAAAGGACTTAGCTAAAAATTTGGTAGAAATCTGCAAATTTGATAAATGGACAGTATACCAAATTTCATCAGTCGAATTCAATGTTTTTTCCAGTTGTCTTTATCACATACAGATAGACGGACATTTTTTGAACTCAAAGAAATGTAAAACATGTAAATTCGTTAAAATCTTAAGTTCGATTTTTTTTTATGAAGATTAATATAATTTCCTTACACTACGTATATGGTAAAGTAAAAATGCAGTAAAAGGCAATATGAAACTCAAATGAAAATACTACCAGTTTATTACTTCTTTTCAAAATAACTTCTATTAATCGTAATGCTGGCGCTGGCAAGTTTGAAAATTCCAGGTCTCATAGAAAGTTGTAGATCTATTTGAAATCGTCGTCAGATTCAAACTTTTCATAACACGGATATTCTTCATGGATTAGAATAGATGAAAATCTGAGGGTATTCAGTCCTGGATGTGTGGTGGGCGTTCCAAAAGATCTCAACCAAATAATGTAATTTTGCCCTAACGGAAGAAAATTAGATTTCTTTATTTTACGCTTACGAAAAAGTAAAATTTCACAATTTCACACAAAACAAATAATAACGTCTTACTTCCTCGAAATGCGTGTGAATTGATATTTACTTCCCAATTTATCACACAAAGAACTCATACAGAATTTTGGCAGCACCAAAAACGATTCCAAAGGATATAACGTTTTGGAACCAAGAAACGCTTCCCCATACTCAATTTTCTTTTTGAAATTATAGATATTAAAAAAATTGCTATTTATATTTCACTCTCTGCATTTTCTTTCCTCTACGCTTCTTGTAAAGCAACTTTATAGCAATTGATCAATATTTTTAATAGAAAAACATTTCTGATTTTATAAATAATTTATCATTTTTTCCCTATAAATTGTAAATTAATACAATTATTATAATTTACAGTGAAAGATAGCGTTGCCCGACCCAGTTGGTAAAGTTTTGGCTTCGGGATCTCATGTTTCTACCCTCGAAATTTATTTAAAAGAAAGTCTTCACTGAAATTCGTTTAACCAGAGAGTTTCCCTTGCTGATTTTTGTTATCCGTTAGATGGTGTGGCATGGAATTTCGTGAAAGAAGATGATGGTTTAGGTTTCATTAACAGCATTTAACCAGTTTCCCAAAGTATGAGGTATTCCTTCAAAATATTTTGTTAACATAAAATGAAAAATAAATACTAGTACACTTAAATACAAGACTATAAAAAGTTAAAGAACCAAAGTTCTGACATTTGTTCTAGAACATCCGATGTCCTATCCCAGGATTTCTTGAAGTCAAGAATTGTCAAACAGATTTCACTTTTTTCAAGGACTGATTTTCGATTAGTTCTCTCAGAGTTCTTTGTGTTGTAGCTTCTTAATAATTATTTGTGGCTTGTCACCGTAGCACTATAGGTCATGTATACAGCAGATCACTGTATTTTAATTGGGCCATTTTCGTATCTAAATCTAACTAAACAAGACAACTTCAATAATCAATTTTATTTCTTATGAATCTGTTAGAAAATAAGGACGTGGCCAAGGCAAAGTAAAATACCATGCATTCAGATTATATGCTTAATTACGATTCATTAAATGTACCTGATTTTAAAATCGTTTGAATTGACTTCTTTTCTATGATAAACTGTGACTATATTAGATCTTTTAGGGCCTGTTGAAAACTGGATCTATTAGCCACATGCTCAGATGATTTCGTGTGACTTCTTACAGAACTTTCACAATCGATTAAGCCAAACATTATAATAAACTATGTTGGAATAAAGCGAAATGCATATGTTACCAGAGAGTACATGGCAATGTCTACATTTATATCTTTGTTTACGTTTGTATATACTTCTAGTTTTTGTAAAGGGGAGGTTATTAATATGATCCAATTTAAAATTCATGGCTTCGAAATTCAGAGCATTGTCTTCTTAGATGATATCTAAGAAATCAATTGAAGCATAATCCAAAATCTCTGATCAGTATCATCAAGAAAATATTTATAGACTCGCGTATTCTATCTATAACGATCGTCTTAACTGAAAAATATTTAAAAACTCTCGATATGCAGATTTATCAGTTTAATACTACAATATTCGGTGTGAAGTTACTTCTTTAAATTGGCAGTCATCAAGAAAATATTTTTTTTATTTACTATTTATTTGCATTTCTTCTCTATATATTTTAATAAAAGATTTTAATTTCTAATTATAATTTCTAATAAAAAATCAAATTAAATTTCACTTGATTATATTAAATTAAATCCATTATTTTAAGCTTTTTGTTTTGTTTAATTACTACGCTTTAATTTTAGCGTTCTATTATTTAATTACTTCGATTAATTTTAAAACTGATCGAACTACTAACGATCTATTTATAATATTACAACATCAAAAGGAATTTACATTACAGAAAATATCAAAAAATTGACTTTTCAGTGATATCTGTTCTATTTTCAGTGCAAATTCCCCCTAAATATTATATCTTTAAGGATATTTCAATCTTGTTTTACAATAACCTTTGTTCGTTATTTTATTCAATAGATTTTAATGGATATGTTTTACAACGAAATTTTTTTGGTGTAAGCACCTTGTGATTGCTAAATAATTAAGAATTTTTCTTGAGTAATAATATATATATCATTCAAAGGTAAATGTTATATATATAGTCGCGAAGACTCAGTTAATGACAAGGATAGTTAGAAACAACTGCGTTTATTAGCACCAAGCAACTCGCAGGAGAACAAAATGAAGAACTGAGAAGAACTCAGCTTTTATACATCTGAAGAACACTCGAGAATCATCCCGTTCGAATGGTAAAGAATGTTCCAGAATCATCTCGATTTTAGAGAAATTGTAAGATCAATTTTAAATTAAAATTCCAGTCTTTAAATAAAATGCGCTGGCCGGGAATCGAACCAGGGACCAAAGGATTTGAAGACTAAGGCTCTGCCAATTGAGCCATGGGGAATCACAACAGTCGTTCTGGACGCTTAATACCCAATCCTCCAACTATTGCACCTTTCCAATGCATTAGAATCGATCTTCTCGGGAGATTTCCAAAATCTACTCGAGAAAATAAATGGATCATAGTCTGCACGGATTACCTGACCCGATATGTCGTCACGAAAGCTTTACCGACCGCTGAGGCCGAAGAAGTAGCAAAGTTTCTGCAAAGTCTCTGAGACATAGAGCTCCAAGAATAATTATCACAGATCGTGGGACAGTTTTCCAATCCAGACTTGACCCAGCTCTCGTCAACCTGTGTAATGTAGATCATTGTATGACAACGGCGTACCACCCTCAAACAAATGGACTGACAGAACGTTTCAACAAAACATTGGCCGATAAGTTGTCCATGTATGCTGATGTGGAGCAGAAAAATTGGGACGAAATTTTACCATTCGTAACATTTGCCTATAATACCGCTAAGCAAGAGACGAGAGGTTTTACACCTTTCTATTTGGTTCATGGCCGTGAAGCCGAAACGACGATGGACGCTATGTTACCATTGTGTCCTGATGCTGTGGATGATGATTACATAGGAAAATAATTGCAAGAGCTGAAGAACCAAGACAACTAGCACGAGTGCGTACTTTGAAAGCTCAAGATGCAGACCGTCGACGCAACGACTCCAAACACCGAATGGTATCTTATGCTACTGGAGATCTTGTATGGGTCTATACTCTAGTACGAAAAGTTGGCCTTTCAGAGAAGCTTTTAAGAAGATGTTTTGGACCATATCATGTGTTACGCCGTCTATCAGATGTGACCTAATATGTTAAAGATTTTGACCTTGCCTCCCGAAAAAGAAAATCGAAAGATGTTGTCTATGCCTCACGTATGAAACCATATCATGATCCGACTAAGCAGAGTGAGGTGGAAGACAAAACAAGCCAGGATATCGCTCCACCGTAAAAGAACACAAATACAGGGGGGATTACAAAGGAACTATGACTCACTCCAGAAAGAAAAAAGAAACTAAATGAAAGCGGGACGCTGTCCTTTTTATTAAGGGAAGTAATGTCGCAAAAAGAAAGACTGTTCTGATTCCCCATGGCTTGATTGGCAGAGCACTGGACTGCAATTCCTTTGGTCCCTGGTTCGATTCCCGGCCAGCGCATTTTATCCAAAGACCGGAATTTTAACTTAAAATTGATCTTATTATTTCTCTAAAATCGAGATATTCTAGAACATTCTTTACCATTCGAACGGGATTATTCTCGAATGTTCTTCCGATGTATAAAAGCTGAGTTCTTCCTTCATCCTTTCTTCATGTTGTTCGACCACCCCACGGTCTCGCCTACTCTCTCTATCCCTACGATCCCTGTCGCGATCATGTCGCTTACGATCACGGCTACAGCTGCGTCGGCTTTTGCGGTCCCTGTCTCGGCTGAGACTCCTGCGGCTTTCTTTACGAGGTGGTTACCCATCAGAAAGACACGGATAGCTAGAAACAATTGCGTTTATTAGCACCAAACAACTCGCTGGAGAACAGAATGAAGAACTGAGAAGAACTCAGCTTTTATACATCTGAAGAACATATTCGAGAATCATCTCGTTCAGATGGTAAAGAATGTTCTAGAATCACCTCGATTTTAGAGATATAATAAGATCAATTTTAAATTAAAATACCAGTCTTTGGATAAAATGCGCTGGCCGGGAATCGAGCCAGGGACCAAAGGATTCGCAAATAATCGAGCCATAAGGAAATAATCGCTGATAATCGAGCCATGGGGAATTACAGCAGTCTTTTTTTGCGGCATTATATATATATATATATATATATATATATATATATATATATATATATATACTCATTTGCCTTTGATAATTATAAAATCAAATCACCAATAACCATTTATTATTAAATCTAAAGGTACAAAATTCAGGCCAACATGTTGTAAAAATTTATATGCTGAGCTTTATATATCTCTACACCTAAATGATTTTCTTATTATTACTGGAAAGGCAGATTGTTACTTTCCTCGAGTCATAGGAATCTTGAAGAAAGATGCCACTTTCATGTTAAACAGAACCTAAAGAGCCCAACAATTCAAAATGAAAACCTTAGTTCAATAGTTTCAAGATATTAAACATTCGTCTCACCATTACACTCTGTGGAGTTTCTGAGGATTATATTCTTATTTCTTGGACATAGAAATTGAGATTCTACCTTCAGTGCAATTTTTTTCCCTTATTCCATTAACCAAAAATAACCAATCTCTATATTTAGCGGTATTATTCCCAATAAACTCATCTTTCAATATTTGTTGGTGTGATGATATGTTTGAGTATTAAATGTATAAAACCTATAATCTTAAACAAAATTGATTTTTATTTCCTAGACACATTAATTTCACCTCTATTACCAAAATCTTAAGTCTCCAAATGAAATAGTACATAAATCTCAATTTTAACAAGCATTGCTACAATATTTTAACAAGAAAATACGATAGATTTATTGTTTTTATGTTTTTCAAAATTATTATTTCACACACTTAATGCATATGTTATAAAATTAGATATTTCTGAATTTTTAAAAAAAATTATTTTTAGTGTTCTAAAACATTTTTCTTGTTAATTTAGTAACTTGGTAATTGGTTTAGTTTTGTCATACATCCATTCGTAATGCGAAGGAACTTAATGATTGTAAACAGATAGTAAATTCAATGGACATAATAAATATAATGAACAAATAAATGCTGTCATTCCTACTATTAACCGATGACGGAACGAACTTCATACTGGGAGGGTTGTACCATAGCCGGTGATGGTCCTAAGGATTCAACCACAGTTCCCGACTGTGTTGCTGCTGCGGTGATCTAGTCATTCAATTTTACGGCTTATTCCGTGTGCTTTCAGGCGTGTCGGAGAGTCCGGTATGTTCCCCAGATTATTGACTTTCTAAGCGATAAATATAGAGTAATTATGTCATAGCGATTATCCCTTCGGATGGCAGTTAATCCTATTTAAAGACTGTTAAAACTTCTGTTTGAAGCTTACTTTTTCTATTTCTTTGACATCTTGCTTTCTGTAACTTAATGAATGGAAATCGGCCCTCCCAAAAGCATTTCTAATCATAGTTTTGCAGCTGGATCAATTTGCTAAACATTGAATCAAGCGCAGTAGTAAAAACATTTAAAGAAGCTATTTGAAGCATTAACTATTGCCATTCAATAATGAATAATAAGAACGATTTCTGTTCATACATCGGCATTTTATACATACAGATGTATGCAAAAAGCTGCATGACAAAAATAACATGTATTTGGTAATTTTGTAAGCACGAGTATAAGATGCATGCATTTATATACATTGTGGTTTTTTTCAATCAAGATTTCAGTCTTATTATTTCTAAAAAGTTCTATTTTATTTCTCCTTTATAAAAATTCTGTTTTCAAAGTGAGTTGTAAGTTGTTATATTTGACAAGAAAATAACAAGATATTTCAATTTCCTCATTTATTCACATTACACACCATATACATTATCACTATATAAACTGCATTTTTCTTGATAATCTTTCGGACTGTTGGCTCCCATAAGTGCTTCAACCTGAAAAGATTTTTAAAAATTTCAAGATGAGTTTTTCCAACAAAAATTAGAAATTATAATGCTGTATGGTATCAATCACTAAAAACCTAGATATATTTGCAGAAAGAATTGTTATTGTTGATAATGAAGAGAAAGTCAAATCTACCATAAGTATGATCTAAAAGTATAATCTCTCATCTTTCTAAAAAAAGACAAGAAAACTATTTCGTTATTTAAAACACCATTCAAGTGACAGTTGTGAAAAATTGATCACAATTTATAACATCCTAAAGAAAGAACGTAGCTCAGTAGAATTTAGCATTAGAGATAATTTTCCGTTAGCCAGGCGCAAGCTGAAATTCGCCAAATAAGGTGGAATTCCGCCAAATTTCTTTGGGGATTTTTCGCTTGGCCTTGCTAACGGAAAATTACCGCATTAGATTTTTAAAAGGTAAACTTTTAAGAGGAGAAGCGTTAGTGTCATAAAACAAAAAGGCTTTTTCAAAGAGAAAAACGCCTTACAAATTTTGAAATTTGGCTGGTCAGTATTCCTTAGATTTGCTTCATGCATTATTTCTAAAAGAATTATCATTGGATAATTTCTAAGTTGGAAAATTTTAAACGAATGGTAAGTGCTTTTATTGTCATTAGGAATCAATAAACTGCTTTTTATATTCTCGTACGTAAAGTAATCCTCGAAAAATATGATTTCGAGTTTTCACAAATTTCTAATTTCAAACTTCCCTGATATTAAAAACGTATTTTTCGTATTATAATTATTTATCTGTATGATTGTGAGTACCATAACTCAAAATACTCTTTGCTAAATGGAGGATGAGACTTGGTATCTGGTCTTTATTCTGAGTTTTCAGATTTTTGTCAAATTTTGGGCGAAATCCATTTGGAGAAAGTCTGTCTATCCGGCTGTTCAAATATAAGTTGACACGATAATTACCAAATAATGAGAGCTTAAGGAATAAAATTTTATGAAGAAATTGAATGCCATGAAATGTAAATATATATCAAATTTGTAATCAAATAGAAGTACGAAAAAGAATATGAGAAAAATGAAATTGCTAAAATATGTTTAAATTGAAAATATCAAAACATGTATCTTTTTGACAAAGCTGTTTCTAACATCGTTTTTTTTAATGTAACCTTAAATCGAAATCGTTTCAAAATAATATCCACTGTTACTCTATGAGGGAAAAAAGTGTGATCCGAAGTTGAAATGAATCTAAAGGGAAACTCTAGCTAATAAAACAAAGTAACTTATGAAACGGACAAAAAAAGAACATGACGTCTCTGCAAGTGTTTAATGATTTTTTCATAGATGAGGTCACATCTTTCATAAATTTCTATCATAGTTATAGTCGACGAATTTAATTTTTATCCTTTAAAGTTTTTATTTTCAAAATATTTCTTAATTCTGATATATTTTATATTCTTTTTTATGGAAGAAAGCTATAGATTTTGAGAACAAAATTATACATTCATAATGCATTTTTTCACTTCTTAGAAATTTTATTCGATGCACAGAAACTTTTCTACCAAAAATCCATGATTCCTGACAAAGTTCGATTTATACAGAATTTCTATGGATAGAAGTGCGATTGCATTTAAGCAATAGAGCAAAAAAAGAGGGATTCTTACTTTTCAGTTCATGCACATGGCCTCGCAGTCCTTTTGGGAGAGGAAGTTGTTTTCGTTCCCCCTGCATCCGCCGTAGATGAATTTCTCGCACAGCCCCGTCTCCTGGTTGAAGAAGTATCTGTGGAAGAGGGCCCTGCAGGGACCGGTCACCTTCGGCTGATCGCAGGCGAACACGGAAGAAGATACTGAAACAAGAGAGAAATAAAAGATTCTTAGAAGATTCCGAAGCAATAGAGAGACAGAAGATTCTGAAGCAATAAAAAGACAGTATATTCTTGTCTTAGTAACAGTCAGTATATAATTATATATAAAGATTGCAATAAAAGAATAAAATTTCTTTTATTTACATTAATTTCACGGATCATTTAAACATTATTTTGTGTTTACATTATTTTTTTATTATCATGTGAGATCATGATGTTGTTTTTGGAAGATTACTTTGATTAGGAGGTTTTGATGCATCCGAAATTTACAAGCAAAAAATAGTTTTGTTGTTACTAATGGCACTTGCCATGGACAAGAAAAAGTAGAAAAATAAGATATTCTTGGCTTCTTATTTTTCTATTGCTAATATTTGATTATTTATTATTGTATATAGTTTTCAGTTTCATTTTTTATTTCTTCTGTTTAGAATTTTAATATTATGAGCCTTGTTTAAATGTATTTTTTTCTAATTGTCATTTGTTTTTATATTCGTAAAATATGATGCATCTCTTATGCTTTAGGACGAGGAATTTTTCGGGTCACAGAAGGGCTAATTTTTTAGACAACAGTCCAATCCTTTAGAGAAAATGATTCCACCTTTTTTGGAATCCCTGCCTGATAGTGACCCTTAAAAAAGTCATCAGGCCGGATTTCTTATTTTTTTTTAAAAAAATTTGATTTCTTTAGATTCTTTCCAATATTCACTATCGTATTTTTGTATCTCTCATTTCACTTCTGGTTTTTATTTATCTATGTTTCACAATGTTTTTAGTAATAGCAGCAAACACGCTCTCTAAATACATTTGTGTATCTTTTTAATTTAATAATTAAAATGACAATTCGTAAAGTATCTCTTATAAAATCGAGAGAGAGAGAGATTGTTTTAAACTGCTTTAAATTGGTTAATGATGGCTGAAAAATAATAATGCTCTCACATGATAACTTAAAATTTACGATCAAAGATTTAATTTTTATATATTTTTTTATTTAATCCTGTGAAAATCAGCCAAGTAATTGCCAGGAACTGCGAAGCATTTTAAACTGACAGCTGCTCACCTCTTCTGTTGGGGCATTCTTCGGGTCTGACGCATCTGCCGTCCTGGCTTCTGATGAATCCCTTCTCGCACTCGCATCCGATCCTGCACATGGCGGGACAGATTTTGGGAGGGTTGTCGTAGTTGTCGCAGGTCAAGGGGCATGCAGTCCCGCATCCATTGAAACGCTCGTTCTCACCACACACTTCTGTTTTAAAAAAAAAAAAAAGTGGTTTCAGCTCAATTTCAGATTTGTATTAGATTTTACCATCACCGTCGGGCAGACTGTCCCTTAAAATTATTGATTTTTTAGGTCATTAAGTGATTAATATGAAATACATTCAAACAAGTAATACAAAAAAATTAATTCAATTTCTACTTAGGTTTACAAACAAAAAATTACTGACTTTCGAAAGAATGTAACACACATTCTCCACTACCACATAGCAAATACTGAAATCCTTGCATTTCATCGATTGAGAAACTGCCTGTTGATTTCAATTCGCACAACAAACTGCTAAAATCCTATTGAATGTATTAAAAATTAATTTAATTTAATTGACGATTGAAAATTTGAAAAAGATATATATAGAGAGAGAGAAAAAAAAAGTGAACTAATAAAATGAATTGAAAATAATTGAGCAGAATTTTCATGGCGCCATCTATTGATTTAAAACCGAATTGGCCAGATATAAAATATCAGAAACTTCTATAATTTTATTTTTAATTAATTAATCTTTGAAAAAAACTGTATTAACATCAAGTGTCATCCACTACAAGTTTTAAAAAAGATATTTGAACTTGAGTGAATTATTAAAAGTATTTTATTAACGACTGAAAATTTGAACAAGATATATTTAGGGAGAGCGTGAACGAACAGTAGGAATTGAAAAACATTTCATATGTATATTTAATATGACTGAAAAACATGAATTCAATTATTTTAGTTTGTCAAAAATTAAAAAAAGGAAGTTCTACAGCAGAGTTAATGATTGGTAAAAACACACGACTGAATACTTAGATAGATAAACTTGAATTCCATCCTAGCATTCTTATCATCAAATTTTATTCTTCGAGTATTAAATTGAATTAAACATTTTATTAAATACTGTTTAAGAGAAAAATGGTATGGAAATTAAATTGATATCATTAATATGATAATGGTAATTTAAAAGTAATATTTTCTTTAGTATTTTGCTTTAAAATATTTTTACTTTCGATTAATTTTCCTGTTTGAAGTCCATATCTTGATTTCTATTACATTTTCCCTCAAATAAAATGTAATTATTTACACATTATCCCTCTAATAAAATGTATTTTTAAAAGCAGGTGAGCCATCTCTAAAAAATTTTTAATAATATTTTTCTGCTCCTATAATTAACTAAATAGAGCGTTGAACTCTGTGCAGATGTAAAAAACGTCAGGCAACTAAACTAAGTATTAGAACATTAGGAACTGCGTTCCCACAGAAATTTAACCTTATTTAATAAGTCCACTGTTTCTTTTTCACATGGACCTTAATCTAGTTTTTTTCTATACGTACTACTATTTGCACTTGAGTCCAAACAAATAGCTCACTATGCTATTCATCTCAATATTCTTGATGTTCCACTACCAATTTACCTACTTTTGTTTGAATTTCTTTAAAACTTTACTCACAGGCAGTTTCAATGGGATTCTGTACTAGATTTGACTGTTCTATTGGACTTCTGCAAAGGAAGAGATCTAAATATTGCTTTACTAATACTGTTCCTTTGCGCTATTCAACTATCTTCATATAGATCATATCCTTTTGTGTCATTATAGCCAAGGATAACTGGACTATTTGAAAATAAGGATAAGAGAAAATCCAAGTCCTAAGAAACGCCTAAGAACATCACAATTATATTATATATACATATATAGGGTGATTATAAAATAAGTATCTCTATTCAGGACTCTCTGCAGCTTGAAAAAATAATTCGAATGAAATGATCCGAAATATTAATGATAAATCTGAAAGAATCGGTACATCAAGTAATCGAGAATGGACAAGAATGAAATAAACAAAAAAAGAATTGCAACAATTGTCAATAGATGGCTTTTTTGGATCCATAATATATAATACAAGAACAAAGAATGAAAACATAAAACCGGACGGTAATGTACAAGATAATGAGATTATATTTGTGCACGGCTATGCCTAATTGGCTTAAAGCTGCAGCAGCGTATAATCTTTTAAAGTGGAATAGTTTTAAAATCAAAGCTCGATCTGACAAACTGCAACTATCGAGCTATTGTTAGAAATTGCTTTTTGATTTTGCTAAGGATTACAGTGACGTTTTCGATGGCAACGCCACCTTCCAGTAACTGTTGTAACTATGTTAGTAGATATTGGTCTGTTTTTCTTCCTTTTTCACGATTAGTATATATGTGTGTGTGCGTAAAAAATTTTACGATTTTCTCACCTATAACGAATGACGCAAATTTTAGCTACATTCAAATAAAAACTTGTGATACTGACCTGGTGCTCTGTTTGGGCAATTTTCAGGCATAACGCAAGATCCATCCTCTGTTTTGACGTATCCTGGATCGCAGTGGCATCCGGGATTGCACATGAGGACACAGAATTTGGGTGGGTTCTTGTAGTTGTCGCATGTCAGAGGACAGGCAGTCCCGCAGGCCTCATAGTGAGAGTTGACTGGGCAGTCTAAGATATGGAAAATTAGTTTGAGATAATGTATGAAGGGAAAAACCTTATTAATAAAGTTAAATTAATACTATTTAAGGCATAAAGACAATAAAATCCAAAATATTTTAGAGAAAATTAAGTTTTAAAATTCCAAAGGGGAATTGTATAAAAAGGTAAGGTTAGGAGCATCTGCACCATTATATAATATGTGGTAGAAGCCTCATAAGCCATTCATCCACAATAGTGACCCGCGACCTTGAATAGGCAATCATCATACTGCTGTTGTGACACCCTCTACCGAAAGCAAAAGTCGTCAGACGCATTAGAAACAACGTCTAACAACTCACACACGCTTGGCGCAAATGTATCGTTCAACTCATTGGTGGGAGAGTATGTGGTGAAAGCAACATAAGCGAGATAACTACCACCGGTCATAAGTGTCACTTTTGTCTAGTGGCTGTGCTATTCGGCTACAGACCCTAACTTTGCGGGTTCGGTCCTAAGGCTAACCATTCACCCACAAATACATAGTACTTCGCAAATTTTATAATATTCGGAGTTGAAAGAAAATCTTTTAAAGAATTCTTTAATTGGTCAATAATTCATATCGAAAAAAGAAGTATTTATATATTAAAAGATGAGCTATATTTCAATACTAAATTTGTCAAATAATGAAAGAATCAAAAAATATTTACAATGTTTATTTCCTAACCTAATGTTAAATTACCAATGTTTTTTAATGTAATAAGAGTAAAAAGTTTCTAATGGCTTTCTAAATATTTTTGAAAGAGTGTTAAGAACTCTGTAAAGAAACTTTTTTTATATATATTTCAAAAAATTTTCAATTTAAACCTTTACAATGTTTCTAATTTTTAGTACTCAATTTCTGTTTGACTTTAATTCTTTTCTTTTCTTTTTTTCTATTCTAAACAATAGACAATTTTACTACTAAGGTAACATAATTTCCATTTTTTTTTCAATTCATTTGAATTGATTTTGATTCTCTGCATGTGGTACCACCTGGTAGTTAATTTTAGAATGATTGTTTACAAGATTCAGTAATTTTTATAATAGTATATTAGTGAATATAATAAAAGCCAATATAGAAAATATTAAAAATGAAAAATAAGCATATTTTATTCAGTTGGTTGAAAACAAGAATTTCGACTTTTTATCTCAGTTCTGAATCCAAAACAAAAACTTTAAAATGTTAGAATTTGAAAACGATACGATACGAAATCTCAGTTATAGAAAATATCAGAACAAAATTCATATTTATAAAAATTGAAATATATTATTAAAGTAATATAATTCCGTTTATTTCTTTTCTATTTCTTTAAAGAATGAAATTAAAATATTTCATGTTTTAAACAAATAAATAAATTTTAAATCTCTCATACTTCTTTTTAGTAAGGAATATATGTACTATAACATCCTTTAAAAATCAGGCTTAACAATTCTGAACAACAAGTATTAGAAAGAATATGATCAAAATCAATTAAAAGGCAGAAATTATAATGAATCTGGCAAATTTTTTGTGGATTTCCTATTAAATATATTTTTATGATTCTACAATTTTAAAGATTTTTCAATTTCAGGAATTTGTTAAAAATAAAATATGTGGCAACGCCTTTAGAGTTCTTGAATCATTGCATCTCAAATAAATAAACAAAGTTAAGGACTTTCTTTTGACATTTGTGAGATGAAGTCTAAGAAAAAAGATGTTTTTAAGATATCTATTAGATTGTACACTCGATATCTAAAAACTTACCTAATCAAAGTTTCTGAAAAGGCCTGAAGAAATTTGAGGTTTGAGTTAAATAACAATGTCATTAGCATTCGAAAGAATGTTTATTGATTTTAAAAGAGAAAAGAATAAACAAAGAAAGTAATTCAACTTTCATCCATAAAATCCTTTTATGTTTAGAAACAAAAATTTTGCATTGTTTATTTTCAAATGACATTAGTTATATTCAGTACCTATAAAACTTACATAAAAATGTAAAAACTATTTAAGAAAATCTTTGAAAAAAGTATGTAAGGATAAAGAATATAAAGGATACAAAAAAAATCACGTAAGATATTAAAGTTAGGAAACCGTCTCATCAAACAAAAAAACTTACATAGTTACAAAAAAAATTTACCTTGCAGAGCAAATGCTCCAGCAACAAAGACTAGAAATACCAGAATCTTCATAGTGTATTTCTTTTTTAAAATTGATTTAAAGTAGATTTCTCACTTAATGCCTGTTTTTTATACTGTTTTATCAGTACGTTCTTAGTTCACAGTGCTCAATATTATGCTGATCGTATTTCCAAACTGTGGGAATCGACACCTGTTAGAAATTATCAATCAAAGTCAGGTTTGTAGCCAAGTAAATACTCGTGTAACCTTGAATTGTTTGTAATTGTGATAAATCCTTTTTGTTCGATAAAGAATACAGATTGAAGATGGAGGAAAACTAGATAAACTACTTTATAAAATAAAATCTTCCTAAAACGAGTTGAGTAATTCATATACGGTATTACAAATTAAGCAGTACGAAAAGTTCCACGAATTTTTTAATGTCTTTTTCTTAAAACTATCAACATTGGCAAAGTAAAATTTCAACAAAAAATTAGTTTGAGTTGCAATTTATTAATCAAACATAATGCAAAATTGCTTTAAATAGATTTTATTTTTATTTCTTATTACTGCCTCATAAAAAGGAAAATAAGTTGTTCTAAAAGAATTTGAAAGGAAACTCTTTTATCAATTCTAAGACACTAGTCAAATGATATTAATAATAGGTTTAAAATTTCATTGTCTGCCGAAAACTAAACAATGTTTCATTATCTTCATAATTGTTCTTAGTTCTGAGGAATGCGGTTATAATTTACAAGTTTCCAAGTTTAACAATTTTCTAATTTTGAAATTTTGTTCCTTAAAAGGCAGTTGCTTTTTGTCAGTAGTTTCTCTTACCACTAGTGGCATCGAACAAAACTAAGTTCATATGGGTTGAAACGAAGGCTAGTAAATATAATCTATTTCAACTACGTTTTTCCGAATTTCATCCTGGTTGAGGCCCACAAGCTGTTAATATGTGCATATGTGTAACAAATTTTGTTTGAATCTGTCGAATACAAAATTAAAAATGTTGAAGGATTTTGTTTGATAATACAATTTGTAAAACATTATTTTTGATAATACAAAAGATGATACAAAATTATACAAGATGATTTTGAGATGATACAAAAATTATTTTTTAAAGTTTTCCCTATTAATATTATTTAAAGAAATTCGAAATTAGTGCTGAAAAACACTGAATTTTTACTTGATAAATTAAATATATTTACTTAATGTAATAAAATATTTAAAAAAATCTTTTTGAGATGTACATTTCATCGCAACAAAGGATACATGTGCCAAGATTTTTAGTTTTAGATCAAATGGTTTTGCTTGCAGACATCCAAGACGCACTGACACACATTCATTGCTTTTATGCTATGAAATGTTTTGGAATAATTATTCAAGTGATATGTTTCCAAAATTTATTCAAGCATAATATTCAGTGGCGGATTTGGCGTTTCAGATGCCAGAGGCGAAATTCAATTTGAGTCCCCCCTGTAATATTTATAGTATGCATTCTTTATACATATTTTTCACTCTGTTAAGCTCTGCATCTGATTTTTTTTGTGTTAATAAAAGGAGGGCGAGAATTTGGTTCATAAAATTGAAAATTAAAATTAATTTTTCCATAGTACTGGACGGTATTTAAAATAATGAAAAAGTTCAGGGTGTGTTTAAAAAAAATGCGCTATTTTGTACCATAGTTACGCAATATTTGTCAAAGATACATGTCTGAAACTTCATTATACACCAAATCATTTACTATAGAATGGAGCTAATTTTCTTTTTTTGCTATTAAAAGTTCGGTTTTGTTTTAAAACGTTATCAAAGTTGCGAATTTTAATTAATTTACGTTTTTCCCACTTTCAGAACAGTCATTTTCTTACTATTTATAACTAATTAAACCGTTCCAATAAACAAACAATGCCTTTTATTGAAAAACTGAGAAAATGGGTCGATTAATTTGCATTTAATTATTTAATTTTGTTTCAAATTAAGTTCCTTAAAAATAAAATAAATTAGAAGGAAAATAATAAAGAAAAGAAAAATACGTCAACTAATATTGATACTATTATTTATTAAACATTAGAAATATATTGAACTATATTAAAAACAACAGTAGTTTCTTCTTTTCGTATATTAAAAACAAATTAAATAGGAACCTTTCTGGCTTTAGCTTTAGCAAATTTATCAATTATAGTTTCATACTCTAACAAATTGACTACATCATTTTCGATGAACATCATGGATAAGTAACTTAAGTTTAATTGTGATACAGAATTCCTTAAAAATTTTTTTACTCTTTTAAGCACCGAAAATGAGCCTTCACCACTTGCATTACAAATGGGAATAGTTAAAAAGATTTTTAGAATTGTCTCTACATTAGGAAATGTAGACTGCAGTCCTCCGATTATTAATTTGTACATATCAATAGGATTTGTAATTTTTTCTTCTTTTATGAGGGCAATAAAATGTACAAGTTCATCTTTAAAATTTCTAGTCACAAAATCATTTTCATATTTTGCGCATATGTTATCCACGCAGTCATTAAATTTGACATCGGACATATTAAAATCAAAAAAAATTCCACAATCTAATAAAGCCTCACTGTAAATCGCACTCCTTCGCGATAGATCTGCAATTAATACATCACAAATAACCTTGTGTACATTAATAACAAAATTTTCTTTTGGACTAAAATTTTTTTCGTTTAATGTTGTTTCATCAAATTGCAGTTTTCTTTTTCTTATCCGTGTTTCCCGATAGTTCCGGTTTTTGATCAATGCATTGGCGCCGATCTCTATATCTTCGAAGTTGGTCCGGACAATCTTTATAAAATCGGATAGCAATTGTAATAGATTTGTTGTAAGCAGTAAATTATACTGTGTATCTTGCAATGATTTGCTTGTACTATTTATTCTTTGCAATAATTTATCCCATAAAACAGTTAATAAAGCTGTTTCATAATATTCGAAACATTCTGCTAATTTTTTTGCCCCCAGTTTGCTTACAGGTTTTTCAGTATCCGACGTGCTAATTTTGGTTAGAACTGCTTTAATATTTTGATAATTACTTTTTAATGTTGAAACTGCGTCTGCTCTTGATGACCACCTAGTATCACTTATTCTTTTTAAATTTGGAGATTGATTTTCTAAACTATTATTAAGCATATTCCATCATCGAGTAGATGCCGAGAAATATACATATAAATTCTGAATAAAATCAAAATATTTTAATGCACCAGAACATGATTCTGCTGCACAATTTCCCATTAAATGGCTTACGCATGGTACGAAAACGGCTGTATTTATGTGCTGTTTTAGTCTTGTTGAAGTCTACTGTATTTTCCTGCCATATTTGCTGCGTTATCGTAGGTTTGGCCCCTACAATTTTTAATATCTATAGACAAATCTTTTAAAAACTCAAGAATTATTTTTTCTAAATATTCAGAATTATGGTTTTGAATATTAATAAAGCCGAAAAATCTTTCTTTTATGTCCCCATTTTTACTAACAAATCTCAAAATACAAGTAAGTTGGTCTACGTGAGATATATCCGGAGTAGAGTCCACAATTATTGAATAATAAATTGCTTCTTGAAGTTCAGCTATTAGATGTTTTTTAACTGCATCACCCATTAAACTTATGAATTCGTCACATATCGTGTGAGATAAATAATTGACATTTCCACTCCCTGGATTGCTAAATTTTTCCAAATGCAATTTTAGAAAACTTTCAAATTCTGCCAAATAATCAATGCAACTCAAGAAATTTCCTTTTCGATTGGAAGTTGTATCTTCTCTGTGGCCACGAAATGCTATTCCTAAACTCGCCAACAATTTTACTGTTGCAATGACTCGCTGTAAAACAGCTCGCCAATACTTTTGTTCCGTGGCAACCTGCTGTTCTAAGTGAGTATTTATACGTCCAGAAATAGACAAGCGTTTTTGCAGAGTCACCATAGATTTGATATGGTTCTGTGAAGTTTCGTCACCACTTAAGTCTCTAGCTAAATTTTTCCAATCACTAAATCCTGTTGAAAATTTCGTGTACGCATTAGAAAACATTTTACAAACATAACAATAAATGCACTTACTTGTAGCCGAATATACTAACCATTGGCGAAATTCTTTTGTGCCATTTGCTTTAATACAATAAAAATTCGTTTCAGAAACATTCCTATAATAGATTCGATTTCTATCTCCGCATTTTACTTTAAGACTTGTAATATTCCCAATATTACAAGGGTTATTTATCAAATAATGTTCAATCATTTTATCTGATAAGTTTGGTGGCCACAATGCAATGTCACTGGGAAACAAATACTTGTCTTTATATTTACCACAGTCAGAATCAGCTATTATTTTTTGCTGTATAAAATTACAAATTGTTGATTCTTGTGTTCCATTCTTAGAGCTCTCATTAATTTCTTCGAATTCACATTCTGCTTTGGCTAGCTCATCGGTTTTTTCTTGTGCATATTCTGTTTTAGTTTGTTCGTCTGTTTTTTTAGGATTGCATTTTATTTCATTTCGCTCACCAATTTCTTCGAATTCATTTTTGACTTCAGCTTGCTCAGGGATTTTTTCCTGTGTACATTTCATTTCAGTACACTCATCAACCTTTTCAAATTCACATTGTATTTCAACTCGCTTATTAATTTGTTTCAATTTATATTCCACTTCTGATTGCGTATCGTTTTTTTCATGTGCATATTCAATTTCAATTTGCCCATTGGTTCTTTTAGGTACACATGCAGCATCTGGTTGCTCAACTGCTCTTTCTGGCTCGTTTTCCATTTTAGCTCGTTTTTCAAACGTTATAATGAATTTATTGAGTGAATTTTGATATCGTTCAACATATTCTTCTTTTACTTTTTGCTTTTCGAAGCACCCGATTCAAACTTTCTTTTGGCTGGCATGGCTAATACATTTTTAAAAAAATTAGTCGTATAAAAAATATTAGCTGGACTTAATACCCGTTCCTTTGCTTCCAACGACGACGATAGCAAACCTCGGAGGATGGGAAAGGTCATGTGGTACCAGAGGGGGGAACCAAGAGAGGGTCGAAGAGGAAGTGAACGAGACAGAAGATACTTGATCCATTTTCATGTTTTTTTTTATTATTATTATTTTAATCCTTTCATGTAAATAATATGATAAATCTAGAATTGGATTGTTTCCTGTAATCATTTCTACACAATCATCCCGATTGAAATATTTATATATCCGGTGTAGAATTACAGGAAATAATAAATGCATATTTTATTATACATATTATTATTTTAGAGATACATTTTGAGGTCCCTTAATTTATGAGGCTCGAGGCCCGAGGCGCGCGCCTCATGCGCCTGTTCGGAAATCCGCCACTGATAATATTTCTTTTTCAGTAAATTTTCGGGTACTTTTTTTGGAAACAAGTTTAAACTTCAAAATTTTTAACGAAAATCACGAAATAAAAGGGATTGTGAATAATTTTAGAGAATACTGATAAGCGAGATGTTTTAACTCTTAAAATTGCTAAGTTCTTAGTTTGATTCATAATTAATATTAAGCTTGATTGCTTAAAGTGCTTTGAGTCATCTATATCTTTCATATTTTCGTAATCCGGCTTGAGTAAATATTTGCCTATCAAATTACAGATTTATACTCATAATAATTTTAATTGCATTTTTAAGAAGTATTCCAATCAACAATATTTGAGCAGACAAAGAAATATGAACTAATATATTTTTAAGAGAGATGGTACTGCTGATATTTAATCTGGGTTATTGTATTTTTTTATCAACTTATGATTAGAATACTTGATTGCAGCATCATTTTTAATGCCGCATCATTCCTTATACGCATAAAATGTTTCAAAATTTAAGATAGTAAGGTAATTTTTTAACCATTACCCCATACTAAAGAACTGAAGGCTGAAAACTTCAGTTTTTCTTAAATATTAATCAAGCATTATGTTTTGTTATTTAAGCATCATTTTTTGTTCCAAAAGTGATACATATAGCAGGAATTCTACCCATTAAAATTTTTAATTATTTAATTCAGATCCTTAGATTTCCTTGTCTTTTTATTGTAGTCATACTTACCCTACACTTCACCTTGTAATAATTACTTTTCAAACTATTTCATTATTTGGCCTTTCTCTATGTCTTTATGCAATAATTAGGTTTCTAAGAAGAACAAACATTCTGCTTCCTTTGATATTATTATGATTTCATTAAATGGCATTCTTCGGGATTATTTTATTGATTCATTAAATATTGATAGAAGCCTTAAACATTTTTATACAACATAATACTTTTTAACTCCATAATACTAAAAAATGTGTGTAATCTACGCATCGAATCTTAGAGTTTCTGAAATAATTAATTTCAACTTGATAAGATCAAAGAGTAATAGTGGGAGAATTCTCGTAGGATAACGCAGTAATTAAGAGCTTAATATTGTGCTTAATGAGTAAATATAGTATACATTTTTTTTCTATAATTCCGTTGAAAAGGCTGGCAAAATAGATTTAGGTTTTTATTCATTTGACCACAAAAAAGATTGTTTAAAGTTATATCTTAAAATTCCTTTTGCCGTGCACTAATTGTTTGTTTGCTATACAATAAAATAACAGAAAAGAATTTCTGAATTAATGTATGATGCATAAGCTCATTTTTGAAAAAACACACGCAGTAAATTGAACATCGGGAATGAACTCTGGTATTCCTTACAACATTAGACAGATTTCTTTGCTGTTTCTTCACAATCTGAGGAAACAGAAACTTTCGAACAACCTAAATGCAAAATTGATTGAAAGATGTCATAAAATCACAGAACTAATAGACTTTAGAGTAAGAATTCGTTTAATAGGTTATCAAAAAATATTAAAGATTCACACCAAAATAACACTCGATCCAGCTTTCTGTTTGCCAATAAGTGCAATAAAAATCTTAACAAGTGCATGATATGCAGAAATCAGTTATCTATAGGACATATATTTGTATACAGAGATACCGTATATGGCCAATAATTACTTGTTCTACAGCATGTGAGTGTCTTAATTCGCGTTTCTTGTAATTTATTGTAACTACAATCATCGCAACGTTTTAGAAACATAGTTTTATTTACAATATAACTAAGAAATTAAAAATTTTATTCTTACTACCCGCTTCACCAAATCAGTGTGTGAATGCATTCCTAAGAGAAAAAGGTAGAATAGTTTTTTTATAAGCTTCGCGAGTTAATACTCGGGTGATGAGTGACGCGACTATTACCTCACACACAGCTACCATGGTGTTTGGAGTTTACAGATATATGAAATTATTTATATAATTTTTGATAGATATAAAGGATTTATGATAGGTGTAGATGTTTTATGATATATATTAATGATTTATAATTGATATATATTATTTATGATAGGTATATCGGATTTATGATAGGTATATCGGATTTATGATAAGTATAAATGATTTATGATAATCGCCCACTACATGAATTACCAAAAACAATTTTGTACAATTTTAATTTGATATTTAATTTATTAAAATAGTAATTCTAATAAATTACTTTAATAAATCAGGAATGTGTCATTGTGCAGAAACTATTTTAGCATTAATTCATAATTAAAAAATACTTTTTCCCTTGATATCAATTTTATGTCAGTATATTTTGTAAAAAAATCCAGTTTAGCAATAATCTGTTAAGTACGCTTCAACAGATAGAGTTAAAATAAAATTTAAAATATTATATCAAAGGTAATTAGCCTAATCATTAATTAATATTCTTACTTCATCATATTATTTGTCTTTCATTAATCATGAGTTATTATCCTTATTAAAACTGTGAGAAAATTTGTTTTCTTTGGGTAACGAATTCAAAGCAATACTTTCATTTCCCCTCTTATTTTCATGATAATGCTTTATCGTTAATAATATTTCAGTAAGCAGCATAATGTGGGGGGTGACCAGGTGTGGTCACCCCAAAACTTTAACTTACTAGCTCTTTTATCGAGGTGAATTGTTATTTTAGAAGCATTGTACCAAACTTTATTAAAACTAAAATCACAGTTGTATTTATATCACCCCGTACCAAATTTGACTTATTTAAATTATTGCGTTATTATAAGTTTTTGAAGGTGCAGACTAACAGATGGCCAACACATTATTATATTTAGCACAAGATTTGATATGTTTTTATATTATAGCGATTCAACTTGTGTAACGAATTTTATTTATTTCGCTCTCTTCGGTTTGTAGTTACCTGTTGAATTCGAAAAGCCATACAGACTCCTTTTGAATAGATTTTGTTGAGAATTTTATTGAAATCTACAATTTGGTGTGTATGTGTAGTGGAAGCCTCATTAGCCAGTTAACATCAACCAGACCGAAGTAATCGCTTTTCTCTAGTGGCTATGTTACTCTGCTACAAACCCTAAGGTTGCGAGTTCGGTTCTCAAGCACCACCCTCATATGCACCGAATTTCATCCTCTATTTGAAAGTGTTACTGAGTTATCTTTGTCGAGGTCAGACAGATATAATGTAAAAAAATATGCCTTTTGAACTCAGGGTGGTCTGAAACAGAATTATAAGTCAAGATGTCAAGCTTGAATTTTTTGACAGTTAGAAGTATTTCTCTATATTTAATATAAGTGAAAGTAAAAATCCTAACCTTTAGTAAGAAATTAATACAGATGGATATTAAAAGGATGAAAAATTTTAAAACATTTGTTTATTAAGTTTTCTTATTGAATAAAATATTGCTTTTTTAATTAAAATTTTTGTTTTGATGTTAATTTTCCTCAGCAATAATGAATTACATTCACAACAGTATGTAATTTTAGCTTAATTATTGATAAAACAAATAGAAACATAATTATTTCTAAACTAATGAATCTTAATATTATGAGGGCACCAGATTTTTTATCATTGAAAGATTATTGAGACGTATTTCAAAATAAATTTTTTGAGAATACTAATTACGTTGCGAAGGATTTCAATATTTATACTGCATTATCACTGCATTTTCAACTATTAAATTAATAGTTTTTTTCAGGGGGAGACAAAAATAAATTATTCGTGAGGAAACACATCGTAATGAGGGTGAGAAGCTTCCGGCCTGATGATTGGTTCTCTCCACCCTGGAGGGTACACAAAAAGGAGGAAGTATGGCTCCTCCCTTTGGTAACGGAACGT
This sequence comes from Argiope argentata, assembly GCA_026289955.1. Taxonomy (NCBI): domain Eukaryota; kingdom Metazoa; phylum Arthropoda; class Arachnida; order Araneae; family Araneidae; genus Argiope; species Argiope argentata. Next base: position 167,238 of record JAOUZG010019355.1, on the reverse strand, counting down.
ATATCCTTAGGGAAGGGTTGTACCGTGACCGGTGATGGCCTTTAGGACTCACCGCCCTCGCCAGTGTTGTTTTTGGGGCTTTTCAGTCATTTAATTATTTTTATCCATGTGTCTTCATGCAGGCTGGAGAATCAATGGTGTGACTTACTCATGAAAGTAACCAAAACATTGTTAAAAAAACGAAAAAAAAGGCATATTTAAATATTTTTCATCTTGAAGTTCATGTTTTAATACTAATAAAAAGATACTAATAATTATCCCAAAGAAGAAGATACTAATAATTAGACCAAAATATATTTAAAAAAAGAAAAAGGAAACATATTTTAACATTTTAATCTTGAATTCTGTGTTTCAATAGCAGATATTAGTAGTTCCTCCAAAACACTCTGTGCATATTTCCTGTTTTAGTTTTCTTCTTAAACAAAAAGAGGAATATATGTACATATTTTCTAGTTTTTATCTTGAAATCTGAATTTGAATAGAAGATATTAATATTTTGATAATTACTGATCAATAAATGACGTTCTGACGGAAATTTTAAAATAAAATTATGACTCTGAGAAAAGGGCCAACGCATTTTGAACTAAGTTTTATTATGTTTTATATTTTAGTCAAAATCAAAGATTTTTTGGTAAGAGTTTGATTATTACGGACATTCTTCGGGCTTCACACATGGGCCACTTGTGCCACTCTTGAAGATGTATCCTCTTTTGCAATCACATCTTTGGATGCACTGCTGAGTGCAGATTCTTGAAGGGTTGCCACGGTTTTGGCAGTTCACTGGACAGGCAGATCCGCACCCGTTAAAATACTGATTGTCGTCACAGGCGCCTGAAATAAATAGAAAAAAATTATTCAAAATAAATATGAGAAGAAAACTTAAAATAACATTACAAAGAAATTGTAACGTTTTCATTTTGCAAGCATTTCACCAACTGATTGCCTTGTCTTGAGGAAAAGCGATATTATTATCAGTAGTACAAAATTTTTAACTTTTCTTGCCGCAGGTGTTGCCATGGAAAAGAGTTAGGATATTTGATAAAATGAGATGTTAAATATTCTTCAAGTTTCTGACACTATGCTTCTATTCTGAAAATCGCAGGTCTCTACCTTTTTGAAGACATTCCACTCTTAATTTGGGTTATACGTTGCAAATTAAGAGTGACGCATAATACTTACCATTTTCATCTCCAATAAAATGTTTAAGGTTGAAAATTCCAAAGACAGAGCTGTGTTAATAGAATACTTATTCTTTTCAGTTCTTTTGTCCCTTTTTAACAAACCGTATCGATACAGGAGAAGAAATTTGCTCAGAATCCCCAAATCGAAAGGCGAAACAAGTTATTATACATTTTTAAAAATAAATACTTTTTTATTTTAAAATTTAAATAATGCACAATATAAGGTTGTTAGAAAAGTATCACGTGTAATCTCACCAATAATTTCTCGCATACTGTCTAATAAAGATGTTATCCCCCAAAAAATATAATACGTGGCCTTCAATAGTCACAAAATATTACTTTGGTTTAAATTTGGCGTTTATATTGAATTTATCGTGTTATCCTTTGACAGATTTTTTGACGTTTATTCCTTGGCATACATTGATAATATTTGTATTTTAGACGCATTTTTCTCAATCGATTTAAAAAAATTTGACACATAACTGCATTTTTAGACAATAAATACCATGCCATATTTAATACACTTAAGCCATTGAGTTTTTAAGTTATCGATTTTACATATTTTTGAAATTACAGACCTACGAACTGTCAACCCCTTGTTGGATTTGGATCAAAATTTGGAAAGTATCTACTCTATAATTGTTAAATATGCGTGCCAAATTTCATATCTATAGCTCTCTTAGTTTTTAAATTTTCGTAAGAACTTATATTCGAACAGTTGAATAAATAGACTTCTTCAGCTTTGCATAAAATTTGATATAAATCTACAAATTTAGATTAAAGATATCATAGCAAATGTCAGCCATCTTGATCAAAGTGTTTTTAATTTACATTTGTCACCGACAGACAGACGGACATTTTCCAAAAATGTGTTTTTAGCTCAAGAAGTTCTAAATCTCGTATAACTCTTGAGTTTTAATTTTTTTTACGACTAAAATGTTTTTTTCTATATTTTCTATATTAGTACACGAGAAAAAAATATATAAGAATTAGTAAAGTATGACTGCCTTTCTTCTATAGAACTATTTCAAATGAATTGATTTCAAATTAATTAATTTCATAGAACTATTTCAAATAAATTAATTTCATTGAACTATTTCAAATAAATTAATTTCAAAGAACTACTTCAAATCAATTGATTTCATAGAACTATTTCTAATGAATTTCCCTTTAGTAAAATTCAGATTTTCATCAAATTTTCGTTTCTGTTTTTTATTGAATGTATCATGAAATTGAAACCTGAACCTCAGAAATAAGGAAAAGATTTCCTCTTATTTAAAAAGCTGTCTTGTAAAAGATTATAAATTAGTCCATCTACATAAATATATAAGAATTTTTAAAAAGAAATCTTGTACTACAACGACAGTAAGTAAATTTTTTATTAACTTTCAATTAATGCAAATTAATATCAACATTTATTATTCACCGATTTGCAGAAACCTATAAATTTTATAATGAATTCTTTGGTTTTTAAACTTCAAATTTTATTACCTGAAAAAGCAATTTGTAAAAATTAAATTTTTAAATGTAACTTTTATTTTTAAAAAAGAGAACTAAGATTATGCAATTTTTGAATATTTTCCTTTATATAATAATAATATATATAATGCTCTACCTTGCTTTATAAATAGGGGATAAATAGAAAGCCAAAAAAATTTTACATATATTTTAGATAATTCTTCAAAAAACAAATACTTTTAAAATATCTTTTTTCTCTATTAAACTCTATTTTACAACTTTAAAACTATCATCTTATGAGAAAAAATTATCCTAGATGAAGCTTAATGAAGATAATGAGGGTAATCTCTACACTATGTACTTTATCAAAAAGTGCAAACTGATGCTGTTTTGCTTATTATTTGAAAAAATGTTTCATGTCACTATTTCTAAAAAGCTGCACAGTTTAGAAATTAAAAAATAATTTTATGAAAAATGAAAAATAAGATTATTCAATTTTCGAAAATTTGTCTTCTTTGATTAACAATAAATACAATATGTATAGTGAATAAGTAGTAAATCCAATTTTTTATGCATAATTCAGATTATTGTGCTAAACACAAATACTTTACTCGTATATTTTTTCAATATTAAATTCTAATTTACAACTTAAATCTGCTGTTTGATAATAAAGAATCATCCAAGATGTAACGTCATTTTGATTATCATGTAAATATTTCCATACGTATTCTAAATTTTACGAACATGGGTTAAATGAAATTTTTGCTTCTTAATGAAAAATGTTGCATTCGCTATTTTTCAAAAAATGATCAATTTCGATAATATAATAAATAATTTTGCATTATAAAATGAAAAATCATGTGAACTGGGATTGATTCCTATTCATGCAAAATGGTTTTTAATAAATAATTTTGCATGAACGTCATTTTATTCACTTTCTAAGTAATTTATAATGCATTTGGGATTTTAATATATTCCTAATTACTACTGGAAATTTTAACTTATCGAATCATTTTTAGATGATTATGCTCAGATAATTAAATTTTTATTGGTAAATCGTAATGACAATATTTTTCTAAATAGATCATAGCAGAATGGTGATATACTTCAAATAATCAATTACTTTTAGCAGAGATTATTTGTTTAATCCATTTACTGACTTCGATACGTTCTTTTATTTTTTATCTTCAAATTAGAAATTCCCTTCATAAATGAATATCGAAATGTTGAATGCGATTTTGAAAAGTTTTCAATTTTTATTAATGTTTGCAGAAAAGCGAGATGAAGAATCAAAATTACCTAAACTATTTTGTTGAAAAATAGTAAACTAAACAAAAAATAGGGATTCTTTCTTTAAACCCTTTCCAAAAGTTTCTTTTAACAATTTCATATTATGAAAAGGCCTAAATACTTCCTGAATTGATTAAAGAATTATCTAAAACATTAATTTTTATTATTATAATATTATATTTATTTGTAATAAGAAAATTAATTATATTTTTAATTATAAACAATAACTTGGTAATGGAAACATTCTACAAGATATGTCTTAAGATATTGATATACTTAATTTGTCATGTACTAAAATTTTAAAGAGTAATTAATTACACTCTAAAAATAGAATTATAAGATTTTAATATGCTAATAGTTTATCGAAATTTTAATGTTTTCCAGATCATCTAAAGAACATATCTTTTCACGTCACGTTTTTCAAGAACATATATTTAAACGTCAGAAGATTCACTTTTCAATCCTGGCGATGTTCTTCTGAATTTTTTTCTTTGATTTTAGTAATACTTTCAAAGCAAATTAATTTAATATTTTGTAATTAATGCAAATAAATTTAACATTTATCTAACATTTAAATAATCAGCCATCTGTTTAATTCTGCTGTTCGATTTTCATGTATGGTATTTAATTAAAAATACGTTTCAAAAATATTTTATTTTCGTGATTTTTGTTTATTATTTTTTATTTAGTAGAAATGTCTCCTTTTGTATTATTTTGGGAAAAAATTAAAGTAATGTCTCTAATTTTGTATTATTTAGAATTTCCAAACTTGATTTGGAATTTGGTGAAATAGCGTCAGATAATCACAAATTATAAAAATTATTTAATTTTTAACTTTAAAATTTGATCTAATTTTGTAAATTGGTAAACTTGAGAGGAGATAGAATGACAAAATAGAATTATAAAAAAATCAAATAATCAGGTGAGTAGAGTTTTTTTCAGGCTGACGCTTTTAGGAAGGCATTTTATCACCCCCAGGTTTGTGGAGAGGTAGTCAGATGGATTCAAAAACGATATAGAATCAGTTATCACCTGCCAAAGGTCAGACGTGTTTCCTATAGGAGAGCTTGTACCGTGGCCGGTGACAGCCTTTGCAATACATTAAATTCTTTCATTATGTAATTTAGATAATGTCACGGCGTCCGATTCTGTCGTTCAAGGCAGGTCAAAGTAATTATCTGTGGTTAGAAAAGCATTTTTTTTTGTAAATAAAATTATATAAAGATCATTACAGAGTTTGAATTTTTTTGGCACAAGAGCTACACCTGGCTAAGATGCACCACATATCTTATTAAAAACGTAAAATCATGTATTTAAAATTCTTAAGCATATACTGAATGATGAAAGATGAAACAAATACTCAACAATGAAGTGTGAGGAATAAAAAGGATGAGATGTTAAAATTACAAACGGGATCAAAAATTCTGACAAACATCTCAAACACAAAAAATTCTAAAAGATTTAAATTTTTATAAAAATTTAATAAAGTTAATTAAGTTCTCTGTAATGATTATTACTGACAAGTCATTGGCAAATAAATGAACCACGTTTAAAATATTACAAGGATAACACATTTGAACTATGTTTCTGAATTGAAATTCGAATTTCACTCGTAGTGTGACCTTTTTAATTATTGTATATACATGCTGCTCGTATACATAAAATAGTATATATTATGAATCATATCAATAATTTAAATTCCTGTTATTACATCATTTAAATTTTTTTCTTCATTAATAATAATTATTATTATTTAATAGTAACATGCTTGAAGCGATTTGGAACATGATTCAATTGCAATTTCTATGCTCAATTACATTTAAAAAAGAAAAGATAATTTTATTTTTTCTTGACTCATACGTTAAAGGAAATGAGACTTAAGGAGAAGCTAAAAAGCATTGTTTTATGATTGATTCGTCAGTTTTAATAAAAATTCACTTTTAACTCTTTAAAACATAGTGATACATTTATTGAAACATTTATATCGAAGTATTAACCAAACAATTTGATATTGAAAATATATATATATTATATATATATTGTGTTTTATAAAATATATAATATTTTACATTAAAAATATAAAATATTATATGTTTATATATTTTATGTCATTTATATTTTATGTTTAAAAATATGCTTTTGAATATTTTTAATAAATAGATATATTTTATATATATTTATTATATATTTTATGTTTTATAAAATGTATAATATTTTATATTAAAAATAGAAAATAATATATATTTATATATTTTATTTTTAAAGTTATGCTTTTGTGTTAAGTAACTGTAAAACTGAGTTACTCATTACCACACATTAATACTTTGATGTAAGTAGTTCAGAAAATATATTGGCAGGTCTTAAAGAGTTAATGAATAACTATGTGCACACACAAAAAAATGTATTTCATTCCACAGCAATGTTTGAATATCTAAGCTAAGTAATTAAAATAATTTAAATATTTTCTCATCTATTTATTGCACGATTCAAATATATGATTTGTGTTCTTAGGTCTAACTATTTTTTTCCACAGCCTTATAATTTATTATTTAATTTTGCTATAAAATCTAGCAAATGAAACAAAAATTTTGACGAGTATAAGTATAGTATTCTGTTTTAGTTACTTTTCAAAATAAATCGTATTATGTATTTAAAGTTCCGAAAGATAAAATAACTACATATGAAATGTCCTTATTTGTGCACTACAATAAATTCTTGTAATTTAAAATTGAATTTATCATTAGAAATACTGTACACTGACATTTTGTTATATTGTTCCACAATAAAATCAAGCCATTCGAAAATTTTGTTACAGTTTAGTTTAGTTATATTAACGTCCAGCTGTAAAACAACACTACGTATATTTTGGGAGGAACCTCGTAATTTTGAATCATGGCCAGATGACGAAGACGACACCTGATCTGGTACCCTTTCACCACACCATACAAGCGAGATAGGGATTGGTCAAGACAGATTTAACGTGCAACTGATCTCTTTATGCGACAATTCTTCGATGGAATCGGGTCTCGAAGAGGAAACCCTACGGCTCACGATTCGAGACCTTAGCATAAGGTCACCGTACCCCGAAAATTTTGTTGAAAAGTGCAAAAGTACTAAAATCTGTTATTCCTTTATTGTTATACTTTCAATTAAAATCAAGAAATCTAAAAATTTGTCTCAAAGAAAATAATCACTGAAATCTGATGGGTTTTTTTTAATGTATTTCAATTTTTTTTTGTTACAAACAAACGCGTTCTAGCCTAATAATCCACAATTATTTCATTTCATTCATAAAGTCATGTTATTAAAACTCGGATTTGTAGAGTAAAAATTACGAACTGGTGTCTAAATTTTAAATTCCATTAAAAAAATTAGAGTCATAAAAATTTAGATAATAAGTAATATCGCTATTAGAAAACAATTCAACTTACTTATTGCTTGGAGGAGAACCAAAACAACAAAACAAAATGCAAAGACAGCCTTCATCTTTCCGAGAAATGGTCTCAAGCTCGTAATAAAGTGATGTAAGAAAAGAGTTTGCATTTAGTTTTGTCTCTGAAATTGTGACGTGCGTGAAATATTTTCAACCAGAATCCACCAGCTGCCCGCAGCTGCCCAAGTGCAAACATGCAGCAACTTTCAATGAAAAAAAAAAAAAGAAAAATGAATATTTTTAGTTTTCTCTGAGCAAACATGCAAAGGGAGGGGAATTTCAAGGAGACTAGAAGCCGTTTTTTTTCTTTCTAGTTTTCGAATTATAGAGAAAGTATTGCAATTGCCGAAAATTTGAACTCGAGATTTCAAAGAATTTCAACATTTTAGATCTGTTTAAGTTCAGAAAACACATTTTTGATATTATGTCTATCTATTCATCAGTCTGTAGTAAATGAACTAGAACGAGTTTGGCTTCATAATGTTGCCTCAACCCAAGGATTCGGGACAAAAATTCAAACAATGACTCATCATCTCGAAGAAAACAAAGATGACGGTGTCCTGGTACAGGGGTAGCGTGTCTCCCCCGTGATCTGAGTGTCCCGGTTTGGGTATGGCTGTTCTTCTGTGTTCTATATTTAAAGTGCATGAGTGTGCTTTCCTGTAAAAGTGGGCTGTGCAAGCCAATGTGATAAGTACGTAGAAAAGTCGTCCTCTTGGCCCTAATTGGTGCTAAAAAATGGCAAAGAAAATCCTCCAACGAATGCAAAAGCGAGTCAAGCGATATCTTGAAACGAGGCGTACAACATCGTTTAACCGATTATAAAACACTAACACTAAATTTGCGAACTGTCAGGGAAGAATTATATAACCGATAAGCAACATTGATTAATTAATTTTTGTTCTTTTTCAAATAAATTATAGAGAATAATGAAATAAATACTTTTTTATTTTCCTTTGAAATGATGCCGGCGTCCTGGTATAGGGGTAGAACGTTTTCCCTGTGATATGGGCGTTCCGGGTTCGAGTCCCGATTCGGGCAAGGTTTTATTTATCTGTTCTATCTGTAAAGCCTAGTTTCAACGACCTGCGAATCTTCAGAAGGTCCAAGTGTTCCCCTTTTTGGTTTTTCCTAACGCGTCCCCCACCTGGCGGTTTCTTGGAGTCCTTTGATGCCTGGACACTTTACCGACAATTTGCGAGGAACTTAAGACGCGTCCACAGGCATCAAAGTACCCCAAGAAACCGCAAGAGTGGCAAAAAGGGGAAACGCGTGGTCCGTCTGAAGATTCGACAAGGCATTGGAACTAGGCAAAAGGAGTGTGAATGTGCCATCTGTAAAAAGAGGCCGTGAAAGCGACTGTGATGAGTGAGTAGCAAAAATCGCACTCTTGGCCCAACTTCAAATCAGGAGACGCTGATTAAGCCTAGATTACTGACTACCTCAGCGAGCTTGACCATGGCAAATTCCGTAAGAAACAACAACAAACCAAGATTTCTTTGGATTTTAAGAATACTAGTGAGTGGATGAATTAAAAAAAAATGTGTTTGAGCTTGAGGATTGTGTTTGAGCTTGAATGAATAAAAAGTATTTTATTAATTTGAACAAGACATATATGAAGGGAGATGTGAACTAATAGTAGGGATTCGAAAAAGAGAACTTATTTTCTACTTTTAATATTCAAGTCTGTGTTTTAATTAGGATATCTACCGTATGCTGTCTATTTCTCATTTCTAACTCGATAAACTCTGATTTTCAAGAAAAGTGTCATTTTTATTGTATATTTTATTTTTCAACCAAAATTAAATCAGGATTTAAGCAGCAATCATGTCTTCACGGGCAGTCTTTGGGTTTGACACATTCCCCACTTTTGCCACTCTTGAAGATGTATCCTTTTTTGCAATCACATCTATTGACGCACTGAAAGGTGCAGAATCTCGGGGGGTTGTGGCGGTTTTGGCAGTTCACTGGACAGGCGGTTCCGCACTCATTATGATACTGGTTGTCGTCGCAGGCGCCTGAAATGGATACAGAAAATTAAAAGAAACAGTAGACTAGATACGAAATTAGCATAAGTAGAAGGAGGTGAGATAACTTCCTTGTCAATCAGGGTAAGTAGTTTGTCAGAGTAAGTTTCACGGGGCACCTACCTCCATAGGAGCTTATCCCCTGTCATGATAATTGATTAGCTGCATGGCCACAACTATCTGGACTTGACTCTCTTCGTCGAATTCTGGGAGTGAAGAGAGGTACTAGTTGAACTCAGAACCCTCGGTTCTGATTGGCAGGCAATGAGATACAGATCAATCCATGCTTTTGTATCATCATCATCAGCAATGTCTGGAAACTCTGTTCTTAGGTGTGGGTGCGGGGGCGAATCAGGGCCCTGTCCAATCATCAAATTTTTTTTATGCAAGAGGAGGAGGGGGCTGTCTTACCTCCCTTCCTCTCCTTGAATGAAATTGGATTTGTGCTCATGGCACTCAAGGCCCTGTCCAATCAGCAAATTTTTTTATCCAAGAGGAGGAGGGGGCTGTCTTACCTCCCTTCCTCTCCCTGAAGGAAATTGGAGTTGTGCTCATGGCACTCATGGCCCTCTCCAATGAAAACATTTTTTATGCCTGAAGAGAAGAGGGGAGGTTAAGACAAGCCTTTCCTCCTCTGGCATAAAAAATTGTGCTGATTGGACAGGGCCCTGAATGCCATGAGCACACCACCAATTTCATTTCCTATACAGAAAAAGTAGCATATTCGCCAAAAAATTAAAATTTGAGATTTTAACGAATATTCTCAATTCATATTTCCATGAGTCTATAAAAAAACTTATGAACTTACTCATATAAAAGCTGTGAATAAGGTTATCTAAATACTGATTTGTGCATATTTTTATTAATTTTTATTAATCACCGATCAGAAACTGTTATGGTATTTGTAAACTCTCTAGCTCTTAATATCCAGACTTTGAAAAGTTTGGGAAAAAAAAAAAGAAAATTCTACCTAATTTTGGACTTTTATTACTAGAAAAATATTGAATTTGCCTAGTTTTAAAAAACATCCTTCGAATAATCATATATATTTAATTTATATAACTCCAAAACAATAATATTTTTATGGAATTTTTCAATAGATTTTTTTAAATTATAAAATATTATTTTAATAGCCTTTTACCTTCACAGAATTCAATGTCTTTAAATCCATTACCTGCTTTATCTTATGTCCTAATCTTCAAAACTGTTCCGAAATCAAATCGTTCATTGATTCTTTTACAATTATATTAAAGTATCTTTTATTTTTAAAAATTAACTAAAGGATTTTCTTTAATTTTTGAAGGAAAAAAATGCCAAATGCTAACATCTCAAAAAATAATATAATAATATAATATTTCAATAAATATTATGTTTCTATGTTTTTTAAGTGTCCAAACACATTTGATATCTTCATTCATTATTAAGAAAAAGTGAATTTTTAATATGTCATAACCATTTGTCGAATCAAATTCTGGATCATTCTAATTAAAACTTTCATGAATAATTTAGTTATTAATGGAAAAAGCATATTGAATACTTTTTTTCAATTTGGCTACAAAAAAAAGGCTAAACATTGATTGCTTATTCTTTCTATATTTAATGTTATGAAAATTCTTATGCACAAAAGGCAACGGCTAATGTAATGAAATGAATGAAAACCAAAACCAAAATTTATCATGCAATCATGTTGCTGGATACTCAAACATATTCCTTCATTATAATCGTTTACAACAAGCGTGTATACATACAGCTCATTACCATATTTGACCTCGGCATTACTGTAGTGCACATTTCCTTTCCTATCATGAATCTAAGTTCCTAATTAGACAACCGATGTAATATGTTCGTTTTTTTTACTGTACTTGAGACGCACTTCAATTATTTTGAGCCGTAATTCAACAATAATTTTCTTCCAGCTGCCAAAATATAAAGATAAAAATGATGCACAAAAAAATTTAAATGCTTTATTGCGTAGGAAAGATAAAAATCTGGAATTAGAGGAACCATGGCGGTTAATAAAGATTTGAACCTCTAATCTTATTATGCGTTTACAATTTTTCCCTCATTATTATTAAACTTTTTTAACTGACAGCAGCGATAATTCGAGCACAAAAATTTATTTAATCTCGTTTCCACATCCGTATGAATAAACGCAACAGCCAAAATAATAATAAAAAACTAAAATTTGGATTAACTTTGATTAGAAATATAATATAAATTTTAAAACCCAAATAGAAGCCTCTCTAAGAATGCTTTTACAAAAAAAAATCAATAGCTCTAATTCCAATTATTTACACTCCGTAAAGCCTGTAATGATTTTTTCAATCGTGCATATCTTGCTACAAAATTTTCTTCTAAAATTCCATGATATAACTGTTATCATTCAGAAATTTGAAGACAGTTATTAATATTTATTATTGAAGGTAGGAAAATCTCAGCAATTACACGTTTTCAACATGCTTTCAATCCTTTCGTTGTAAACAATCCAAACTTCCGAATTGTTGACAGATAATGATTAATGAATTTGAATTAATTTTGGGGACATATAAGCATTTTATACATAAAATGTTACAAAAGATTTAATTTCTCAGAACTGAATATTCATATATATACGTCTAAATTTCATTTATATTAAGTCCTTTTCTGGAACAATGTATTTACTCACTAAACTGAAAAAAAATTTCTTCAAAATGATGCATCGTAAAAGCAAATAATTAGAATCTCGTATTTTATTATTATCCTCCAAGATGAAATCATACATTTGAAAATTTTTATTGCAAAAACCAAAAGCCATGAAGTCTGATATTTCATTATTATTATATTTTATCGTAAATCAGAGAACTTTAAAACTGTACATAATAAAATAAATCATTTTGTTTTGGTATTTTATTGTTAAACTACATGATAAAATAAGACAATTACTTTTTTTTGTGAAAAACAAAAAAAATCTATACAGCCAGATTTGTATTTTCATAACACGTATGAAAAAATGGTACAATGCAAAATAGTATTTCAAAAAGAAAAGAAATTACAATATAATAAGTTAATATAAACCCGAAAAAAATTCAAATTCCAAATATTATTATCATATGTATGGAACAAAACTTACTTATAGTTTGGAAAAGAACCACCGCAGCAAAACAGAACACAAAGAAAGTCTTCATCTTACTGAGAAATTTTTCTCTCAAGAGTCTGATAATCAAGAGCTGTACTGTATAAATAACATTCCCAACTAGCAATAAATTTTTGATGCCATTTACTGTTCTTATCGACATCAGTATAAAAGGGTGATTTATCCTTTTCATAACGAGATATTTTACGATTTTTTTATCAAATAAGTATCTCATTTGATCACATATCAGAAAAAATTTATATTAAAAAATGATACCATTTTTCGTGAATTTTTTATTAAATAATGTTTTTAGGAAACTGTTAGAATGCTTTGCAGTAGAGAAATTTAAAGAGATAATAATGAAAAAAGTTTTATTTTCTTCGAAGTTTATTCTAATTTTTATGTTCTTCATTATTCATTATATTTGTGTTCTCTTCAATTTCATGAAATTCAAGTTAACTTCATCTTGAAGAGAGGCATGTTATCCCCACTTTCATGAAATTCCTGTTAATTTCACCCTTATCAGATTCACGTTCTCTTCATCTTCGTGAGATTCGTGTTACCTTCAACTTCATGAAATTCAAATTAACTTCATCTTCATGAGGCTCGTGTTGTCTTCGTCTTTACGAAATTCATGTTATCTTCATCATCTTGAAATTCAAGTAATCATCTATAATTTAATTTAAAAAAATAGTTTAAGTAATATTGATTTAATAATTTATTCATAAACAATTAGATAAAACACTTTCAGTAAATTTTGATTTTTTTTTGAATTATTAAAGAAGGAAATACAATTACGATTAAAAAATTAGTTATGTTTAAGAAATAATTGATGTGATTATATTAATTCTTTGAAGCAATATAAAAACAAAGGTTTCAAATCCTCGATACAAAAAAAAAATAAAAGCGACAGTTGCGCGCGCGCGCGTGTGTGTGCGTGTGTGTAATATATAGATATAATTCTCAATTTTTATAGCTAGCAAACAAAGGTCTGGAACTCGATCAATTTGGAAATGAAATAACAGTTATGATGTCATAGTACAAAGTCAACCTATTAAAAATACATCTGCTGTCAAAAAAGCATAAGTAATAAAAAAGCAATACTGATAAGAGCAGGTCAACCTTTTAAAAATGCATTTGCTTTCAAAGAAGCACACATAATAATAATTATGCAGTTCTGGAAAAGGTAGGTAGAAAAATATATGCTATAAAAAGATGTTGGTGAATATTGCTATTTACGCTTCATACATTGCTTACTAAATTTCGATCTTTAATTATTCATTCTTTCATTTATTCAAAAACCTCTGACGGAAACAACATCATGTTCTGCCATGATAAAAAAAAATCTTTTATTTTTGTTTCATCCATTCAACTCGTATTCTTGATTTAAAAAAATATCAAAAAATTATTTTATTTAGTCTTAGTTTTAACGCATTATTTAGTATTTGTTTGATATGTACTGTCAACTAAAGTGGATTCCAATTGCTTAATAAAACTATAGAATCACTTTGGGTTTCTCATGGAATGAAAGAAATAAGATCTGATTTTTTTTAAAAAATTCGGAAATTGGGGAAATTTACAAAAAGTAAATAAATAAACCACAATTTTTATTTTTATGATGTCAGAACATGATGTTGTTTTTAGTATAAGGTTTTTGGCGTCAATAAAAATCTATAGGAAACAAATTGAAATTTTATTATCTTCGCGAGCCCCTCAGAAAATAAGCTTTTAATAACGCGTTGTCATTGCATTTACAAAGCTCTGATTTAAAAAAATAAGTTAATGACAACAGCAAATAAAACCTAGAAAAATGTCATTTTGAGCACGTGATTATATGAAATGAAATAAATAGGAAATGTGATATTTTTTAAACAATAAATGCGGGACAAAGTTTTCTATCGTTTGCAATACTAAAGTAACTCATTTAATGAAACAATTAAAAAGAATAAAAATATTTTTTAACTCGCACGAGCACCTGGTGATTCAATGAGGGTTCAATGGGATGAGGTTTTGGGCGTCAAAAAATCGTAAATAAGGAACTGACATTTTAAATTTCAACTTTCTCAAAAATAGGCCTTAGAAGACTCAAAAATATTGATAAATGGCTGTAATTTCGAAATAAAGACCTTTTTAATCTTCAAATTACCATTTTTTGTTCAGATGATTTTTTCAGCTTTTTTAATTTTATGAAAGCTTTATTCAAACCTGAATAAAAATCTTTTTAAAAAATAGTTTAAATTGTTTCATTAATCTATAAGTTTGCAGAATCTACCACTTTTTTTGTTAAGATGCTTTCTTCAAACATTAATAAAAATCTTTTCAAAAGTAGATTAGATTGTTTAATTAAGTAAAACCCTTTCTATAATTGGTCGTTCAAGAAATTATGTTCTGACATGATACATTGAAATATGTATTGTGGATTTCATTTTAATCTTTATTTATTATTCTTTATTTAAAATATTTTTCATTTTAAAATAACAGAAGGAAAATTTATAAAACTGAAATTTTCAGGACATTTTTAATATTGTTTTATTTCTCATAATCAATTACGACAGGAAAATAAACTTTGGGTTAGAAGACCACCATTTTATTGCATCATAAAATAAAAAGGTGCATTAGAAATGCGAGAACAAATATTAATAAACAGAGAATTTATTGACTCCTGAACAAACCATTCTTTTCATGAGCGTCCATAAAAGGCATGTCCATTCTTCCTTCGTTGCACAGTTAATGCTTTGACGTAATCATTTGTTGAGAAAAAACGGATGACCAAAGATGTAAGATTTCCAATGATTCATTCAACAATGGAATGGGAGATTTTTTTTTCTTCAATAAAAATCATTTGTTTATGAATATAAATGATTGCTTAGGTTTCTGAATATAAATAACTGCGTACTTGAGGATTACATGTAGATTATTTATTTGCAATTATCAACTGAGAGGTGTTGTTATAAATAACAGATATTGAATTTTCCGTTAATATTAACCACATTCCAAGATTAATCTGAAAACTCTTTCTCACTATAGAAGACACGATACATTGAATAAAGAGGATAAAATCACATCAAAACATATTTCATAGAAATGCCATTCAAAGCATTCTCCGTGATAGCACTTTTATTGGAAAATATGCAAGAATAGTGATTGCAAATAATAAAACTAAAAAATTTCAAAAACATTTTAAGAACAATGAAACAAATTTGATATAATTAGAATGAAGATTTTAGATTTTCAACCACATTTTAGATGAATTGTAACAAGTTTTTCTTCCTGATGAAAGATGCTGTAATTTTGAAGCAGTGTTTAGACAACATAATCAATAATCTCGCAGAATATGGAAGTTTGGTGAATGAGAAAATTTCGCTTTTACTTTGTATTACAATCGTATTAGAGTCTTGAGCGGGAAATTCTGGGAATAAAGGTATATTCCCTCCAATAAGTTTCAAAATCCCTTTGATCTTTCCTTAATAACGTTCGTTCGGTAATAAAACCAAAAGTTTACGAAAAAGCTCAACATTTATGGACTATTTCATAAACTGTTACCTTACGTTTCTAATAAATGCATTAGTATCATGTGAGAACATGATGTTGACTCAAAAAAATACCTTACCTGCTTTTACCGGTATTGCCTTATTATATATATATATATATATATATATATATATATATATATATATTCTCGCGTGCTAACTTGAAATTTACTATCGTAGATTTCGTTTTTCTTTTTTAATTCCTCTTGAAAGAAGCCAACATTTTGTTGCACGGCTGTTTCTTTTTTCGATCATCACTAATTCTAATGGATATTTCTAAGATGAGTACGCGTGTCCTTTGTAAGAAGCAAATGTCCTTTATTCATAGCAAACTATGCTATGAACTTGTAGTTATATATAGTTTTATTCCACTACGTTTGCTGAACCATCCAATTGTATCACAACGTATGTAATGGTTGTACTTCTTAAAATTTCGGAAATGCAAAAACCAGGAAGAGTGAACAACGATAAAAAAATATATATTCGTAAGTATTTTTAATCTTAAAGAAGATGCATTAATATTTCACTAAGTCCTTATCTAAAAGTTAAATAATGCTTAATATATGTATAAACTAGCGGAACTCGTCTCTTCAAAAGTTTCTTGTATACTCTAATAAAGGTGTTATCCCAAAGAACACTTTGCATGTCATGTCATTGATAAACATTAACTACGAATTATTTACCTCTGACAGAAATTTAACACTTTTATTGAATCTACCGTAGTGATTTTTTGGGGTGATTAATCAAGGGAGATTTCAAATTGTATCCAAAAGTGGGATTTTTATTTTACATACGATTTTTCTAACCGGTTGAAACAAATATCTTGCACAGAGTTACATTTCTAGTCACAAAATTACCTATCAAATATTTAAGTAACTGCCTTTTTTTATAAACGGTGAAACCGACTGATGATCACTCACTGCTGGATTTGGCTGAGAATCTGACAGGTGTCTGTACTGTAGATGATAAATCCTTACTGAATTCTATCTGTCTAGTTCTGTTCACTTTGTATTATCTTGTTAACTTATATACGAACACAAAGAGGGAGATTTCCTCTGAATATTTTGATCAAAATTTAATAGAAACCTACAAATTCGGTACTAAGATCATACTGTCTGATGAAATTTTTTTTAGATATTTTTGTCAGAGGCAAACAAATATATTGCTTAAAATAGATTTTTTGAAATCAGGGAGTTCTAAAACATAGAAATTTATCAAAATTTTGTTTGATTTTTTTTATTCAAGATTGCAATACTTTTTTTCAATTCCTACTATTAGTTCACGCTCTCTCTATATATATTTATTTATTTTGTTCAAATTTTCAAACATTAATAAATTACTTTTTATTCATCTGCTCAAGTTCAAATACAATTTTTTAATAGATAGATAGATAGATAGATAGATAGATAGATAGATAGATAGATAGATAGATAGATAGATAGATAGATAGATAGATAGATAGATAGATAGATAGATAGATA